>JARHVA010000059.1:6077500-6520000 GCA_037957365.1 Torreya grandis | reverse complement strand
ACCTTGGTCATGATCTATTTTAGTATTATGTCATTTGGAGTCATCTAAAGGGTCAGACCGTCATAGTATGACACACAGGAATGAATAGAGTAGTCTATACAAGTATGATTAGAGACCCTTTCAGGACAAAAAGACTACATGGATATGATTATTTTGGTGCCAATATAATACTTTGAATTTTTTTTTATTTAATATCTTTCTATCTCAAGATATAATCATTTAAAGTTGAGCTAGTAGAGATAGATGTGCATGGAGACGTCAAGTTCAAGCTTCAAGAACTAACCATTTAAGTTAAAAATATCTAAAGAATATTGATCTTGAATTAAAATCTTCAAAGTGGAAAAATGGCATTAAATCAAGCTAATATTAATGGCATATGGGTGCTTAACAAGGTAAAAAATTCAAAAAGTGACTAGATCAAGGATCAACATCACACATTGAGTCATGAAGATAAGATCAACGATCCACATTTAAAGACTAGGACCCATATCCAATAGAGAACATTCAATTAAATAGATAATATCTAATGGGTTTAGTTAGGGTAAAAGATTAAAATTATCTTGAGAGTGAATATGATCATGCCGAGTGTCATAATTTAACTAAACAATCATATCAATGAAACACATTAGATATTACAGATGAAGATCAATAATGGCATGTGTTTAACCATGTAGATAAGATTGATAGTGTGCATTGAATCAAACGTAAATGATCCTATATTAAATATGATACTCACAAGTGTCATAATCTTAGATTTTTGGGTCATAGATCAATGGCCGATATTGAAATTCAAATTGAAGAGACTCCAGAGGAGATCAACAGAGTAAATTTAATCATATTCTAGATGGACAAGATGAGTCTATGTGTCAAAATGATGGCATACATATTTTAAAATGGAATGATAAAATGGAAAGGGAATGACACATATACAGCCATATAGGATAAAAGGATTCTATAAAAAAATCAATCACTTCAAACTCATATACTACCATTAAAGCTCAATCAAAATTTGAGATGAACAGTGACTGCCAAATGTGAAGAATGAAGTCTAGGAGATAAATAAATGACCATAGATGGTAAATATAGGTGTATAAAAGATATCTATATATTAAGAGAACATATTATTACTATAATATCATGTTTCAACCTCCATTTGTTAGTACATATGTGTCAACTCTTTTAATTTAGTTTTAAATGCTTGAGAGATGATCCATGAGGATAACAGTTTCCTAAATAAGCAAGGAGAGCCTTATGCCACATTTCATGAAGTTTCATGCCTTGGAGGACAATTTATCATATCAAAATATGTATTTTATATTTTTCACTCCATTCTCTTGTAATTTAACTATTTTTCATGCCTTGACATGTGGCATAATGACCTTTGGACTTCTCTTTTCTCACTTCTCTCTCAAATTCTATAAGTAGTTGTAATTTTGGCCTTTATAATAATATACCACACCATGTATGGTGAAACCTTGCTATAATGATATCATATTTTACCTTTTAATATTAATTAAAGTCTATTTTGAGTTCTTGAACAATTATCTAAGTGTGCAAGTGATGTATGGTGATACAAAGTGATAATTCTCTATCCTTTCTTCCCTTATCCTTTCATGTTTGAGCAAGATTTACTATTATAATAAGTCATATAGAGTTTAGTCAAATGTGTTAGGATTATTTTAAGTGTATGATTGTATTTGGAGTGTATAATCTACCCTCTGGTTCATTTTCCTTGTGTTGCTTCATACATCTCACCTCTATATTGAAACACTCATGTTAAAAACCTTCTAGGACTTAGAAGCTAGTTTGCATGCCTTGATTCTTAGTGAATGAAGTATGATGATCATTTGGAAAACATATTGGTGTATCACCCCCTTAGATTATGTTCATTTCATGCAAGTTTTTAACCCTTTTCCCCATAAGCAAGCATTGGCATAGGTGAAAGCACTTCAAGATACATTTAGGGAGATAGCCCTTAAATCTAGAGGCTCACTTCCACTATAGGTACACCCACATACCTGGAAGTGTTCCCATGTTGCCCACATCTGGAAGAGGCTTGAACACCCTCTTCTATTTTGTAAGATTTGGTGACAACAGTCATAGTAAAGATGTAAATCTAGGGTTTTGTCATTTCACTAGGAGTAATAATCCATGACCTAGATCTAAATATACCAAAATGAAGGTAAAACCAAACCTAGAATCATATAGGTGGTTCCATCCTATTTCAATTCATATTCCATAGAAGACACTAGCATCAAACTTATACACTATCATTGACATAACTGTCCTAGTCTCATGCAAGTGTCTAGAGAGTTAGAGGCACCAGATATAGAATCTAAAAATTGTTTCAGTACTATCTTCCTTCCTAATTTATACATGTATGAGATCCAACACTATTTTAACATCAAAAATATTTAAGTATTATATTTTATGTAATTTGTATATTTATCATAGATATACTTTCCATTAATATCCTATCTCAATTTTATAAATTTAGTATATGGTACATTTAGTTTAGCACATTAATCATCCTATTGTAGATTTGATATTCACCCTTGTGCCCTATCATTTATATATCCTTAACCCTTTTATCCCCAATTAAGATAACCTATTATCCAAATTAGGGTTAAATATTATATTCCTAAACCATTAATCCCTAATATTTTCATTTATCTCTTACCTATAGGTTTCATAACTCCTAATCTTACATCATATTATGGTAAAGGTGATCCAGACCAATACTTAATATTCTTTCACACAACATGTTTAGACTATGCCTCCAATGACAAGTTGTTAACTAAGTTATTTTTGAAAATTATTAAGTAATACTCATTGTGTTGGTTCTATGTCCTACCACTCTAATCAGTTAAGGCATTCAATTCTTTGGTTGATCAGTTTCTAACACATTTTTTGATCAACATCACTTATACACAAATTATAAACCTAAGGATCCAAATAACTAATAAGTGATTATGTGATTTAGTATAAGACTATTTTTTTTGAGATGACAAATCTCATGGTTGATAATGAGTTACAAGATATATTCAAGTAAAGTTTCCTACCCCATTCTATGAGTTTATTATGTTCAAGAGATTCAAATCAATTGATGAGTTATTTCATACACTTAGATATCAATAAATTAAGTTCATATCTTTTAATAAGATAAGGTAAGTGGATAATTCTCTAATTAATTCAATTGAAAAGTTAAAAAAAAACCAAGTTACAAAGCCAAATTGAATGATACTAATAATGAGGCACAAAAATAGTTAATGTAGTGTCACATCCTACTAATAAACTTATCTTATCCAATCATCCAAGGAGGTACTTTTCATGGTTACATAAACCCCCTCATAATCTCCTACAAAATTTAATTGAGTGTAACCTTATATCTTTCCCTCCACCAAAGGAGGTTAATATGAGTGTAACCTTATATCACATTGATACAATGACATACTATTCCATTTCAGACAGTGAGATTATGGAAGATTATTATAATTTCAATTATTTATTTGTACATGCATATATTTATTCACAACTTATACATAGTGTCATGTTAGACAATGGTTCAAATGAAAACATTTGTATCATGCCACTCCTTACTATTATTTAATATACACATGATTATTTTATGGGTATAATCAAGATAGTTAAATAATTTCATAAGAGGTAAAAAACTCTTGGGAGTTTTGTGTTACCACTTGAGGTATGCCCTATAATAATAATAATAATAATAATAATAATAATAATTATTATTATTATATTCTCAGTTTTATTGAGTATAAGTGAATTTGACATGTTTTTAGGATGGTCTTTCATACATAAACTTCATGTAGTACCATATTTAATACATATATGTGTGAATTATATGCATTACAACAAGGTAGTTATAGTTCAAGGTATTCCATATGAGAATCTTATTCATCCAAAGGCATTTCCTCCCTAACCCCCACCACCACTATAGTAAGTTAATCAACCTATTCAAGTTCATTCTATGCATATAGTTTAGAGGAAGGTAGTTGAATTTTCTAAATGAGTAGTTCTTAGACACCCATTAAACCAGAGAATTATTCAAGACTCACAACATCCATCATTTACTTCATATCCTAACCTAGTGTTACATAAAGTTCCACAACAAACACAAGCACATGTTTCTCCTACTAGATAAAAAATTATACAATATATTATTCTCACTAGAGTTACTCATAATACCCATGATCTAATAAGTTATGATGATGATGACATATGAATTACAACATGATTTCATTTATCATGTTCAAATATAGCTACATATGATACTACTTACTCACTCTAGGTTTGATAACAAATTATCATGTTTGATACAAGACCTAAATACCATTGTCTACTATGCGATAGTTGGTTATCAATTTTAAATAATCAAAATATTTTAAAAAATAAAAAAAATTAAATATTCTAAAAATAAAAAAAATGGTACCTAAACACATGTTTTCTAGTTTACACTATTCATTTATGTTATTTGTCACATGTTTGATAGATTACATATCCTTTTCCATAAAAAGATTCATTTCATGGAATATATAAGTGAGATGAATAATATATAGGTTATAAATGTTCTATAGATGTACAGATGTAGGACAATCATATACCTAGGGGCCATGCTAATGTTAGAGGAATCTCATTCCATAGGTCACATTGTTATGAGTTATATCATTTTATGACTTTTCCATTTATTATGTTGAGCTACATTGATTGTTTACACAAGTCTTCCCTTTATTATATTATTTATAGTGCCACATTTCATGGATATGCTACTTTTCTATGTTATGATTTTCACATAGATTAATGGTGTAGACTAGTTTAACTTACTATATGCTTCATTGTTATTATGATTATGATTTGTTTGTCTCTTTCCTTAGTATATAACATTGTTTAATTGAGTATGTCATTGTATTCCACTTTATTTTTCCCTTTACATTTCTTATTGCTTTTGATTGATTGAGTGGTAATTATATCACTATTTCTTTGGTCCCTAGCTTTCTTCTACAACTGACGTTCATTGAGTTTTTCATTATATGAATTCTCTTTGTATGGTTCTTTCCTTATGTGACATTTGATTTTACATTGCCTTGTGTGACATTGAGGGTTATTGTGTGTGCTTTATTATGTATGTCATGGCCATGACATTGTGTTCTTATAATTTAATACTTCTAGGATTGTTTGATTAGTTTGTAGTGCTGAAATCTATATCACACACCTTACTTCTTGTGTGTTGTATCATGATCCATATCATGAACTTTCTTATGTATTTTATTATTCAGTGCTCATATTAGTGATAATTACTATTATGTTTGTATTAGTTATATCTACCTTGAAATGACACTTATATTACTTATACTACATGTATCATATATGATTTGATGATACATTCATACTATGATGACACACTATCCAAATGTTAGCACATGGATCTAAATGATTACATTTTTATATATAACATAATGTGGTTAACTCTTTTCCTTTGAGATGAGTAATCCACAAGCTACATTCCTCACCTCAAAAGGGGGGAATATTAATGGGTTTTTCATATAGATTAAAACTTCCATTTACATATATTTTTTCAAATGGTTTGGATTGATTTAAATTATCAATTCAGTTTAGATTATGGGCTAAATATTTATAGATTAGGAAAGATTTTGGGGGCATATGCAGACATTTTAGTACATACATATTGTAGAAATTTAAAAGTTATCAAATTAATCATATAGAATGATAGATTATTTTATTCTTTATCACATGTTGACACTGATTGAATTAGATCATGGGGCATCAATAGTGTTTGTGCATACACTATTCAATTTTTTATTTTTTATTATGGCATTGATGTGATATTTATGGTACCAAAGGTAAAATTTTGAATCTATACGTCCACTTAAAATGATTGATTCACCCTACATGAGACTAATTTAGGATCCTCCTTCCATCTTGAGGTTCAAGATCCATGAAATGAGTGGTGCAGTTGAGTTTTTACATTGCTTAATAACCTATAACTACTCACTCTTCATGAGGTTTAGGGAATTTAGTCTCTTAAACCATGGAATTTTCCTTAATACATAGTCATTCCATGGTGCTTCTTGATTAGGGCATGATCAACCCCAATATCTAATGTTTTATAAGTAAGCATAATCTTCAACACTTCAAATATCAACATGGTTTACACACTTATAGTTGTATTCCTTCCTTTCTCTTCAAATTTCAAAAGTTTAATTTATCTAATTCATTTTATGTATGGACATTGAATGATCCATGTTTCATTCCAATTTTTTCATGGATCAAGTTGCATGCTTGGAGCCTTCTCCCAAAGATAAAGTGTGTTTATACACTAAGGTACATCTTTTTATCCTTTTACTATAGAATTATTTTTAATTTAATTATTAAATTAAAAGGGGGAATTCTTAGACACTAAAATATGGTATTAGAGACTTGGTAATGTCAATATTGACCTACCTTAACCTTACATGAATTTTATGTACACATATGGTTCTTACACACTCTTGTCTCATATATGTTTGATTTCTATGGGCTTGACCTTCCCAAAAAAATTAGTCACCTAAAATAATTCCCTAGTCTATGTCGAACATACTAAAATTCATAATCAATTTATCCCCATATCATCATATTAGTGTTCCTACATTTTAGATGAGTTTTTAAAACTCAGATGCCTTCAAAATTCTACAGGTTTCTAAGTCAGATGAACCTATCCTTGTACTAAGTAGTGATCATTTTTAAAATTTAAATAATATTTTTGGGTAACCATGTACATTTTACATGTCATGGTGTGATAAAGTACTAAATATTCAATTATTAATACACAACATGTCTAATATTATTCCCTATATATCAAGTATATATAACTCATCAAAGAGACACCTATATAATCTACACATTAAAAGGGACTGCCTTAAACATCATAAATCATAAATTAGTCATAAGGAGTAGGATTAGACAATTTTGAAGCAACTAAGCCAATTCATGTTTTCCATTATTAAGTGTTAAAATATAGATTACATGGTACATTCATAAAATGAGCACAAATACAAATATACACATAATAGGGAGAACCACATGTGGTTTTAATTCCCTCCTTAGAATATTAGATATGTAGGAAATGATCAATCAGTCATTAGAGAGTGGTTGAAGTTAAATCAACCCAAATTTCTTTTCCTCTTATAGGCCTAAACCTAGTTCCAAAAATGGAGCTAAGGTTTTGAAGTGAAAGAGACAAGTTTCTAGATGTACACATATTGTGAGCACTTGATATCATATGGGAAGACCATTTTCAAATAGGCACAATGGCTTATGCCAACCAGTAAGGTACAATTCATAGGGATGAATTAAAAAACAATAGACACCTTTGTTTCATATCTTTATAGACTTGTCTATAAAAAAATAGATATAATTGTTCTTAATCTAAATGAATTCTAATCCATTTTAAACTCATTTTATAAGCTACATGGAGTCTTAATCTCGAATATAAAAGTAACAGGATAAGTATCTAAATTATATTTATTTCACATAAATGACAAGTTTTAATAATTCAAGTATACTCTACTTTAGAATTCAAAATTGTGTTTTATTATCATATATTAAATAATCTAATTAGTGCAAAATTTATATCTTATTAGATCACTGATAAAAAAAAAAGGTAAAATAACAACCTCTTTAATATCTTGGTTATGGAATTTTTGGAAGGATTTATTCAAGAATAAATATTTGAGAAAATTATGGAACCTCATATTTTATGGGCTTTCTAGAAAGAGAGGAATGATAGAGTTTTTAGAGATTGCAAGACTTCTAATAAAATGATAGCTAGTAAAATCGAATATAATGTGATGGAAAAATTTAGGAGCTTTAATACTGGAAAAAAATAGGGTAAATTTTAAGATCCCTTATTGAAAATCCCTTTGGATTTATTTAGAGAATATATATATATATATATATATATATATGTATGTATGTATGTATATACATATATATATATACATACATACATATATATATGTATGTATATATATATGTATATATATATATATATGTATGTATATATGTATATATATATATATGTATGTATATGTATGTATGTATATATATATATATATATATATATATATATATATATATATATATATATGTTTTATATTCATGGTGAATTTGTATAATTTTTTGGTGAATGTGTAAGACCTTGCTTGCCTAAACCTTTAGGTTGTGGGGTGAAGGAAAAAGAGAATAAAAAACTTTTCTAAACCTAAATATGATTACATTTTTGTATTCTTCTTGAAAATTTATGAAATTTTGAAAAAAAACATGTCAATCTAAGTTCGTATGTAAAAGTTACAACCCTGAGAAGTTGTCATTTAGTTGCATCGCATATACAGTTAGCTAGTTGTATCACAAATACAGCTGATCAGTTGAAACTGGCTGGTTGCATTGCATATGAAACCATTCAGTTGAATTTATATGTAAAAATTCAATGTTATTGCAATGAAACCAAATGGTTTCATATGGCATGCAATTGAATAATTGCTTATACAATGCAACTAGCCAACTATATATGCGATGCAATTGACTAGATGCATATGCAATGTAATCGAATGACAACTTTATGAATCCATAAATTTTGTATATGGAATTGGATTTAGATGATTTATTTTTTAAAATTACATAAATTTTTGATAAAAATCCAAATATGCAATAATATTTAGGTTTATTGAAATTTTTTATTTCTTTTTTTCTTTACCCCACAACCTATCTATTTTAGCTCTTCAATCCACACAGTGACTTCTTAAATTATATCAATGTTAAAAATCATATTAAGTATATATCTAAAGGCAAAAGGGGAATAATTTTATTCAAGGTAATATAAATGTTTGGCAAGATGACCCATAAAATAAATTACATTCTAATTTTTTAGGCGACATGGTACTATGTATTAGCCCTTCAAAATCATCAAAATAAAATTCTCCAAAATTTAATATTTGTGAATTAAAAAATATTCACCATTAAAATTTACCCTAGAAAAAGGGATATATTTAGTGATGTTGAGATTGAAGTGAAAATAAATTGGTAGTTGATTAATGAGGATAGGTTGGCAGTTGATCATAGAATGGTTTTCAAATATAGTGTAAAATGGTGTGTCCCATCTTTAGGATGGGCTAAATTAAATTTTGATAGGCATTCTAAAGGAATACAAGTTTATTAGGTTGGGGGTAGTCTCGAAGACAACAAGGGGGAGGTTGTGGTGAATTTTGTAATAAATATGGGCATTCAAATCAATCATTGGGTAGGAGCTATAACTATGCTTTGGGGATTAAAGTTAGCTACGGAAATTAGGGTGACTTGGTTGGTTATTAAAGGGGACTCCCTCAATATTGTTAATTATCTTTCCAATAAGTATGAATCTATTTAGAAAATTGAGCATATAATCAAAGAGGTGTATATTATTTTAGATTCCTTTGATTCAATTTGAATTCAACATGTGTATAGGGAAGGGAACTAAATTATAGTTTGGTTTGATAATTTAGGGATTATCTCTCAAAGCTTCAAAAAATCAATTAGAAAAGAAGAATTATTTGATGTTATTTTATAAAATATATCTAGAGAGGATACTAATCAATAGCATTAAGAATATGATTAATAATATTATAAGGGATGATGGGGTCTTTTTTTCATTTGTTTGTATGGCTTATTAGATTGGTATTATGATCATTAAGAGATGTAAGTTGAGAATTGAATTCATAACGATATTTGGGAAGGCCATAAATTATCTCATGGGAGTAAGGATGTCATTCATATCTATGTCATGATTAATTTTTGGAAGTGGCATAATTATTTTCATGGGAAGCATGTTAAATCTATGATGATATGTGGTATTTTTGTTATTAGATGTAAATCTGGTATTTTTTATTGTGTTCAAGTTTATGTCATTTATATCTCTATGAAAATGGGTAGAGATTTATTTAGGGTCAAGCCTTCCTCAACAAAGGTTCTTGTTATCATATAGGATTTCACCTGTCTTAATTTTGTAGCTTGTTGTGCAAGTGCCTAATGATACAATGGAAAAACCTCCAAAGCTATGGGACTTTGGTGAATTGAGGTTAATCTCCATAGAAGGTTGGCTTCCTTTCACTAAATCTGATGCAAACTGATAAAATACCAGTTTTAGGGAAATCTCACTCTTTAGTGCTTTTGGATTCTAACTAGGGTTTTGATGAAGAAAAGGGTTGAAGAATTGAAATTTGTAGAAAATTGAAAATATGGTGATTTCACCAAATATTTTATAGTGGATTTTAAATCTTGATTTATAAACACAATAGAGAAAACATTATGTTGAATTTGTTTTAGCACAAAATTATATCGATGAGAAATCAAAGGTAGTATTTTAGCTATTTTTCACAAAAGGGAAAAATATATTTATTCCAACCAATATTTTCAAGAGGGTAAAATACCACAGATGAATTTATTGAGACTAAAACAAAGAGGCAAATATTCCACAAATAATCAAAAAACTTTCACACACATAGAGATCTCTCAAGACAAGAAAGGCAAATCTTCAACTTTATTTCTCTCCAAAGGTTACATCTTTTAGTAAATATATTCAAAATTCAATAAATATAACTAGTAGTAAAAAGATAGATTGGGCCATGGGGTTTGCCCATTTTTATATAAAATATCTTATAGATGATATGTACTTAACAAAACTTGAATGCCCAGTAAAGAAAATCATGTAAATCTGAAACCCCTCATGGAAAAAGAGGTGAGTTTCTCTATTTTTGGCATCTTGGACTTCTAGAATGGCTATAAAATGGCATGCATGAGTTGGTCATGATATTTGGCATAGCATGGCATGGTATGGCATGGCTAGAACTACTAGATCTCCATGCAATGCTTCTTCATCTGGTAGTGGCTGAAAATAACTTCATGCAAAAAGAGGTGCCCAAAATAGAACTGGTCTTTCAAAATAAAATAGAACTTTGAAAATAATTCCAAGTTACTTTTCTCTTAAAAAAATCCTAACTTGAAAAAATCAATTGAGACTTTTACAACTTTTTAAGTCTTTATCAATTTTTCCAAAATGAACTGTGCAATTTGCACTTCATGATTTTGCACTTTTCAACAATTCATATTTATCAAAATGGAAAGTGCAATTTTCACTCATGCTTTTTGGAACTTTCACATTATCAAAAATATAAAGTATAAAATATGTTTTTATCTTTCTTAAAAAGAGTTATAAAAATATAGTTGTACCTTTTAAATGAAATTATAACTTGACAATGTAATATTTGAAAACATTCAACGGAGAGGAAAGATTAATCAATGTCTAGAAAATTTTCAACTTTCTTATCATTTTTGACCTATATTTGCTCAATATATTCATTAAAGGCTTTGAAAATATCTTGTAATAATATTTATTCCTTTAATCACTATTCTTCTTTGTACAGAGTACCATCCTTATCCTTCCTCTTCACCATATCCACTTTCTGCTTCCATTCTATCAACGTAGTGTGTTTTAAATCTTAGCCCATTTGACCATGGTTTTTGCCATTTGTTACACATTTTCAACATCGAGGTATCTAATCAGTTCATTAGTTGGTTCAATTACTTCAAATAGAGATTGTATTTTGGGATAGTGTGCCAAAATTTTTGGTAGTTACATCCTTCATTTTTTATGCCTTTTTTACCACTAGTCTTGTTATTAATTATAACCACCTTTGGGAAAACTAGTAACATTGACCTATGTCATTGTGTCCTAGTTATAACCACCTATGTTCAAACTAGGGGAAACATTAAGCCATGATGTACCAACTTGCCACACTGTGCCTCTTTAACAACTATGCTTATTTTGTTTGAAATTGACTACTACACTCATGGCATTCCTCTGTTGTAAGGGTGGAACTATAATGACTTGAGGTCCTACTCTAGGACTATGTAGGTAGTGCTCAATATTTATTGAGGTTAGATCAATCACCCTAATCCAACTCTCATTGTTTTATTAGTAACCTAAGATTCACTCTCACCATTCTATGAGCAACCTTAGTTTAAATGATTTCACCATTTTGTGAACTTGAACCATTTAGTGTCTCATCATTCTTGATCAAGTTGAGATACTTCAAAACAATTCCAAAAATATTCAAAACATTGTTATAAAAGAACAAAAACATTGACTATTTCTTTGCCTTAAGGATTTTGGGAACCCTTGCTAAGTTATAAGCAAATCACTTGTCATTTAGTTTCCCCATATTTTGGCATTTTTCTCTCATGCACTTGCCATTTTACAAGACCATTCCTATTCTTCTATCACATCCATTCTATTTGCTTTCTTTAGTTATCACATTCTTTCCATTCCTTGGGAGAACTACATTTAGCTTGAAGTTTTTTATTGGATATTACATCCATAGAACTATGTAGGTAGCATCCACTTACCAAGTGCATATGGAAACAACTTAGCCACCCCCTTCCTTTTCTTCTATTCTCTCATTCTATTCGTTTATTTAGTTGTCACCTATTTTTTAAGAGTAATGTTCATATGGTTTTTATTACGTTGTTTGTTTATTTATTTTTGCTTATTTTATTTGTATGTCTAACTATTTGTTTGCTTTCAGCACTATTACCTTGATTTAGTTTATGTGTGTTCATTGGATGATTCCTTGCCCACACTTATACTTGAATCCATCCATATTCATATTTTTACATTGTAATCATGGTTTCTATCATTGGTGTATTGTTTTTTATTGAGTATTGGATTGTGGAAGTCAGTCCTTATGCATATTTCAACCAAGTTTTCATGATGTTATACCATGATGCCTACCGACACATGCTACAAAAAACCTCAGCTTTAATAAGTCTATTCAGCAATGGTAGCATCTCTTTGTCATCAACATCTCAATTTCATCCTAATCATATCCAAAATAGAGTAATTAACCATGAAAGAATTTCAACCTTTATTAGTTTAGATGAGCATCTCCCTACTAGTAGGTTGTTCCAATTTATCATTACCCTCTATGTTAAGTTATCATCATCCTCGACCAAGTTTATCATGTTTTCCATAATCAAGATCCAATGATTATAACCGCCTATGGGCAAATCATTGCACACCATCCCACCTGCATTTTTCAATGATTATAACTGCCTTTGGGTAAATCATTGTGTTGTCACCACTTTACTTTTTTTGCCCATACAGGGGCATGTTATTATCTTGTTTGTCTATCCTAACTGGGGTAGCTCCATATTTTCAATGATTATAACCTCCTTTGGGCAAATCATTGGGTTATCATACCACATTACCACTATCGAGGTATAATGTTTATAACCACCTTTGGGTAAACCATTGTGCACCATCCCACGTACATTCTCAATGATGTTGACTACCTTTTCACTATCATTGTGTTTTCACCCCATCATCTTTCCTTTCTTTGGTCCTCTCTTTTTTATTCTTAACGAGGGACCGTTTGCTGACCTACTTGTGCCAACCATTCCCTTGAGGGGGCATCATACAATTAGTTTATCATCATTACAGTTGTAGGCATACATGACCTTTTCATTCTTTGAGAAGACATTATTGTGCTTATAGCTTATAATGCCTTCCCAAACAAGGGCAAACTATAGACACCTAAAAATGGCTATTGATAACCCCCAACTAGGCTTTTGACCAATTTCCACCCAAAATGCACAATTTGGCCTAAAAACACTAAAACATGCTAAATGACATGAAACTGACATATTCAAGTGCCGATTTTGGCTAGGGTATCCCTAAATGGGGTAATGAAATTTATGGTCTAGATAACTTTGCTTAGATCATTTTGAGTCAAAATGCCAATTTTACACCTCGGTGCTTTAGATTGTGCTTTCTTATCAAATCTCTTGCATGAAATGTGTGACTTTATTATTTGTTATTGGTAACATCCTAAATGGGAATACAGATCCAATGCATCTAATATCACCTTCTAATTCTAATCTAGTTAAATTTTGGACTAATAACAAGGCATTTTAATCAATTTGAGTAATTTGTGCACAAAGTGCTTAATCATGCTTAAGAGATAATTAACCCAAATCAAGGCATAATAAAAAATTCTATAGAAAATTGTTGAAAACTTATTTTTATAAATGAATATTGAATATCTACATCATCAAGTGACCTCATTTCTTAGGAAGACATCCCTAGGCCATAAATACCACAAATATCAGGATTCATGCCCTCTATGCATCATCAATGCCTTCCATGCCTCTTAATTTCCCCTTCTTCCAATGTCATGATGAGGATAATTATAAACTTAATTCCAAAAATTGAATTAATCCTCAACCACACATCTCAATCTTGAGATGGATGCTTCAAATTGATTTTGATCAAATCTAAAAATCTATAAATAGAAAGGCCATGAACATCATTTCTAAGACTTGATAATGCAAAGTTATAATGCAAGATTGGTTCTAAAATCTTTATGAAACTAGTGTTACCATGCCAAATTAATTCCAAGACAAGACAAGCCAAGCCACAAGCCAAAGGTGCCAAAGAGAGATGGAGGTAGTCAAGCTTCTATTACCAAGGACTTCATGAGTACAAGCCAAGCAAGCCACCACTACAAAGGTATTTGAAGCATCCAAGGAAGGTGAAGGAATTCTTGTGTTTTATTCCTTACTTTTTAGTTGTGTTTATCAATTTTTTTGTTAACTAATATATCCCTAGTGTCTAGGCCTAGATATGTTATGCTATTAGTGTGTTTCTTTCATTTTAAAACTAACACAATATTAACCATCCTCTCTTGAGTCAAATTCCTAGATCACATTATAGGCTTGCCACACCAGATGGAGGAGAACTTTCTAAGCTGATGAATATTATTCATCTCGAGTGGTACTATGCTTAAGTGCTAAGGTATATTGTCTATAAGGACCATTTTAGTTATGCCTTTTTATCACTATTATTCTTTGTACAAAGTACCATCCTCTTTATCGTATCCACTTTCCACTTCCATTTATCAGCGTAGTGTGTTCTAAAGCCTAGCCCATTTGAACTTGGTTTTTTCCATTTGTTACACATTTTCAGTATTGAGGTATCTGATTAGTTCATTAATTAGTTCAAATAATTCAAATAGAGATTATATTTTGGGATAATGTGCTAGAAGTTTTAGAAATTGCATCCTTCGTTTGTTATGCCTTTCTTACCACCAATCTTGTTATTAATTATAACTACCTTTGGAAAAATTAGTAACATTGACCTATACCATTGTGTCCTAGTTATAACTACCTATGGGAAAATTAGGAGTAACATTAAGCCTTGACATACCAACTTACCACATCCTATGCCACGCTATGCCTTTTTACCAACTATGCCTATTTTATTTGAAATTGACTATGACACTCCTTAAATTCCTCTGCTGTAAGGGCAGAACTATAGTGACTTGAGGTGCTAATATGGGACTCTGTAAGCAATCCTCAATACTTTTTGAGGTTAGTTTAGTCACCCTAAGCCATTCTTTCACCATTTTATGAGCAACCTTAGTTTAAATTCTCTCACCATTTTGTGAGCTTGAACCATTTAGTGTCTTGTCATTATTGATCAAGTTGAGATACTTCAAAACAATTCCAAAAACATTTAAAACATTATTAGAAAAGAACAAAAACATTGACCACTTATTTGCCTTAAAGATTTTGAGAACCCTTACTAAGTTACAAGAAAATCACTTGTCATTTAGTTTCCCCATCCTTTTTGGCCTTTTTCTCTTATGCACTTGCCATTTTACAAGACCATTCCTATTCTTTTATCACATCTATTTTATTTGTTTTCCTTAGTTATCACATTCTTCCCATTCCTTGAGAGAACTACATTTAGCCTAAATTTTCTTATTAGATATTACATCCATGGAACTATGTAGGTAACATCCACTTGCCTAGTGCATATGGAGATATCTTGGCCACCCCCTTCCTTTTCTTTTATTCCTCCATTCTATTTTATTGTTCAGTTATTGCCTATTTTCTAGGGGTAATGTTCGTATAGTTTTTATTAAGTTGTTGTTTGTTTGTTTTTACTTATTTTATTTATTTGTCTACCTATTTGTTTGCTTTCAACACTATTGCCTTGATTTGGTTTATGTGTGTTCATTGGGTGATTCCTTGCCCACACTTATACTCGAATCTATCTATATTCATATGTTTACATTATCATCATGGTTTCTATCATTGGTGCATTGTTTTCTATTGAGTATTGGATTGTAGGAGTCAATCCTTATGCATATTTCAACCAAGTTATCATGATGTTATACCATGATGCCTACCAACACATGCTACAACAAACCTCAACATCAAGAAGTCTATTTAGTAATGACAGCATCTCTTTAACACCAATATTCTGATTCCATCCCAATCATATCTCAAATAGAGTAATTAACCATGAAAGAATTTAAACCTTTATTAGTTTGAATGAGCATCTCCCTAGTAGCAGGTTGTTCCAATTCATCATTATATATTTTTTAAGTTATCATCATCCTCAACCAAGTGTATCATGTTTGCCATAATTGGGGTCCAATGATTATAACCACCTATGGGCAAATCATTCCACACTATCCCACCTGTATTTTTGAATGATTATAATTACATTTAGGCAAATCATTGTGTTATCACCACTTTAATTTTTATATCCATACAGGGGCATGTTATTATCTTGTTTGTCTATCCTAACTAGGGTAGCTTTATCTTCTCAATGATTATAACTACCTTTGGGCAAATCATTAGGTTATCATACCAAGTTACCATTATCAGGGTACAATGTTTATAACCACCTTTGGGAAATCTATTTTACACCATCCCAATTACATTCTCAATGATGTTGACTAATTTTTAACTATCATTGTGTTTTCACCCCATCATCTTTCCTTTCTTTTGTCCTCTCATTTTGCTTCTTATCGAGGGACCATTCATTGACCTGCTTGTGCCAACCATTCCCTCGAGGGGACATCATACAATTAGTTTATCATCATTATAGTTGTAGACATATAGGACCTTTTCATTATTTGAGAATATGTTACTATGCTTATAGATTTTAATGCCTTCCCAAATAGGGGTAAACTGTAGACACCTAAAACTGACCATTGATAACCTTCAACCAAGCTTTTAACTAATTTCCACCCAAAATGCATAATTTGGCCTAACAACACTAAAATATGCTAAATGATGTAAAACTAACATATTCAAGTGTCAATTTTGGCCAAGGTATCCCTAAGAGGAGAAATGTAATTTATGAGCTAGCTAACTTTGATCAGATCATTTCGAGTCAAAATACCAATTTTGCACCTTGGTGCTCTGGATTGTTCTTTCTTATCAAATCTCTTGCACAAGATGCATGCCTTTTTATTTTTTATTGGTAACATATTAAATGGTAATATAGATCCAACACATCTCATATCACCTTCCAATTCTAATACAATCAAATTTTGGACTAATAACAAGGTATTCTGATCAATTTGAGTAATTTGTGCACAAAGTGCTTAATCCTACTTCAGAGCTAATTAACCCAAATTAAGACCTAATCAATATTCCATGGAAATTTGTTTAAAACTTATTTTTGGAAATGAATATTTAATATTTTCATAATCAAGTGACCTCATTTCTTGGGAAGACATCCCTAGGCATAAATTCCACAAAAATCAAGATTCATGCCCTCCATGCCTCATTAATGCCTTCCATGATGCCCTCCATGCCTCTTAATTTCCCCTTCTTCCAATTTCATGATGAGGATAATTATAAAATTAATTCTAAAAATTTAATTAATCCTCAACCACACATCTCAATCTTGAGATGGATGGTTCAAGTTGATTCTAATCAAATCTAAAAATCTATAAATAGAGAGGCCATGAACATCATTTCTAAGACTTGAAAATAAAAATTTATAATGAAATATTGGTTCTAAAAGCTTCATGAAACTAGTGTTACCATGCCAAATTGATTCCAAGCCAAGCCACTGTTAAGCATGGGATATATTGAGAGTGGGGGTGAATCAGTATATCATATATCTTATAAAACTTTTTCTTAATCAAATTTCACTTAATAAAACATTCAAGATATGCAATAAAACTAAAACAATAAACACCACACAAGAGAGAGACACTAGATATAATGTGGAAACACAATTTGGGAAAAACCACAGAGAACAATCTCAAGTATATGAATGAGAACCAACCCAAACAATATTTGTAAACACCAACTTGCAGGAGCACCAACCCCTTTGTTAAGCACCAACCCACAGGAGCACCAACCCACAGAAACACCAACCCAGCAACAATTCATGAGCACCAAACCACAGGATCACCAACCCCTTTGTTGAGCACCAACCCAGCAACAATTCGTGAGCACCAACCCACAGGATCACCAACCCCTTTGTGTATACCACACAACTATCTCTTAATTTTTTTATCTCAACAAATGATAGTTCATTACAACATCTCTTTCCTCTCTCTCACCTTTGCTCTTTTAAGCTAGATATAACAAATACAAATCATATTCATCTCTCACAAAATGCTCTTCTAAGCTAGATAATACAATATCAAATCAAACTCTTTCACACTTATTATAAATGGCTTCTCAAGACTTTATTTATAGCTTTCCAAATGACCTTTGGCCTTCCCCCTTTGTGACCCTTCAATCCTCATGGAAAATGGCGCCAAACTTGTATCACCCTTTATATCCTTGCCTTTGAAAAGTCATGTGGTGACCCTTCATGAGCAAAAATGTCCTTCCCTCTTTTGTCCTTATCTTGGTGACTTTTCATATTCCTCAAAGTGTCCCTTCATGAGAAATTGTGCCCTTCCTCTTTTGTCTTCACTTGGTGACTCTTGGAATTCCCCAAGATGGCTCTTCATGGGAAAATGTGTCCCATTCTAATTTTTTCTTTACCCCATGGCTCTTTGACTTCTCCATGGGCCCTTCTTTTGTCTCATATGCAACTAAAAATATATTCATTAATATTAAATAAATATTAACTCACATTAGCCAAGATATATCTATTACAAATATCATTAAATGCAATGGGGCCTTTATCACCAAAAATGCTAGACCTTTGACATCAATGACAATATTTCCAACAATTTCCCCCTTTATCATTGATGGCAACCTCAATCCTAAAACTACCACATCCTGTCACCTGCACATACTATCATCTAAAAACATACAGTAACTCCCCCTTATTATAACAACCTGTACCTGTTCCCTATACCTATTTTTTCACCTATACCTATACCTATTATTCTCCCCCTTTGACATCAATGGCAAAGAGATGGTTCAAGTTGATTCTGATCAAATCTAAAAATCTATAAATAGAAAGGCCATGAACATCATTTCTAAGACTTGAAAATGTAAATTTATAATGCAATATTGGTTCTAAAAGCTTCATGAAACTAGTGTTACCATGCCAAATTGATTCCAAGCCAAGCCACAAGCCAAAGGTGCCAAGGAGAGATGAAGGTAGTCAAGCTTATATTACCAAGGACTTCATGAGCACAAGCTAAGAAATCCACCACTATAAAGGCATTTGAGAATCCAAGGAAGGTGAAGGAATTCTTGTGTTTTATTCTTTACTGTTTAGTTGTATTTGTCATTTTTTTATTAACTAAGCTCTCCCTAGTGTCTAGCCCTAGATATGTTATGTTATTAGTGTGTTTCTTTTATTTTGTTTTCATTTTGGAACTAACATAATACTAACCATCCTCTCTTGAGTCAAATTCATAGATCATAGACTTCACTTGCTCTTAATTGGAGTTTCATATGAGACATATCTGCATTTAGACATCACACTACATTGAGCGAATAACATGATGTAGTGGTTGTAAAAAAGACTAGACCTTTTTACAACTAGCCAATGCCACGATCACCCAATTTTTGTGCTTATATTTTGTATCATTTGATGTGAAATTCATTATGAATTTGATTCCCCTAGAGACATTTGAAACTTGATATTTTAGTTAACCCCATATTACCATACCCTTGCTAGGATTTAGATGATTATACTTAGTGTATTTTGGTTATTTTTGCTTGATATATTTTGAGACTAAAACTTATTGTTTTGTTCATAAAGCCATGTCACAACCAATTTGTCTATACATCACTCTTTTGTCTAAAGTGGCATTATTTTGGCCATTTTACACCACACTTGTACCTTGAAATTTTTTCTAAACTTGTTTGTGTGTGTGTCATTTGAGTTGAGGAGGGTAGTGTTATGTTTCCCAAAACATGTTAAAGCCATTTTTCCTTTTAGTCTTTTTAAGCATAACATAGATCACATCATTCGAGCTTGATTGCATAGTTAGGCTACTCAAATTTGTTTCAAGACTTGTTTCACCTTGTGCCAAAAGCCATTGTTTCAAACCATGTCATGTATACCATTTGGATATTTATCTTGTGTCTTCATGTTATCCAATCTTCTCTAGCTTGTTTGATCAAATCCTAGTTTTCAATGTTTAAGTTTTCAATTAACCTTGTCAAGTTTGGATTCAAAAATTGATTGATTTCTATTTAGGCCTCAATTTGTGGGGCTAATACATAGATATTTCTCTTTTGGGTTGCATAACTTTATTTAATCGATTATCCAAATCTGAAAACTATTGATGGTTTGTTTGTTCAGTACTTATCCTCATCATTGTTTGTGCCTTTATTTGAGAAAACATAGTATTTTTCAAGAGCCTTTTATCTTATGCCTTATGCCAACTGATCATGTTTATGTTTGATTATGTGTGCCAAGTTTATGTCAAAGTTATTTCCAAATTTATTAGATTAAATCAAATCACATTAGCCTTTGTTTCAATTCTATCTTTTGATGCCATTTGGTCAAAAGTCCTAGCATATGCCTATTTTTTTGAGCCTATATTTTGACTCCACATTTGGATAAAAGACCTAGTAGCTCAACTTTTTCTTTTCCTAGTTTAGACCTTGTTTGGAACACTTTGACCTAGACCTTTGACATGTCAGTTTTTATTTAGATGCTTAACCTTTTGTGTGTATGAAATTTGGCATTAAACATTTGATGTTAGGTTGTTTTATGCCAAGTCTTAACACAAATAATTTTGGAGATACAACTCCACTTTCAGACCACATTGGAGATACAACTCAACCTTTTGACTAAGTTAGACTAAGCTTGAACCATTTATCCTTTGGACATAGTTTTTTATAGTTTGTAGAACTCTAAGCCTTTTGGTTTTGGATCTTTCAACATTTACACATATATGTCTCACTAAACTTATGATAGAGTCATGTATAATCTAAATTATGATAAAATGGCCACACAAAACCCCACTAGGAACCCCTATAGAGAAATATTATCTAAGGAGTTTTATTATTCTCCCTACAATACTCCATATGGAGAACATAGTCAAAATCCACAAAATCCAAATCGAGACCTTGATTAGCATGAAGAGGCTTGTGAGGATGAATTTGAAGACCCAACTATAGATAATGTTGTTTAGGATATGAATACATACCCTCTTTTCAATAATCAGTACATGGAACACAGTCAAGAACCAACTTATGAGCCAACTCATAACTAAGATGATATGGTTTATGAGGAAGACTTGGATTCTTTGGCTTATGCAAGTAATCAGGATCCCCCACATCATACCATTTATATTCTAAGACCACAATGTCACACCATTCCCATACCAAGACCTCATCATTTAGTTTATGTGAGAAACCAAGTTCCACAATGCCCAACCATTTCTATATCAGGACCTCATCTTTTGGTTTGTGTAAGTAATCAAACTCCACAATGCCCCTTCATCATTCTAGGACCTAGTCCTTTATCTTATGCAAGAAATAAAGTTCCAAAATGCCCTATCATTACCATCTTAGGACTTTGTCCTTTGGTTCATGCAATCAATCATGCTCCCCAATGCCCTACCATTATCCAATTGCAAGTCATTCCTCATCCAGTACCAATCCCAACCAAACCTCAACTGATCTAATCATTTGAAAACCAAGCTATGTTTAAAAATAGTATTTTATAACTCATTAGAAACCAAAGCAAAGACAAGCAACCAATCTAAGAATTTTTTGTTGAACCAACCACTTATGATAAGTTAGCCTATGATGAATCACCTATTGATCCTATACTAGTTTTCAAGGAGTCTCACTCTAGTAAGACAGTCTTTGTTGAGTCACTTCTTAATGATTATAACTACTTTTAGTCAAATCATTAACTTGACCATGTACCTATTTTTCAAGAGCCTCTTATTGACAAGCTAGTCTATGAGAAGTTGTCTCTTGAACTTTTTCCCATCCTAGAGGAGTCCCACTCTAATAAACTAGTTTTTATGGAGCCCATTATGCCATCACAGGCCATTATTATATAAAACCAAATAGTCAACAAGACATCATTATAATAGAGTACCTATCAGATGAAGAATCATAGTTAGAGTCAGGTTCTATTATTGAACTGAGCTCAGATTTAACATCAAAATCTAAATCAACATTAGTCTCAACATCAGATTCAGAGTCCCTTTAGTTAGAATTAGATTCAGAAGAAGAATATGTTTGTGGTTGTTATAACATTGGTCATGCATGTCTTATAGATTAATTTGAATATATTTGTGATCTTTCTACAATTTTTGAAGATGAGTACTTCAACTTTGACACAAGTTATCCTAGTATCTTTTATGAGGATTTTGTAGCCTCTCCCCATTCCATTACCTTTCCATAGACCATTACCATCAACCAAAATAGCCATATCATTGAAATTCCATCTCCCACAAGTGTCGATTGGGATAAAAAAAATCACTCTTTGTTAAACTACATCCATTGTGACATAGTAGTTCAATAAGAGCAAGGAGGCTAAGACCACATTTATATAGTAGAGAACACTCTCTTAGTGAAACCTTTTCAAAGGCACTAGGGGATAATCAAAGTTAAAACTCAACATCTTACAGTGAAACTTTTTTGAAAGCACTAGAAGACAATCAAAGTCAAAAGTCAACATTCTTTAGTGAAACCTTCTCAAAGGAGCTACAAGACAATAAAGACAACTTCATTAGTGAAAACCTATTTGAGGCACTAATAGCTGAGTAAAAAATTTCTTCACTGATTGATGAAGACAAAATAAAAAATCAAATCAAAATAGCTTCCTATCTACAACCTAATTAGATGGTATTTACTCTCAAGATCAAATAATAGAAAATATGGTGGTCCTATCAAGAGAACAAGTCTTCGGCCCCACCACAACCAAAGTTATGTTGAATATGGCATCAACAACATTACGTGTGACTGAAAGTCTTGATTTTCATTTATTTCCACACCATTAACCTTTTCATTATTATCTACCCTTCTATTTCACAAAAAAACCTACCATCCATTATTTGTTCCTATTTACCATCCACAACTACACTTTGCTTTGAAGAGGCTACAAAGATACCTTGTCTAGATGTTTGAAGGAATCAAAATCAATGACCAATGAAGATCATAAAAGAATTATTGACAACCAAATCTATAGGCCATTTTTTATAGAGTAGCTATTCAGATGAGGTATGGGATAGTAATTAACATGATCAAGTATTCTATTTGTATCATTTTTTGATCAAGACGTGTTACTCACCATTAGTAGGAACAATAGAATCAAAAACCACACTCAGGCCAAAAACATGTTCCATACCATTTCACATTGCCATGTCATTGCCATTTTTACATATGCCTATTTACCATTATCACAGATCCTGTCATTCACCCCATCACTTGGGGAAAACCCTCTTACCATTTTATCTAATTTATCAAACCATAATTATTCTAGAGCAAGACCATGCCATCCTATCATTCCATTCCTATCTAGACCAAAGCCTATTTTTAGTCATTCTACCCAATCCTATTTTGATCTTGGTTCATTTGGTTCTTCTCATACCTTTTATGGGGGGATTTTGATCAAGTTTAAACAATCAATCCAATCCATGTTTATAATGACAATCTATGAAAGTAGTGTGACAGTTAATCTAGAAAGATAGTTTTCATCTTATATCCATGTTTGTTTATGTGAGCTTGATTATAAATACCTATGGGTAAATCAATGTCTCACCAATATTGCTACTAATTATAACCACCTATGGGCAAATTAGTATCATTGACCTATGACATTGTATCTTAGTTATAATTTCCTATGGAAAAATTAGGGGAAACACTTGTTAATCATGTATTACCACATCACCTTGCCATTATTGTTTTCATTTGACTAGTCCTTTGTTATTTTTGAGAACTTGTTGGGACCTAATTGGTTTTTCCTCACCTTTTTTGTGGATGGAATTACTATGACTTGAGGTCATTTTAGGACTATGTGGGTCATGCTCAATTTACGTTGAGGTCATCTCAATCCCCCTTTCCATATGATCTCACTATTTTGTGAGAAACCTAATCTAAATGCTCTCTCCATTTTGTGAGCAAGTATCTTGTCATTCTCTAATGAGTTAAGATACATCAAAATGCCAAAAATATTCATAACATTTCAAAAATCTAAAAATATTTGTCCTATCTAAGCCTAGTTAGTTATCCTTGATCTACCTTATTGGGGTATTGTCATTGTTAGGATTCTTTCTTTTGATTTTGTTTTCAAGCTTTTTGTTTTTTTAATTTTACGTTATTTGTTTATTTGTTTTTCTGTTTATTTACTTGCATGTTTGTTTGCTTTTAGTATTATTGCCTTGACTCAATCTATATGTGTTCACTGGGTGATTCCTTGAGCAAATTATTCTTGAGTCCATCCATATTCCTACATCAACAGTGTCATCATGGTTTTTTATCATTGGTGCATTGTTTTAGTGTGTTTATTGGATACCAGGAGTCAGTCCTTATGCATATTGTGGGATAGTCTTCATGGTGTTCTATCATGAAGCCTACCATCACATGCTATAACAAAAACTAGATTAAAGAGGGTCTAAAATAAATGGAGATTCAAAAGTTTCTCCTTGGCACCTTGGCAAATCCTTCCATCCCACCCTTGATCAAATCAACCCATTAACCATTCTAGTTATATCATTGCCAATCAGGATAAGCATCTCCTTTTTAACAAGTACAATTGAATTATTCACACTGTTCAATCTTATTCTTCTATCCATCTCTTTCATCACTTGCACCCACTCATATTTAATCTATATTCTAGGTTATATATTTGAGTTATTCTTACTAATCAGCCTTAACTAGGACACAATCATTTTTAGCCAATCTAGGCCCTCTTAATGATTATAACCACCTGTGGGCAAATAATTATTTTGACTTTATTCTTGATTATAACCACCTTTAGGCAAATTAGTAATATTTTTAAATCAATGCATGTAAGAAATTTCTCATTTAGATTAATCTTAACCATAGGTTAATTCCACCTTTCTTCTTATTTCTTTTCAAGGGACTACCCATCAATAAATGTGACAGCCACTCCCTCAAGAGGGCATCATCATAGGTGTTCCAAAACCATTTGGAGCTTTGTTATTTAACCATCATCTTCTTTTTGGCATATAGACCATCTCTCATTATTTGAAAATACAGTTTTTTTCCTACAATTTGTAACACCTTCCTAAATAGGGGCAAACTGTAGACACCTAAATCTAGCCACCAATGACCTTCAACCAGGGTTTTAACCAATTCTTACCAAAATTCATAATTTGGTCTAAAAACAATAAAACATGATAAATGATGTGAAACTAACATATTCAAGTGCTGATTTTGGCTATAGTATCATTAAATAAGGCAATGCAATTTATGGGCCAACTAACTTTGATTAGATCATTTTGAGTCAAAACGCCAATTTTGAATCTGGGTGCTCTAGATTGCTCTTTTTTGTCAAATATCTTGCACAAGACACATGATTTTGTTATTTTTTTAGTAACATCCTAAATGGGATAAAAATTCTAACACATCTAATATTGACTTCCAATTTCAATCTAGTCAAATTTTAGACCAATAACAAGGCATTCTGATCAATTTGAGTAATTTGTGCACAAAGTGCTTAAACATGCTTAAGAGCTAATTAAACCAAATTAGATCCTAATCAATAATTCCATGGAAAATTTTTGAATAATTTATTTTGGAAATGAATATTTAATATTTGCATCATCAAGTGACCTCATTTCTCAAGAAGACATCCCTAGGCCATTAATTCCACAAATATCAAGATTCATGTCTCCCATACCTCATCAAAGCCCTCCATGCCTCTTAATTTCTCCTCTATCCCAAATATTGATGAGCCTATTTATCAATTTTAATTTTAAAATTGGAATAATACTTAACCACACTTCTAAATCTTAAGATGGATGGTTCAGGTTGATTCTGATCAATCTCAAAAATTTATAAATAGAGAGGCCATAAACATTATTTCTAAGACATGATTATGAAAAGCTATAATAAATAATTTATTAAAAAGCTTCATATAACTAGTTTCACCATGATAAATTTATTTTAAGCCAAGCCAAGCCACAAAGCCACAAGGTGCCAATGAGAAGAGGAGATAGCCAGGCCTCATTTGATGAAGAATTCATGAGCATAAGCTGAGCAAGCCACTACAAAAATCATTTTGGAACATCCAAGGAAGCTAAAAGAGGGTTTTTTTTGTACTTTAGTTGTGTGTTTTATTCATGTTTGTTAACTAATCTCTCCCTAGTGTCTAGGCCTAGAGATGTTATGCTAGTTAGTGTGTTTCTTTCATTTTGTTTTCATTTTGAAACTATCATGACACTAACATCTTCTCTTGAGTCAAATTCCTAGATCATAGTATGTGACCATATAACTTATTTTTCACTTGGATTAATGAAAGACAAATTACATGAACATGTATAGGCATGTATGTTTGTGGCATGTAGTGGCCTAAAAAAGGTATAGTTAGAAATCAACATAATTTGTAACCTTAAATTAGTCCAAAAATTATAAAAATCATATTTTTGGAAAGAGGAGAGAATGCTTGTTGTGATGGTGTTAAGTTTTTGAATTTTAACATTGAAATGTGTAGTGTATTTGGTGATCAAAGTTGAATTTTGTTGTTTTTATCATAACTCTCAGACTTGGCTATAGATTGATAGGTCCAAGCCTTTGGCTCAAGAATCCAATCCATTCCCAAGACAAAAGGAATGATATTTGAATTAAATTTTAAATATCATGATCAAATTAATAATGTGATCATGGTATTAATGCAATCACACTATTAATTGCATTAGTAATTTGATCATGTTACTTAATAATGCAATCACATTAATAATGTGATCATGTTATATATTCATAATACCTAAAAAACAAATTTTCTCTTTACCTCAAATTTTATAAATGATCTTATATGTTATTTAGGTCCCTAATAGTGGTTTTATTTCATGTGATACAAGAAGGGTCCTTAACCTTGGATAGTGAATTAAGGTGTTGTGGTATCACATTAGACTTCAAAAAATTTATAGGCATTTTAATATGTTGACTTGACTACTTATAATTAATTTTTTTTAAGGTTTAAATAATTATAAATTTTACAATATAACTTATTTTATAATGAGATGTCATAAAATGCATTTTTTAAACCTATGGCCAAAACTTGGCCTTTGGATTAACAATCTAACTATGCATCTAAAGTAAATCGGGGCTATTTCAAGCCCTTAAAACTAATTGTATGAATATAAAATGTGATGTTGGGGTTGATCAACTCCAATTTCATTATCTCAATTGAATTAAAAAAACATAATTTATTTATATGTAATTTCTACATGTATAGAATGTGTTTTTTAGATCAATAAACTTGAAGTCATCAACTAATGAAAGTAAATGTATAATAGTTCAATTATAGAGGTAATTAGGGTCAAAATGAGCCATGTAAATTTATTTTAAATTGTATATTCAATGTTATTTATAGTGAAATTAACCCTAATGTCATGTCATATATAATTAAGCAAAGAGTTGTTTCATTTAATCTAGGAGGCATTTGAGCCCCTTTAAGAGAAAAATATGATTTGTGGCAAAATTAAGTTTGATTCTATCATTAATTAATCTAATTAGTCAAATTTTACAATTAGGGGTGTGATTTATGGCTCAAGCCAGTTTATAACATTTATGCAACATGTATGGCTTAACTAACCCTAATTTTATAATAAATATAAACATGAAGGTAATTGTCATAAATAGGTGAACAAGAATCTCAAATTTTCTTCAATTACCTTAGTGATTGGACCCTATATCTGATATCTTAAACCCTAAACCCTATACCATTTAATTTAAACCCTAAACCATGTATCATTTACCTTAAACCCTAAACCATAAGACCTAAACCCCAAACCCTTTAAATTATAGACCCTAATTCAATAAATTTAGCCCCAATTAACATCCTTTATATATAGTAAGAATTAGGGTCACATAGATGAACTTGGTGAAAATTGCATCACTCATTACCACATTTGACTTAATTGGCTTAATATGTGATGATGTGGGGGCTAATTGAGCCCAAATCACATTCTTTACTCATAGATCTAGGTTCAAGGAGCTCAAATTTTCCCTAATCACCATCATAATTGTAAATTATACCCTAATCCCTAATCCCTAAATTTCCTAATCCCTAAACTCTAAATCATAAATATAAACTCTTTAAACCTTGAACCAATCATTTTATCCTAAATTAATAGCATTTAGACTAAGAATTAAGTTCACAGGGCTTAGTTTGGCCTAAATCAAATGAATGATTACCCCATTTGACTAATTATCTCAATCTATATGATGACATGGGGTATAATGAAAGCCCAAAAACACATTATATAGTCAAAAATGGGTCCAAGTGATTCAAATTGTCATCAATTATCTTTGAAATTGACCTTGTGTACCCTAAACCATATATATATATATATTAAAACCTAAGCCATAAACCCTAAACTCTAATAATTGTACCCTAAATTATAAAACATAAAATTTCCCTATTTACCAATTTATTTAGTACCAATTAATATCATTTTTAGTAATATTTAGTTTCACATGGTATAGAGAAATTAGACATTATCTACAAGTCCTTAAACCTAAACCCTATGCCTTAATCCCTAAAACATAAATTGTATTCATTATGACCTAATGCCCACTACATGCCACAAACATACATGCCTTAAAATATACCTAATTTTATCATGAGATTTCATATAATGCATTTTTTTAAACCTATGGACAAAACTTAGCCTTTGCAGTACCAATCTAGTTATACATCTGAAGTAAATTGGGGCTATTTTGAGCCCCTTAAACCTAATTTCATGACTATAAAATATGATTTGGGGGTTAATCATCTCTAATTTCATTATCTTTATTGAATCAAAGAAACATTGTTTACTTATATTCAAGTTCTACATATATAAAATGTGGTTTTGAGATCAATAAACTTGAAGTCGTCAGCTAATGAATGTAAATGTCGGTTAGTTAAATTGTTAAGAAAATTAGGGTCAAAATGAGACACAAGAACCTATTTGAAATTATATATGATGTTATTTGGAGTGAAATTAACCCTAATTTCATGTCATATATAATTAACCAAAGAGTTGATTCATTTAACTGAGGAAGCATTTGAGGCCAATTTGAACCCCTTTAAGGATAAGATATGATTTGGGGCAAAATTAAAAATTTGATTCTATCATGAATTGATCCAATTAGTCAATCTATGAAATTAGGGGTGTTATTTGGGAAAAATTTATCCCCTAAACTAAATTTATGGCTCAATCGATTATATAACATGTATGTAACATGTAAATGGCTTAACTAACCCTACTTTTATCACAAATGCAAACATGAAGGTAATTTTCATAAATAGGTGAACAAGTAGCGCAAATGTTATTTAATTACCTTAGTGATTATACCCTTTATTTTATATCTTAAACCCTAAAACTTGTACCATTAAACCCTATACCATTTACCTTAAACCCTAATCTATAAGCCCTAAACCCCAAGCCCTTTAAATTTTAGACCCTAAACCCTAAACCAATAAATTTAACCCCAATTAACATCCTTTTTATATAGTAAGAAATAGGTTCACAGGGATAAACTTGGTCAAAATTACATCACTCATTAAACCATTATTGACTTAATTATCTCAATATGTGATGATGTGGGGGCTAATTGAGCTCAAAACCACATTCTTTACTCTCAGCTATAGGTTTAAGGAGCTTAAATTTTCCCCAATTACCTTCATGAGTGTACCTTATATATGAAAACCTATAACCTAAGCCCTATTCCTTAAATTTCATCAAATCAAAACTCTAAACCATAAATATAAACTCTTTAAACCCTGAACCAGTCATTTTAGCCCAAATTAACATCATTTATACCAATGATTATCTTTGTGATTAACTCTATGTACCCTAAACCTAATCCCTATATATTAAACCCTAAACATTATACCCTAAATTGTAAAACATAAACTTTCCATATTTACCAATCACTTTAGTCCCAATTAACATAAAATTAGGTTCACATGGCATGGAGTGATTAAACCTTATATACACCCTTAAACCTAAACCCTACATGCCCTAATACGTAATACCTAATCCCTAAAATATAAATTGTAAACCTTAATCCATTATCCCTAATCCCTATACACTAATTCCTTAATCCCTAATCTATATTAAGTATAACATGATTGCATTATTCTTAATATAGAAAAAACTCGCTTCTCAATATCTATTTTAAATTAATAATCCCTAATCTATATTAAGTATAACATGATCACGTTATTCTTAATATAGACAAAAATAACTTCTCAATATCTATTTTTAACCCCAACAAAGTACTAAGAATAACACAATCATTATATTACATAACATGATCATGTTGTTCTTAATATACACAAAACTCACTTCTCAATGTGTTTGTTGAAGAAGAACCTAGTATCAAGAATAATGCAATCGTGTTATTCAATGGCATGATCTCATTATATAATATGATCTTGTTATTATTATTATAGACTAAGCTCACTTTTCAACATTTATTTTTAACCCAAATCAATAATTCTATCCCCACAAACATTCTCTGCATACTTCTGTAGGACCTATCGTACCTGTGTACTTTTGACCCCACCTTTGAAAAGCTATCAATTGTCCTTGATGGATGATAGATCACATTCAAGGAAGAGAAATATGTTGCATAATAAAACACCAAAGGAATTATAATATTTTAGAGATAAAAACAAGATATGAATGTAAAAACTTCATGGTAGATAAGGTACAAACCCCAATCTTGATGAACCAAATGCTATAGATAATGAGCCAATTGACAATAATGAATTAAAAAATGATGAAATTGATCATAATGAATTGAATAATGATGAAATTTACCATAATGAAATTAATAATAATGATATTGATAATAATGAATTAGATAATGTTGGAATTTTACATTCAAAGTTCCAAGTTTTTTATTTTGTTGATGATGAGTCTATGTATGATGCTTCGCCCCCCATGAATGAATAAAATTTTATGGAAACAAATAATGATGAAATTAACCATCAAGAAAATTTCATATAAATATATAATGAATAAATAAAAAATGAATAAAATGTCATCCCACCTCTAAAAAATAAAAGTAATAATGATTTTGAAAAACCCTCTCAACAAATTCCACCATTAACAACACCTCCAAGAATTATGTGTAGAAAATACAAGTACTTAATTGAATTTGATGAAAATATTTTAGAACCAAGGCATTAAAAATGTATGTTTACCATTCAAGAATACTAGCTCAACAAATTTGGGATACTTTCATAATTTTAACTATGATAGTCAACGATGTCAATTATTTGTTTCATTGACAAAATTGATTAAGATGAGACCTATAATGTACACATTTGGACTAATAACATCTAACATGGATGATGAAAACAATGAAATTATTTAAAATATATATGATGCATATCATAATATAAGCCCAAAATCATGCACCCAATATTGTAGTGTTACCCAATTTATAATTACAACTTATGTAGTAAGTGATCAAATAGAGAAAAAATGAATAGTTTCAAAAACAATCTGAACACTTAATATAAATATAAAACCATTAATGAAATAAATTGAAAGATGTGAAAGACTTAATGAACCTAATACCAATAAACTATGTGCATTCTTTGGTAGACTTCAATGAAAAGACAAGGCTATAGCTGATACTCTCAAAGAGATATTTGCTCAATTTTGGAAAGATAACACAAGAGTTTCACCCAATGCAAGAGATGTAGTGAAAAGAAGAGTTGGTTATCATAATCATGAACCAAATCCCAAACATTTATTGGATATGACTCAAATGCAATTGTACTCTAATTTTTTGGAAAAACATCCAAAATTTTCTATTTATCAAATATATTTTGATACGGCCAAAACTTTTTATGTGAAAATAAATCACACACGCACCACTTGTTGTAGGTAACATGTTGAATTTTCAATGCACTATAATTTTTTTCACCATATTCATTATAATTTTCATACTAACAAAATTTTTCAAGAGTGACATTGAATTGCCACCAAAATCAGCTAGGGACTTTATTCCAAATATCTTTTTCAAAAGACCGGATGGACAATTATTTTATTACAAATCATGTTTAAATGAAAATTTCAGCATTTGTGGTGGATTGCCAAAACTAAAAAAATGTATCCATGAGGAGATTACAAGTGCAATTGGATAGGAATTAATTGGATTAATCAAATATAAATTAGTGACTTATGAAGTAAAATATGGCAAAGAATCTAAAAGGTGTGAGTTTGTTACAAAAAACATACATGTTTTCAAATTTTTGGTCAAATTTAGGGAGAAATTTGTTTATGAGTATGCAAGGCACATACATAGGGATAGATGGTTGGTTGAACATTTCAAGATAAGAAAGGATACATTCCCACTTAGTTCAATTGTTTTAGTAGTTAAATTTTCTAAAAATTACACATTTAAACCCCAAATATAAGTTCAATTATAATAGTACAACTCATCACAAGTTACCATATTCATACATACAACATTCATGCATACACCTAATAATACAAAGCAATAATAGAAAATATTAAGGGAGTACCATTTCTATATTAATGATGATCGATCACATTATTTAGAGTATGTGCAAGGTTATTTTCAAAATTTATATGAATGGTTGAGTCAAAGGAACATTACTTTCAATTAAATTTACATTTGGTCAGACAATTGCACATCATAATTCAAAAATACATGGATGTTTTATTGGTTGATCAAGATACAAATTACCATTGGTGTAGAACACATTTGTATTTTCATTGAGGATGGCCATGGAAAAGTGGAACATGATAATTTTGAAGCATGACGGTTCTAGATCATGTGTAAAAAGAGCTATTGCAAGGGGGAGTTGAAATTTGAAGAGGGTGTTCATTTGACAAATGCAAAAAACATGGTTGAATGGTGTAATGAGAACATGTGTCATAGTGCTCAACCAAATTTTACTATTCATAGATATTTATGTTTAATTGAGGAAGAACAGTTGACAAAGTATGTGAATTTTATGAATCTAATGGTTTAAATTGACCTCCACTCATTTTATAGCTCAAATGTAAGTTCTTGGACTGTTCATACAAGACACTTGACATGTTTTTGTTTTATATGCATGGACTCTATTTAGAATGAGTGTGAGTCACAAGAGTGGGTAGATGATTGGATTTCCAAACTTCTAATTATAATCAACACATATCAATTTATAAAAACATTAAAACTTATAAATATGACATCATTAGATGACTTTGACCATGTATTTGATCTAGTGTAGCCATGTAGAATATTTTTCATTATGTATAATTTATTCTCATTATATATCTTCATATTATCACTAAAAATGGTACTTTGTGATACAAGTCATGTTTTTAAAATTACTAAAAATGAGGATAATGAAGAGGGCACTAATTACTACTTATGTTGGTGTGTAGAGAGAAAGAGAAATTGACTTCCCTAGTTAGAGATGGAGAAAACATTGATTATCCCACTGGGTCAGTGGTAGTCACTATAACTTGGTTTTGATGATATCCTATAAAATATTTAGATCAATGGTATTTTAAAAGGTTTGAAATGCAAAGGAAGCTAGTACACTATTCAAATTTTATTCTTGAAATGAATATTCAATTACAAAAATATCATGGGAGGTTATTAAATAGGAAACTATAGAAAGTTTGAGAGTCAAACCATGAAGATATTCTTGATACTATCAAGGTTAGAGTAGATCTTAGTGGTTTTTTGGATTTAAATACATAGGTATGTTGAATTTTAAAATGTATATGTAATTAATTTTACTATTTTTTTTTAATTTTCTAGGTAGTACATATGAATTTCATTTTTAATTATTTACTAACAATTTTTTGTAGGTTAGTAGTGCCAAATAAGCTTCCACCTTCATGTGTTTGGAATTTTTAGTAGAGAATTATATATTATTAAAGATAAGATAATCTCATTTTAGACATGATCAAAGTGATATATTCTTAGGTAGAGGTCCCAAAGGTAGAAATGGTAGTTGGAGCTCAAAAAGTTGTTTGTTTAATGCCAAAAAGTTGCATTTTTGGACCCCTCATTGTAACTTGTCCAATAGATTGATCTCAAAGGTTTCACATGAGTGATCTAGGGCTTAAATAGGTATGATATGGATTTTATAGTTCATGGAAATTACTTACAAATTTCATTTACGTGTCTTTGAACTTAGGCTAATAAAATGCATTTTTCTTTATTGGGAAGGGCATTCTTGAGGCTAGAATGGGTGGTGGGTTTACCAATAAGGCCTTATGAGAGGCCAATAACCTATCCATAGATGTTATCCACCACTTTAAACATGTTATCAGTGTCATTTTTTAGTCAATAAGATTTGAAACCATAATTCTATAACCATAACTTAAACTTTGACAATATTTGTTGGCAGTGTTTCCATGCTCTAAAACGATAGTGAAAATACACTTGTAGGTGGATTTGAATGTCATGGAAATGTGATAACATGTAATTTGCCTATCTAGAAATGATATAAGTGATAGAATCCCTGGTGGAGGTCCCCAAAGGTATAAATAGTAGTTGGAGCTCAAGAAGTTTATTGTTTAATGCTAAAAAGTTGCATTTTTGGACCTATCATTATAACTTGTCCTATGGATTGCTAAAAAATGTTCCACTTGAGTGATCTAGGGTGAAATTATAGGTATTAAATATGTAGGATATGGATTTGATGGTTCATGTAAATGACTTACAAGTTTTATTTTATGCATTTTTGAACTTAGGCTAAAAAATTACATCTTTCTTGTATTAGGAAGGGCATTCTTTAGGCCAGAATAGGTGGTGAGTTTGTTGATCAAGCCTAATAGGAGGCCAAAAACTTATTCATATCTTTTATGTACCCCCTTAAATGTGTTGGAAGTGATATTTTTAGTCAAGAAGCATTGAAACCATAGTTTTGCAACCATAACTTGAACTTTGACAACATTTATTATCAATGTTTTTACGCTCTAGAATAGTAGTGAAAATACACTTTCAGGTGGATTTGAATGTCATGGAAGTGTTATAACATTTAATTTTTATATTTGGATTTAATAAAAGTGATATATTCTTAGGTGGAGGTCCCAGAAGTAAAATGGTAGTTAGAGTTCAAGAAATTGCTTGTTTAATGCTAAAAAGTTGCATTTTTGGACCTGTCACTACAACTTATCTAATGGATTACTCTCAAAGGTTCCACTTGAGTGATTTGAGATGAGACTAAAGGGATTAAATATGTAGGTTAAGGATCTTATAGATCATATAAATGACTTATAGGTTTTGTTTTGTGTGTTTGAACTTAGGCTAAATAATTACATTTTTATTGTATTGGGAAGGGCATTCTTGAGGCTAGAATGGGTGATGAGTTTATAGATCACACCTGATGGGAGGCCAAGAACCTAGTAATAAATTTTATCCACACCAAAAACATGTTTATAGTGTCATTTTTTAGTCAAGAAACATCTTAACCATATTTCTGTAACCACTACTTAAACTTTGATAACATTTGTTGTCAATGTTTTTATGCTTTGAAATAGTAGTGAAAATGTACTTCTCAATGGATTTGAAAGTTGTGGTGGTATGATAACATATAATTTTAATATTTTGATGTAATTTAAGTGATATATTCTTAGGTTTAGGTCTTTTAGGCATAAATGGAAGTTAGAGCTCAAGAAGTTGCTTGTTCAATGCCAAAAAGTTACATTTTTGGACATGTCACTGCAACTTATCCAACGGATTACTCTTAAAGGTTACACCTAAGTTATATAGGGTGAAATTAGAGGGATTAAATAATAATTGTATGGATTCTATGGTTCATTTAAATTACTTACAATTTTTGTTTTACATGTGTTTGAATTTAGGCTAAAAATTGTATTTTTCTTGTATTGGGAAGGGCATTCTTGAGGTCAAAATGGGTGGTGGGTTTGTCAATCATGATGGGAGGCCAAAAACTTGGTATTATATGTTATACACCCCATATATATGTTGGTAGTGTTATTTTTTAGTCAGGAAACATCAGAACTATAGTTATACAACCATAAAATAAACTTTGAAAACATTGTTAATGTTTTTGCACTCCTGAACAGTAGTGAAAATGCACTTCCGAGTGGATTTGAGAATTGTGTTAGTGTGAGTGTAATTTTATGATATAAATTTTATATAAGTGATATATTATTATTTGGATGTCTCAGAGGTAGAGATGGCACTTGGAGCTCAAGAAGTTGCTTATTTAATGCCAAAAAGTTGCATTTTTGGACCCATCGTTGCAACTTGTCCAATAGATTACTATCAAAGGTTCCACCTGAGTGATCTAGGGTATTATTAGAGGGATTAAATATTAATGGTATGGATCTTATGCTTCAATTAAATGAATTACATGTTTCATTTTATGCATGTTTGAACTTAGGCTAAAAAATTGCATTTTTTTATATTGGGAAGGGTGCTCTTGAGACTAGAATGGGTGGCGGGTTTATCAATCAGGCCTGATGGAAGGAAAATAACCCTATCCTAAATGTTATATTACCACTCAAACATGTTTTAAGTATTAGTTTTTGGTTATGAAACATCAAAACAATAGTTCCACTAAGCTCGTAGCCTACAAATTTTTTGAGTAAATTTGAAGTAAGGGTTTCATGAGTAAAACACCTCTAAAATTCAAAAAATTAAACAATATAGTCTAAAAATTTGTGATAATATGGGAAATTAATATTATAAATTATTTATATTATCATTATGTTGATAATAGGTTTAAAATTTTAGTTACTAAGGACTTTTTTTATGTACACCTGTAGAAGACCATTTTTGAGAAAGTTGTGCCTAAGGTAAGGTGAGTTTTTGGTTGATTTGAGTTATATAAAATTGGTTAAGGGTTAAAAAATGTTGAAATTTATAAATTAATAATAAAAATATAATTTTTAAGATCTAAAAACTTTATTTTGATAAATTGACCTATTACAACAATAACTAGGTCTAGAGACTTAGAAACTTAAAAAGATAGAATTTGAGAATGGAGCTTAATCTCTTAGAGACCTGTAATTGGTTGATTTATTGTAAGATTTAAAACCTACATAAATCCTTGAGTTTTCCTAATAACTATCCAAAGTGGCTTAAATAATATTTTTCAAAATAAGGAGAGTATATTTGATAGATTGGTGACTAGTTAAGAGCATACCTAATGAGTAATTAACTAGTTTAAAAAAAGATTGTTTGAGAGTGGATTTTGAATTGAGTTGAGAACAAGAGTGAATAAGTGAGGTTGTAATTATTCATGATCTTAGATCATATGAATATAAATTTTATAGCCTATTAATATATAATATCAAACTTTTCATTAGGTGGTATTAGGGGATGATAAAGGGTTTTGGCCAAAGATGGATCATTGTCTCATGAGTGAATATTCTATTTCAAGTCAATAAAGTTTCCTTTTATTAGACTAAAGACATTATATTAAAGGTTAGGTAAAAGTTCATCTTGAAAGTTTAGCAAAGATAAAGCTACAAATATGAAGAATTAGACCATGTACATGGTCATCAAAAGGAGTTGAATGCAGAAGAGGTATTGATAGAGATTACTCAAGAGGTGAGGGAAAATATAAAGGAACAAGAATCATATAAGGCATATAAGTAGTAGGCCTATTTTCAATAAAATCTAGTCAAAAAAGTGTTAGATCTAAGTGAAGGTGAAAGATTAGGTAATTTACAATTATAGATATCTGAGTGAGAAATTTATAGGGATTTATGAATGATTTTATGTCTTTGCATTATACAAGTTTGAACATTATTGGGTATGGATTTTAAGTGACATCAAATTGTGTTAATGATCAATTGAAAATTTTTGAATGGGTGATGAAAAATACAAAATAGATAAGAGTGTCATTAGTCATTTCTACTACACACAATCAAATAAACACTTTGATTTTAAAAAATATGGGAGATCCAAGATTTATAGCATTGAAAAGAACAATTTTTTAATCCTCATTTGTATACAACATTATATACAAGATCCAATAGATAATAGTTTGGAAGATCAAAATAACACTATTTAATAAAATTTTAAATTAAAACTGAATATAAATTAGATAGATTTCCATGTTAGGCATATAATATAGGCACATGTGTACAATGTCAATAATACATAGATTTACATGATACACATACAAAACATTATATCTCCCAACATAGTATCTAATGTTAGGTGAATGTCATATATGCATATACAATACCAAAAATGTGTAAATTAACATATAAGCATATAAAAAAACACATCTCATGTAAGATATCATATTCATCAAATAGCCTCCCTCCCTTTACCTTCCTCACAGAAGACTCTCCCTGGGATGCCCTGCTGGTATATGGAGACCCCTATAATGCCTTGGATTTCTCAAAGGTCTTATTATGGGTCCTACACATTTAACTCACTTGTAGCTAACATTTTTCAAATAAAAGTATTATTACAACATTAACATAAAATAAATTCAACCAATTATTAAGAAATTAATTCAAAATATAAAAAAATCATTTAAACATGTACTTACTACAAGCTCACGGTCCTCCTCAATCTATTTTTGATGCTCAAACAAGTCAGTGACATGATCAATTTTTGAATATGCATCTTAAATAAGGAAGAAACATGAGAAGTTTCCCTACTAATCATTTGACTAGGACTGTCATATGTCATAGGATAACTTTTCATACATAATCCATTCACATAAGTTATATTTTCCCTAAGTATGTAGTAAAATTATTAAAACAAGTCTATTTTTACAATTCAAAATTATAAGTTAATATATACCTCTATCAATGCCTGTGCAAATGACATTGAAGCAATAATGCCTATGTCTATCTCAACTCATAGTGATGGAGGAGTATCTACATGAACAATGAATTGCTCATGTAAACAAGGTATCGCTTAATTTTCTATATATATATATATATATCAAGTTTTTCTAAATGTAAACCAAGATATATATGGAAAGATATTTCAACATGCATATCCTGAAAAGATAATGTAAACCAAGAATCACGGAAGTGTAACTGCCATGTAGCATGAAATGGCCAAGAATAATAAGTATTTTGCATGTTTGAGGTAATATAAAAATTGTAATACATGTAGGAAGTGTGAGTGGAAGAGTAGGAGGTGGAAAGAATAACAACACTTCAAGAAGGCAAAGTTAGGGAGAGAAAAGGAATAAGAGACATATTAAGAACTTTGTCCTTACTTTTAAATATTATTTGGATAGAGTAAAATGTAAATAAGTGTCTATCAGTTTATGATAAATCCTATGGTTTTCATATCTCTAGTCAGAGAAGATTCAAGTCAGTAGTCTACAGGTTCAAAGTGGTGAAACCCAAGTTCCAATACTCTGTCTTCAGGCATAGTCAAAAAGAGGAGAACATAGTCAGTACAAAGTGTCATTATAAATGATTAAAATATGAATAAGGGATAGAGGATATATATGAAATGAATTTAAAAACATTTAAATTATCATTACTATTAAGAAAATATAAAATATATGGGAAGATTGTATATAGTCCAATTAGTAACAATTTTGAGTTTGCATAGTCATAAGGAAAAACCATATAAAGTTATTGGAAATATGATTGAGGAATTAAGGTATTGTCAATGTTGTGGTATGTTGTTTTTCCATGTGTGTGATTATTTTAATTTATCTCAAATGAATTTAAATATTCTTAAGGGTTTATTATGTCCTATTTATTGACATAGTCATGTTGGAGGGGTACAAAATTCTATAAAACTTATGTTGGGAGTCATTTAGTATTGAGAAAGGAAAATTAATAGTTTAAGAAGATGTGTGGAGTAAGGAAAGAGAAATTTCAAGCCTTATAAACTTTGATAAGGGTCAAAAGGTAATTATATCTCATTTATTATCCTCTCAGGTAGGTGTAGGAGTAAGACAACACAAATTAAGGTTTGAAAATGGAAAATGAGATAACAAGTGTTTAACTAATGAAAAGTCATTAATTTTTTTGGATATGTGTATTTATATAAGAGTAAGAGGATTTGAAAGGTTTAAATTTGACTTGAGTTTGTATGGTGTGGTTTCATAGTCAATAGCCTTGAATTAGGCCTAGAAAACCTAATTAGTCTTGAGGGGTGTTGAGTTAAGTGTTCTTCAAAGAGAGTTAAATTATGAAAATTTGTGTGGAGCTATGTGATGTAAAGGGGTATTTAAATGTAGGTTTGGTTTGGTTTGTATCTTTTTAGTTTACTCTAAACAAAGATTTTTTCCTAAACAAAGGGTTAGTAGAAGGAAGGTGTCAAAGAGGAAAGAAGAGTTAAGTGAAGAGTTAAAGTTTGGGGGTTGTGTGGAATGGTTGGATGCATGAAATGAGATGTAATTGAATAGGTAGATGATATTACTAGTATTTTTTAAGGAAAAAATCAAATTAGCATGTAGACCTATGAAAACACATAAGAAGATTGTAAAGAACATAGCAAGGATAAAGAGAGAGAACATGAAAATGGAGTATGAACAAAGGAGGTTGATGTTAAAAGGAAATATTTTAGAGGTAGATGATTAGTAAATGAATTCAAGTAAAGAAGGAGGATTAAGTGAATACAAGAAGGCTTAAGAGACATTGAGTAGGTAAGAGTAAACAAGAAAGACCTAGTAAATACAAAGTGATCAAAGAGATAAAGAGGTTGAAGATAAAAGGCAAATAAAGATAAGAAAATATCAAAGCTAGGTATTTGGTAGAGGTAAGTGTGTGTTTCCATCCATATCAAGGAAGATTTTTAGAACCTCTACATATATATCCTTGATAGATAAGTTTAACTTAAACTTACAAGGAAAATATACATAGTCTAAATGTATATATAGCATAATATTAACTCAAAATTTTACATCTATATAAGTAAAAGGTGTTGTCCTAACAGAGATAGATGCAGTACCAGATGGGCCAGTAGTTGGATCCAAAAATGTAAATAATGGCTATGTCAAATCAAATTTTATAAATGTTGACTATGATGATGAAGGCATCGTCACCTCTTGGGACATAAAAATGACAAATATATTATTTAATTTCTATGTAAGTTAATTGTTAGCTAAATTAAATTTACAAATATAACTTAAATTTAACATGACATTTATATAAAATATACTTGTATCTATGTATTGGATGATGTCTACACACCAAATGTGCATGTCAAAAACTCATCACTCATAAGAATATTATCTAAGTCCTTTTAACCACCAACATCATCATCATCAAAAGGTTTAATGCACATAGCTCTATAAGAACTATAAGGGTGGGGTCAGGTATACACACTAGGTGGCATATCTCTAGCATCGATGTGTGATATCCTACTCATATGTTGAATGAGTGTATCAGTGAGTGAACTAAGAACATGTAGAGTGTTGATCTCCATGACCTATTATACTATAGTTTGGATCTTGGGCTCAGGTGGCTTTTGGATACTGATCTTTATAGGCTATTTAGGTGCATGATGTGCACTTGGTCGATCCTATGTCGAGCCTTTCCCTTAGCCTTGAAACTCACTACATTCAAAATAATTTGGAATCTCATTGAGGACAAACTCATAGTAGAGTTTCCTCAAAAAATATAGTAGAACCTCATGGTTGTTACATGGTGGATAATCAAACACCATCCACCATCGATCCCAAAAATTAGATGTGATTAAATCGTGTTGGTAGCAATGGATTAGAAAACATTTAATAGTTATCAAAAATGGTGCATTGGTGGCTAGGTTAATGAATAAGTATAAAATGGATGCTTTTGATATGTCTTTATTCTTGACCTCAAATGTTGATAATTTGTCAGCATAATAATCCCTACAACTATCCTAATATGAATTCTATCTATCAATTTGACTCGTTATAGAGTCAATTTGACCTAATAATGTCTCTTAGGAATTGGCTAGATAGGTGTAGTGAGTGTAGGTGGAAGTGGGATCCCTCATTCTCCCAATTAATTCTTCAATTTTAATTTTATTTCCCATAATGTGGTTAACTAGACTCTTCTAATTTCCTGGGGGATTTTATAGAACTATAGGAGGGTTAGGTGGAGGGATAGGAGTTGGAATAATAGGGTTAGGTGAAGGGTTAGGAGGAGGAATAAGAGGGTTATATGGAGGGTTAGGAGGGTTGGGAAAAATAACAAGAGGGTTAGTAGGATGGGTTGTTCAAAAAAATAAATTACCACTAAAAATTAGTGTTAAACAATGAAAATTACTAAAATTTAGGGTTAATAAGTGTATATTTTTAGCACTTAACTCTTCTATGTGGAAGCATAATCAATTAGTGGATTCCTAGGATGAATTTTGGTAAGGTTTAGTCTCTCTCACCTAAAATGTGATGGAATGTGAGATTAACAAAGGAAGCTTGAATGCAAAATGAGAAATTTTGCATTCAGGTCTTGGTTTTTATTTATTTTTGGTTACACAAGTAACGTGATCATGTTATTAATGGGATCATGTTATTAAAAATAATAATAACGTGATTGCATTAGTAATGCGATCATGTTATTATTTTAAATAACACAATAATGATATTTAATAACATGATTGTGTTATGGCTCAGTAATTACCAAGCCATAATTTAAATAACTTGATCACATTAATTAAATAATGTAATTGTATTACCAAAAATGTCCAAAAAATTGTCCCCCAACTTCATACACTTACCCATGAAATATATAATAGGATTCTCAAAGCAAAAGGTGCATATGGGGTATATGACAACAAGATAATTAACTTGGTGAAGTTGATTAGAATGAAAAAGTTTGAAGATTTGAACTTGATCCCCTTGGAGAATTTGAGCATTACCCAATCCTATATAATTGGAAGAAGTGAAGCCTTTAACTTATGGATTTATGAAATGAGATCCCTAGGCTAGTCTCTCACCCAACATGATGATAGAGTCATAACACTACTTAAAGAGGTTGAGATCATGTATCTTGCCAACAAATATGGTTCCATTGTTAGCAAGGATGCCTTCAGAGCCCAGTTGCAAAACTTTATTTTAAATTTTAGAAAGTGTGAAATGGCTAGAGGAGTGAATTTTGGATAGGTAATGGTAGACTTGGTTGCATCCACTAATTAGATAATTGACAAGGCTATATAAATCAATGAGGTTATAGGACCTCTCTTGAGTATGCATGATGCAATGGTATGACTTACCATCAAATTATGGAAGGAACATATTATTGATTTGAAGTTAATTAATAATGATTATAAGAGATGATCCAAATCATGGAGAGGGTAGATAGAAGCTAAGAAATAAGTAAGAAACAAGCCACAAATGGTCACTACAAGATCTCCTTCTTCTTCATCGCCTCTTGAAACTTCTTATTCTATGGCCACACTAAGAAGTACTCCTTATTCAGCTGTTCTAGGTTGACTTTCATCTTCATCTACACTAGGGTCTTCATCATCAACCACACCATTAGGATCCCATCTTATCACTTCAATATTTAGATAGCCATCTATTAGGATTTCTCTTGATGAATATCATATCCTAATTCCCTTCAATGCATTGTAAAATATTCCCTTGTTTGAATAAGGAATAAACTTTAGTTTTTAAGACATTAGGGACTTTGTCCCTTGATATATGTCATACATTTGATTCTTTTGTAATTATCTTAGACATGAAAAGGCCTATATATAGGTGTTTCCCCCTTTATTATACTTTAGAATATAATTTTATGAAAGTAATGTAAATACAGAGAAGAATTCTTGTAATTTGTTCATTGTTTCATCATTTTCATATTTTCTTGTTTCTCAAGATTTGATAATGACAAATAATTTTATTTTTCTAATATTTAAGTCTGATAGTAGTTTTTAGATTTCATCTTGTTAATTTGTGCTTTTAGCTATGCTAACAAAATTTGTTTTGTATGCTTTGTTTTCCTTCTATTCTACAAATGAATGTGCTAAATAAATTTATTGTAGGTAGTTATTTTAAAGCATTCTTTTCATATATATGCATTATATTTACCCTAGAATCCCCACTACCTTTGTGATATTTTTAATTTAGCACTAAGATCTCATGAATGTTAGTTTTATTTTCACTATTTTTAGAAGGAACTAAAGGAGACTATTGGTATTTATTGATGCAAAGAAACCTTCTTTTCTACTCTACCCTACTTCCTTTTTTGAACTTTTTTAATATGAACCACTTTAGATTAATGTTCACTGTAAATATCCATTTGTTTGTTTGAAGTTTGGGCATAAATTAGTAAATTATAAAGTATCTTTACATCATAACAACACAAATAAATTTTAGATAGATTGTGTCACTAGGATTTCATGTTGTCCCTACAATAGGGTCTGTTTGTACACTAAAGATGGTGGCCACATAATCATTATATCAAAACTGAATTAAGCCCTAAGGTCTTTCAATACCTACATTATAAATTGAGAAATATTTTTTTGTTGTTCACTTTATATCTTTGACATAGATATACATCAACATAATAAGTTGACGCTAGAAGGAGGGCCTCTATTTGTTTTGAGTAAAATTGTAGTGTATTTCATTTGAAATATAGCATAATTTATTTAAATACACAAATATTAAGATAAACACTATGGTTTATTTTCATCTTTTATAATAACTTTGAAACCTTTTATTAGTAGAGGTTATTGATACAATAGAACATGCTAAGGACAAGGATAGCTAAGTTTTATTATACTACATAGGATAGTGTAGAGAATTCATATTTATCAGAAGTATTTTAGAGAGCAATTATTGTGCAATAGATAAGAGTTAAGATTAACCAGATTTTTCTTAGGGTTTGTAGAGTAATCAGATTAATTTAAATAATATTAACCAAAACATTAAACATAGCAACACATATAAGGAATAACATAAGAAATACAATAGGTAACCATAACCAAAAAGTTTATATTGATCTCAACAAAGGTTTATTATCTTCATACAAGAATCCATGTTTATAGTCATTTGAAGTTCCTAATTATTCAATTTCTTCTCATACATTGGTGACAAAAAGAGGAAACTGTTCATCTTATATCCTATTACAAGTCATGGAGGATAGGATAAAATACCTATAGCCAACAATTTATTACATAATACACAAGTATCCAAAAAATATCTTGCACAGCTTTACTTATCCATTTTCTTCTCCCAACACTTTCTTGGACTTAAATTGTCATCTCATCTTGGGATAATGTTATAGGTTCATCTGAATGCACACTAAGGTAGAAGCTAAAAAATTAGGTAGACTAATAAGAGTCATAGTAATCACTCAAGGAATCATTTTTGGTTTTCACCTCTTGTGCACTACTTAGCTACCCTTTTAGGTTTTCAACTAGGTAGCATACCAACCTACCACTCTTTTAGGTTTTCAATAGGTTGGCATAACTAGGTGTCCTCTCTCTATAGGTTTTCAACCATCCTAGCTCTGCTTGTCTTAGTAATCAACCATTTCAAAAAAAATGTGTTAAAAATTATACAAAAAATAACATATTGCATAGGACTCAACTAGAAGGGGGTATTATTACTAAAGAAGACTAGCCAATAGGATCCTTAGCCCTAGGGTTAGTAGTCTTGTGTTGTGTAATTTATTGCTAGAGATCAAATGGTGGCTTATAAATAGGAACATTTAGAATTAGGGTCACCTAATTACAGAATAGAGCTAGATCAATTTTGAATGTGTGCTAGTTGAGCATCACTTCCTAGACCATGTAAATCAGTACATGCATTAGTGCATAAAATCTAATGAATTCCTTTAGGTTTGAATCCTTAGTGGTACTCATGTTAGCCTTTATATTACCAAACTTTATTTGAATTTTAGCACTCAATTTATCTAACTTTTTTGCATGGTGTTATACCTAAAGACCTAAAAATGCATGTCACCATAGGTCCTACTACCAAATGAGGAGTTGATCATATATGTTGTCCCTAGAATTGAAAGATTTCTAGAGAGCAATGTCAATTTCATCTATGAATGCAGTCTTACTATGCATGGTTGTCATGGCCATTATAGTTACGGTGAACTCTACACTATAATTGGAAAGAGAATTATTAATCTACTTCCAGTCTAGAAGACTACATGTGACCTGATGGGCTTGGAGTGATGCAATATTAATCATGATTTGATAATCCTCCAATAAAGTAATCAAAGTTGTAGCATCATTTTTTACATTGTATCCTAGAGTATTGATTACATGAAATTGTTGAGCTATGTACCAATATTTTGTGAGCTTCAAGACTAATGTCTTAATCTTGTTGTAGTCAAACATCACTTGGTATCTAGAAAATGCGAGTGTAATGGAGACGCGATCACATGAGTTAGAGAAAGTGCACACCACATAGATGCTAAAGCAATTTGAAAATAACACAAGAAGATAAATTGCACAAGATAAAATGGAGAAAACCAAAATCTGATTAACATGAGATGGCCAAAGTGAGGACTACAAATAGAAGAGTACGTAAGTAACTCCTCCACAAAAGGTGGACAAGGCACCCCAAGAATAAATTGTAACTCCTCCATGAAAGGTGGTGACAAGATGCTAAGAATAGAGAAGTAACTCCCATCAAGGGAGTTACTTATGACACCTATGACACATCTATGACACACACTTCCACATAAGCTAGTCTATCCCACAAATGTAGGAAAACTACATGTATGCACAAGAAATAAAATTTGCCTAATTAAAAAATAGGTAAATATAAAAACCTACACTAATACCCCCCATAAGCACAGCTTAGGTGAGCAGTGTGGAAATATAAAAATGGGTCCTGGCAACTAAGCCTGATGAGGTACCCATGTACAAATGCAATCTCCCATAAGATAGAGAAAAAGAGAAAACCCATAGGAAAAAACTCCCTCCCCCCCAAAAGAGAGACATAAAAGAAAGAAGAGGCTAGTGGGCCCCCCATGAGGATGATGTTACTACAGATGTAGACCACACCCCAAGAAGAGCTCATAGATGAATGAACTTGCTCTCAGTGAAAGGTTTGGTGAAGATGTCTGCAACCTACTCTGAAGATTGGTAAAATATCAAGTTAATGACCTGACTATGAATAAGCTCCCAAATGAAATGCATGTGAATCTCTATGTGCTTGGTCTATTGGTGCTGAATAGGATTCCTGTAAATCTAAATGGTACTTTGGTTGTCACAATAAATGATGGTGGGTTGCCTGATAAGAATGCCAAACTCAAAAAGAATCCCCTAAAGCCACATAGCCTCAGTATCTACATTAATAGCTCCCCCCTAAAGCTAAATAGCCTCAGTAGCTACATTAACAGCTCCCCTATACTCTGCCTCTATGGATGATATAGCAATAGCATTTTGCTTCTTGCTAGACCAACTGATAGGACCAGAACCTAGAGAGAAACTGTAACCAGAAGTGGACTTACGAGTCTATGAATCACTAGCCCAATCTGAATCTATATATCCAACTAAGTCAACCTCTATGACAAATCTGTAATGAATCCTGTATCTATGTGAACCCTATATGTAATGCAAGATCCTCTTAGCTGCTTTTCAATGTAGCTCATGAGGTTCCTACATGAATCTGGAGACAAGTCCCACTGTATATGATATGTCAAGCCTGGTGTGAGTCAAGTAGATGAGACTACCAACAAGTTGTTGATATTGAGTGGCATCAACCAATGGTGAAGAACAATCAGCCTCAAACTTGACTCCTAATAGAAAGCGAGTCAGAGATGGCTTGCAATCAGCCATGTGAAACTGAGCTAATAAGTCAAGAGCATACTTAGGCTATGAAAGAGAAATCCCTAAATCTGATTGTGAGATCTTGATGCCAAGGAAGTAGTGCAACAAACCCAAGTCTGTCATATCAAATCTATCTTGGAGAGATGCCTTCACCACTGCAATAGCCGATGAATAACTCTCGGTGATCAAAAGGTCATCAACATATAAAACCAAAATCAAGAGCAAATCATCTTGCCACAAGAAGTAGACATTGAGATCAAAATGGCACATAGTGAAACCTACTGTGAGAAGGAAGGAATCCATCTTGGCATACCAAGCCTGAGGGGCCTATTTGAGGCCATAGATGGATTTTCTAAGTGTGCATACTGAGGAATAATCCTAAACAAATCTTGGTAGCTACTCCATGTAGATATCCTCCTCTAGGTCTACGTGAAGAAAGCCACTCTTCACATCCATATGATGCACATCCTAACCATGTGCTATGGCAATAGCCAAGGTGAGTTGGATAGAAGTCATCTTTACAACAGGTGTAAAGGTCTCTGAGTAGTCAATGCCTGCCACCTATGAGAAACCCTTGGTGACCAATCACACCTTGTACTTATCAACTGACCCATCTATTGCAAACTTGGTCTGATATATCCACCTACATCAAACCATATTTTTTCCTTTAAGAAGTGAAGTAAAATCCCAAGGGCAATTTTTGATTAAGGAAGAATATTCTTCCTCCATAGCATTATCCCACTCAGGTACCCCTGATGCCTCTCGAAAAGTGTGTGGATCTGAAACTGAAGCAAAGAAGGCATGTGGATCTCTCTAAAAATCCCCCCTAGTATGTCTATCATCTATGGGATCTCCTACCCAAGTGCCAACACTCTCAAGTGTCTGTTTGGCCCAAAGTGGCCCAAAAGTGGGCGAGTCAGGTGCTAACTCCTCATCCTCTAACTGACTAGAGGTGGATGACTCTACATCACTATCCTTACTATCTAAACTTGAAGAATAAGAAGATGTCTCTGGCTCAAGAACCTACTTTGGTTGATATGAATTTGATGAGGAATCATCATGAAGAAGTAGATCTGATGAGGGAGAAGAAGTGTCAAGTGTTGAGTCTCTAGGACTCTTCTGAAAATGGACACTTCTCTCGATGAACAACTCATGAGTAACTAGATCTAGTAGGTGATATCCCTTAATACCATCTGAATATCCTATGAAAAATTTAAGGCTTGGACTAACATTCCATAGCTTTGCATTTCTTCTTTAGAATATGGGCCATTGCTAGGGATTCAAAAACCCTGAGGTGCTCAACATCAGGTTTCCTTTTATGCCAAGCTTCAAAGGGTGTTATCTCTTTCAAAGCTTTGTGAGGAACCCTATTTTGAATGTAGCAAGCACAATTGATGGCTTTGGCCCAGTAATGTGGTGTTAAGGATTTGGAGTGAATCATATAGCTACCCATCTCTTGCAAGAACCTATTTTTGCATTCTGCAACCCCATTCTGTGAAGGACTATAAGTGACTGTGCACTACAAATCAATCCCCTCTGTGGTGCAAAATTGCTCAAACTTGATGCTGACTTACTCCCCTCCATTATCAGTTCAAAGAACCTTGATGGATTTCTCACTCTGTTTCTCAACAAGAGCCTTAAAGTCTAGAAAATTATTAAACACTTCAGACTTTTGTTTGAGAAAATATATCCAAGTGCACCTAGAGAAATCATCAATGAAAGTGAGGATGTACTTGGCCCTTGTGAAAGATGGTTTGGGAAAGGGTCCTGATACATCACTATGGACTAACTTCAAAGGTTGTGAAGCCCTCCAAGCTTTGCCTTTCTCAAATTTTGCTTTGGGATGCTTCCCAAGGGAACACCCCTCGCAAAGTCCTTTTGAGAATTGGACACAAGGCAAGCCAATGACCATGTCATTTTTGCAAAGTTGCTCAAGGTAGCGGTAGTTAAGGTGGCCAAACCACTCATGCCATAATTTGCTAACTCCATCTGAATGAGTCAGCAATGCTGTTAGAGAAGAATTTGATGCAAAATGTGAGGTGTATAACCTTGCTTGGTGATCTGCCCTACCCACTACCACTGTCGTATCACTATGCAACTCCTTGATAGCCACTAAATCTAGTGAAAACTCAACTCTCATACCCTGACCAATGTGAGTGATTTGGTACACTGATAAGAGATTGGTTGAAAGAGAAGGAACACTTAGAACATTATTGAATGTTCCTCCTTCCATTTCAACTGACCCTCTCCCTATTGTTTCTACGCTATTTCACTTTCACATTCAAAGAGGAAAAATGAGAAACTTAAAGAAATGGTCAAGGCTTGTATGTACCTAGATGTAGTCGTGCGCACCGTTATCCAAACGTTGTGAGAACTCTTTGGTTGTGGAGGATGACACCTGAAAGAGACAGACACTAAAACACAAAAAATGTTAGCTGATAAGAGGGTGGATTGCCAAGCAAAAGCTTGGTCCTAAAAGTGCTAAGGCTTCTTGGAGGATGACAATCCACTGTTAAAACAGAATATGATAGAGATAAAAAAGAGAGATAATAAAAGACTGAAAAGAAAGAACTGGAAGCAAATGCATACCTGATAAGCTACAATCTACTTAGCATAGTTGCCGACGTCAGTGATATTTCTGGCGTCGGTCAAGAAGTCACCGACGTCGGTAGGGGAAATGGACGAGGTCAGTTGGGGTAATGGCTAGGGACGGGTTACAGGTCTAGTTTTTAGTCTGCAAGATGGACTGTGGTCTTGTCTATGAGTCAGGGAGTTTGTTTGGGATGGTAAAATAGTAGATAAAATCTTTAATAAGAGCTAAGGCAGAGGGTATGTTGTCAGGAAAAGGGGTAAGGGGCAGGAAAAAAGGCCTTTTAGCCTTTCCATAAAGCAATTTAGTCAGGTTGATTAGATTGGTCTTAAGATGGTCTGTAGGTCTCTGATAGCTTGTGCTGAGTTGATTAAACAGAGGGTATTTGTCTAAATAAAGACTAAACAGGTGTCAGAGGCAAAGAAAAGAGAATAAAGGGTGAGAGAAGGCTTTTCAACCTCTCTGAGAAGAACAGGGAAGGTTGGGTCAAGGATGCTTGGAATAGATGGTAAACAGAATGCTAATATATTTGAAATGACATTGAAATAAAAATAGTACGAATACTTAGCTGTGACACGAGTTGGCAAAGGTGTAGAAGTTGTGTTTCCATTGTCGCTGGTGATGGAGATATCGTGCAATCCCTATGCAGAATGTCTGATGCAAGATCTCAGTGCCTAGAAAATGCTGTCAAGAATGCTGATCCCTGCAAGAAAACCAAGAAGCCAGAACACTAGAAAGCAAAAGCATGAGAACTTTGTTTCGCTGGAAGAGGTCTCGAGATTCGTGATTAGCTCTAGAGATTAATGATTTGTGATTTTTTTCATCAAAAGTTTGAATTTTGGTTTAAGTAAAACCGATGTCGGCAATCCCGCTGGCATTGGCTGACATTTGACCGACATCGGCAGGTGGAGAACGAGTAAAAGAGCCACCAAGCCCATTCTCCATCCGCCAAGTGCACGATCCATTGGAGAATTGTCAAAGGTTGGGCTAAATACGCACGAGAGCTGGTTAGGCGGTTAGAGAGAAGTAAGAATAGGTCTTGGGTGAGTCATAGGGTGGGAAATAGTCTAAGGTGAGGTGTCAGATGAGGTGTTATAGGTGATGTGTCAAAGGGGAGGATATTAATAATAAATTATTATTTTTAAATTAGTAAGTGTATGGTTTAAGAATGGGTTAGGAATGGACCAAGAGGGAGGATGACTAAGGGTTAGACATGATTTTGGTGTCTACATTTGCCTCTTTTTGTCTTGTTGGTTGCTCTAGACAAACTGCAAGACAAAAATAGGAGTTGGTTTCCCCAAATATGGGATAAAGTTGATTTCATCTTATTGGTTGTTCAAGTGAACTGCAAGACAAAAATAGGAGGGTTGGTTGCCCTGATTATGGATGAGGTATTCTCCCTCAAAGCAGGAGTCGAGGGAAAGGAACCTGAAATCAGGTGCTGATTTGACAAAGAGTGGATGAAGATGGTGAAGATAAAGTGAGAACACTACAAAAATCATGATTGCGTGTACACCACTTCATGAGATGGTTAGGTCAAATTGTCACAAGTTGAGGGTCGAAGAGTGCCAAAATTGAAATAATCGGGCCCCAGCATTTAGTCGTCTGCTGATTGGGTTATTCAATCTAAGCTAAAGCTCTAATTGTCATCATGTTCCAGGTATCCCAGGCTCAGGGTGTGCTCCTAGAAATATGAAAATGTCACAAGTAGTGGGGATCAACCAGCTTGCGATCCTATACTTATGAAGGTCAAAAATATGTGCACAATTTTACTAACCAATCATGAGGTAACATACATGCAAAAACAACCAAGTCAAAATCACTTTGGAAGTAGTCACAGTTAGAGGAGATGGTCATGATCTCCAAGGTCTGGTGGTCAATGGACGGAGGCAAAAGTGATCTCAAGTGTGCCCCAGGGGGCCAAAATGACTTGTACTGGAGGGTTGATTGATTGGGGGCATGATTTTGGGGCAACGTGATGAAAAAAGGAGGTTTGGAGGTTGCTGATGTCGGTGATAAAACTAACGTTGGAGACATAAAGGGACCAATGTCAGTAAGATATCAGCCGACATCGGCAGACTAGGGCACGTTGATGCCGATGCCAGCGGCCTGCCAAATCTGACAAAATTGGATTGGTGGCCCACCAAAAGTCATTTGTGCTATTTGACTGAGAGAAAGAAGAGAGCTCTATAGGTCTTTGAGTGAAAGTGACACTAAGTTGACCGAGGAGCAGTGTGAGGTGTTAGAGAAACATTGGTGGAGAGAGAGAGGCATGGGGAGAGAGATTGGAGGCTACAGAGACGTTTGCGGGCCAGGAGGAGCTTGAGGGCATAGTGATGCAGAAGTAATGGCAAAGTGCAGTAGAGGACCCATGGGAGGTCCACCACTAGTGGCACCCATCGTGCCACCATGCCGGCGATGCTGAGATGAGGTAGGAGGGTCTCTAAGCCCTATTTGGTTGGTTTTTGTTGTGATTTAATTTTTGAAATTTTGGTTGATTTAGGTAGAAATTGAGGGGGGAGGGTAGCTAGGAGGGTGGGGAAGGGATTTAGGATAGGTTAGGAGGCATTGAGAGGGTTTTTGAGGGGTAAAAATGGGGAAGCCCTAAATTTAGGGCTCAACCTGTTCGGCCCTAGGGCTGAACCAGTCACCGACATTAGCGTGTTTGCTGGCATCGACTGACCAGTGGCCAATGTCAATCACTAACCTGCTGATGTCGATCACTAAGTAACTGACATTAGTTAGGTGAGTGCCATCACCAGCATGCTAACTGATGTCAGTAGCTGCCTGATTAAAAGAGGGATGAAAAATGGTCAAGTCGAGGGGTCGAAGCTATGCCAAGGGCTTCTCGGGGGTCGGGTCAGGTGTAGATGGTCAAATAGGTTGGTCAAAATAGAAAGAGGAGGGAAATTTTTAACATGAGATTGACTTGGGTGGATGCAGGCGAGGTAGACTCTGATGCTATGGGATTGACTGTCGACATTACTGACGTAAATGAGTTGGGATATCACAGGAGATGAGTGGGCATAGATGAGTGCAGTGAGACTAGGCAGGCTGCGATGCTACTACAGAGTGGCATGGGATGTGAGCTTGATGGTGGCATTGATCGAGTGGTGAGATCATTCCACCAACACTTTCCACCTACCCAATAGAGAGATGACGGTCACAGTGGAGGATGTATACTGGATTTTATGGCTACTGATACATGGAGCAGACCTATATGCATGCTCGAGAGAGGTGCATGATATTCATATGGTTACGTTGTTTGGTGAGCATGTCATTGAGACTAGTTACCATTTAGCAAGCTTTGCATATGAGCCCCTTTACATGGCAAATGAAGACACACATCGGCTAGTTGTCTTGATGATGATAGGCATCACGGTCTATGCATTGCCAGATGTAGAGGGAGGCAATTTTCTAGTCGCTATGACTGGAGTTTTGATAGAGCGATAGACAGTGTTTGCTTGGGTGCTTGTCTTTTTGGCCCAAGTGTATAGAGAGCTGTGGGGCATTAGTCGGTGGTGATGGTATAGCTTGTGTGTTGGCCACCTCCTGCATTGCTGGGCTTATGAGCACATCATGGTCACACGACCTCTCAACCTCCCAGTGGTGATTTAGGCTAGTTTTAGAATTAGATTCAGGTAGTGGCATGATGTGATGGTGTAGATGTGGGTGGATGGAGTGGTCAGAGATATTGACCATTACAGAGGGGTGCTGGAGGCCTTGATCCCGGCAGACATTATCTAGAGACCGTACCTAGTGTATTCAGCATTCAGAGATCAGGGAGAGCAGCTGGTTGGGACTCAGAGTATGCAATGGATCAGGGGTAGATGAGCCAGCGAGCTTGAGAGGGTGCCAGTGGAGAGGGTGCGGTGCCAGTATGGGCTGCTTTAGGATGTGCCACCCACCTTTCCACTGTATAGATGAGATGACATTAAGGTGCTGCTCCCATTGCCAGAGGAGACAGAGGGCCCTGATTTTGAGGAGTTACCAGTAGGCCTTGAGATAGCAGACCCAAGATGTACAGAGGCCTACTCAACATGGTGGGCAGGTTAGTATACAGGGATACAGGTAGGACCATAGCTGGATCTACAGGCAGGGATCAGGGACAGAGATATGGCAAGGTAGGAGAGGGACACTGCTAGATAGGAGAGAGATGCTGCCATCTAGGAGAGGGATGCAGCATGAGGATGAGTGACCATTTTGGAGAGCCAGGTCATAGGTTTACATGAGGAGATGGCAAGGTTGACAGGTCGAGTGGCTACTTTGACAAGGTAGGTCACTATTTTGTAGAGTCAATTGGCTGTAGCCCAGGCACAGGCATCGGTAGGATAGGGCTCAATGTAGCATCCACTTCAGTAGCCAGTTCAGCAGCCCACACAGTTAGTGTCAGTGCAGCCAGGGTTTTCACAGCTACAGGGTTCAGTGCAGGGCACGGTAGCAGGTTTGATGGGTCCATAGTAGACTATATCTATAGTTAGATATAGTGATGTGCTAGATGAGATCACGTATTATGAGAGGGCCATCAAGGGGTTCCCTCAAATACAGTGATACTCTGAGATGAGGGCAGAGCTGAGTTGATAGCAGACTATGTCTCGAGTGACGGCTTCTAGGTCTCGCAGACGATGTAGATCAAAGGGGAGAGAGGATACAACATCTTTTCGGCCACCGTCACCACCACCATAGCCACAGCCTTGAGGGAAAATTTTGATATTATGTATATACCAGGCTGTGAGTCGTTGATGCGAGATGTATCTGATATTTTTGAGAGAGAGATAGAGGCACAGCTTATGCCATTGTAAAACATTGATATATATATATATATATGATGTGATTTTGATCATTGATGTGTTATGAAAAATGTTATGGATGCGTTTGTATGTTATTTTTGATTTGATACATGTTTCGATATGATATTTAGGATTATGATGCTGATATTATTGTGTTGATATGATGATGAATGTATGATTAGGATTAATGATTAATGATATGGATGAAAATGATTAATGTTAATGATTATGAAAATAGGTGTTTGTTTGTGATGTGATTGGCAGGTGATGAAAAAAATGTGATGGAAGAAATGTGATGAAGGAATGGCCGAGCTAACCCTAGAAGACCCCATGTCAACTGAGTGTTGCCTACATAGCCCCTGTCATTAGGGGCCTTAGGCCTATGTAGTTCTCCCAAGAGGGAGGAAAAATATTGAAGTGGTTGATTTTGGTCATGATAATGATATAACACTTCACACATGTCTGAGGGTACATGCTTGAAATGACAAGGAGAAGATGATGCTACAGCCTTTTCCAAATGGTGTATTCTGTAACATTGGTCGGGGTTCTTTATCCCTAGCAACTATTCATATTCATGATGAATGAATGCTAAAAATGAATTGTAGGTCGATTTATGCTTCAGCAAGTAATGGTTTATGCTTGACATAAATTGTGTGGTTGATAGTTTCCATGTGTATTGATGTCTATGGAAACCAGAATGATTAGGCTATGTGAGTGGTTAAAAAAAGAGTCAGGTTGAATTGTGTGGACAAATGATGTGGTTGAATGTGACCAAAGTGTAGGCAGAAAGTAAAAGGCATAAGCACCCTTTCATTGATAAGGACCAAAATGACAGCATAGATAGGGGTTGTTAGAACCAAGAGCCCCATTCATGCGTTGCATCGTTGACCATGAGTTGTGTTAGAGCGGTAATCGAATCACTTCGACATTAAAGTGAGCTTGAAGTCCCTTGAGTAGGTGATGTGATAGGAGGAGAGGGTAACCTATTTTAGAGTAGGGATAACTTTGCCCCTTTTTATAGGAGACCCTGAGACAACTACAAGTCAAGTCCATGACCCATTTTTTTTTGGGGTAGACTGATCGATGCGGGAAGTCTACATAGAGATGTCATCTTGTTTTGGTGGTCATTTGTGAAGCTGATCGATGCAGGAAGCTTCTAAGAAAGTGTTGTTTGTAGCAAGATTTAGTCATAGCCATCCTTTGAGGGAGTGGTTTGTATTTTGCTTTATAAATTTAAGGGCTTTTGAATAGCTGCTTTCGAGGGAGCAATCTATTAGCTACAACAATGATAGTACAACTGTCCTTCAAGGGAGCAGTCTGCTTTTTGATTTGATTTTGTGACCTTGGATATTTTGACATCTTGATTTATTTTTGATAGAATGTTGAGTCATGGACAAGACTTATAGAAGGTCAAGGGCTCCCTTTTATTAGGATGAAGCATCCATACGTCATAAAAGGGTTATAGAGGAGTTAGTAGGGGAAAAAAGGTGGAAAGGATTGAGGATTAAAAGGACAGGGATTGCTCGAGGGATGAGCTCAAGTTAAATGTCAAGTGGATGAGTACTCGACTACAGTAGAATGGTTACAGATGCAAAGCATTAAGGGGCTCAGGTTCTGGTCGGCCTTCAAGAGAAGATAGACGATAAGTCCCTGATCCATACTTGTGCATGATGATATAAGGTTCGAGCCAATTAGGAGCAAATTTGCCTCTTTTACTCCATTCCATATTGGTCACATGTTGGTTCTCTTTGAGGATGAGATCTCCGATATTGAAATCTCTTTCTCTCAGAGTTTTGTTATAGGCTCATTTGATGCAATTTTGATAGACATGGAGATGGTTGAGGGCAGCAAGATGACGTTCATCGAGTAACTCAAGTTGAGCTAATCGATCTTGATGAAAGTCATCATTAGAAAGAATGTCATGGAGAGAAATGCGAAGAGACAGGATCTATACTTTGAGAGGTAAGACAGCCTCTGTTCTATACACGAGAGAAAGGGGTAGCACCTGTAGAGGTGTGGATACTAGTTTGGTAGGCCCACAAAGTAAAGGGAATATAAATGTGCCAATCCCTTCCAGTGTCATTGACCACCTTCATGAGAATTTTAGTTAATATTTTGTTAGAAGCCTCGGCCTGCCCATTTGCTTGTGGGTAGTAAGGCGAAGAAAAGCTGAGTTTAATGCCAAAGGAGTCACAAAGTTTCTAGATAGTTTTGTTTTTAAATGACTTTCTGTTATCAGTGATGATTTTTTGAGGTACACCGAAACGACAGATGATGTGGGTGTTGATGAAGTCGACAATCTTGTCAGCTTTTGTGGAGATGAGAGGAATAACTTCCACCCATTTAGTGAAATACTCGATGGCAGTGATGATGGACTGATGATGAAGAGATGAATGAGGGTTAATCTTGCTGATGAGATCTAAGCCCCATTATGAAAAAGGCCAAAAATCTTGAGCGACTTGTAAGGCGTGACTAGGGAGATGAAGCAAGTTAGCATGCTATTGACACTTGAAGCAATGCTGAACATAATTGTTACAATCTTGATGAAGAGTGGGCCAATAATAACCCAGGCGAAGGATGCGCTTAGCAACTAAGTTACCACTAAAGTGTCCACCACAAATCCTGTCATGGGCTTGCTTAACAGCATGAAAGGCTTCAGTGGAGTTTAAATAGTAAAGAAGAAGGCCGTCAAAACCTCTTTTATAGAGAAGGCCCCCTAGCATAGTATAGTGAGTGGTGCGCTTGATGAAAGCCCGTCGTGCATTGCTAGAGAGGTTGGGAGGAATGATAGAATGAGCCAAGTAGTCCTCAAGTTGTTTATACCATACATCTTGTGAACTAGAGTCTATGGTGTGGACGAGGTTGATGTCAGTGGAAATGTATGAAGGCAATGGCACACGATGTACCATGACATAAATTCTTGATGAGGATGATGATGAAGAAGGAATATGCGAGGCGAGGGAAGCCATGGTGTTAGCAAACTTATTCATAGATCGAGGGATAGTCTGCAATAAGTGATGGTCAAAAGATGCTAGAAGGGTGTCAACACGGTGCTTGTACCTTTGTAAAATTTTATTTTTACAAAGATATGAACCATTGATTTGATTGACGACAAGTTGTGAGTCACCAAAGATGTTGATGGTCTTGATGTTTAAAGAAAGGGTGGTTTGAAGTCCCAAAATTAAGGCTTCATATTTTGCCATATTATTGGTACATTCAAAGTCGAGTTTGAAAGACAGGGGCATGGGCTCACCCTCGTGTGGGATGAGGATGACCCCCGCACCCCCACTGAGTTGACATTTGGAGCTGTCGAAGAACATCATCATTTGGTAGGATGTGTCATCAGTCGAGAGAGTGGTGATAGATTCATCAGGAAACTCGCACTGAGAAGGTTGATTGTCGGGAAGAGGGGCATCCGCTAGTTGGTCAGTGATTGTTTGCCCCTTTATAGATTTTTGCTAGACAAATTCTAAGTCAAACTTAGCAAGAAGCATGAGCCAACGAGCCATACATTGGTTTTGATATGGCTTGGAATGTATGTATTTAAGAGGGTCAGTGTGAGTGATGACAAAGGTTTTGTGATTAAGAAGATAGTGATGAAGCTTGGTAGTGGCAAAGATGTTGAGTTATGGAGCTAAAAGCTTCAACTCTTTGCAAACTGAAAGGAATAAAAGGTTGCTGAGATCCAGGAGCACCAGCATCAGCAGCAGGACTGACTTCGGTCGTGACCAATGCAGAATGCCACCGGCAACGGCAGGGAGTCAGCCGACATCGGCAGAACCAGACAAGCAGGGACCGGCGTTGGTCACCTGTGTGTTCCAGAACTGCTCGTTACACAGACAGTTAGTTAAGTGAACAAAGTGTTTGCATGTAAAGGCCAGTTAGAGTCTTTGGCTGCGAGGATAATTATCTAAATTAAGAGTCTAAGTTATTGTTTAAGTTAGGGATCTATTTATAGACCCATTGGCATGTATTGTAATTAAAAGAATAAGATAAGGAAGGCAAGGAAGTTCCTTCTAAGTGTAAGATCATTGAGTTGCAGGTTGTTGCAAGCTCATAGGAGATTTACATGTGTGAGTATGGTCTGTTGAATTGCAAGTTGCAGGTTCATGGGAGATCAACTTGAAGTACTTTAGAGTGCTTGGTGAACTGGCAGGGTTATTACTGACTAGTTGGAGAGGTGAACACCAATTCTGTGTGTGAGTTGGTTGTTGGGACCATTTTTTGTGTAGGAGAGTGTTGTAGAAGAATTACTGTACACTTGAGGTGTGGGAAGCCTCTGTAAGGTGGAAGAGTGTGGCGGCTCTTTATTGTATTCTTTTCTGTAAAGTGTTAATACAAGATAGTGTATTGTCTCTCATATTCTGTGCTATTGGTGAATTCTAGTTACTTGTGTTTCTAGTTATTTATGCATTTATAATTGCTTATATTTGGTAATCATACTGTGCTCTTTTTGAGGAGCAAGATCCTAACAAAGTGGGATCAGAATAGGTGTTGTTCTTGTGATCCCCTAATGCCAAACAAAGTTTCTCGGTATGAGTATACCGAGTTTCATAGTCGACAAGTGTTTGGCTTATGTAATAGACCGCTTGCTCACGGTGTTGCTCGTCTCGATGCGCGATCATGGCACCTAACAAATAATTGGTTGCTGAGATGTAGAGGTAGAAGGGTTGGTCATCTTTTAATGGAATAAGGACTGGTGGAGAGACCAAATAGCATTTGAGGGCTTTAAAAGCCTCTTGGCAATCTTTATCCCATTTAAAAGAGACGTCCTTCTTGAGGAGATGATGAAAAGGTTGGAAGCGGTCAGAAAGCTGCAAAATGAAGCGACGGATGGATTGGAGCTTCCCTTGTAGACTGCAAAGTTGCTTGAGATTGGTCAGAGGTGGCATCTCGAGGATAGCGCAGATTTTGGCAGGATCTATCTTGATGCCACAAAGAGAGACAATGAACCCCAGGAGCTTTCCTCAGAGGACCTCAAAGACACATTTCTTGGGGTTCAGATAGACAATGTACTGAAGAAGGCAAGAGAAGATGATCTTGAGGATAGTCAAATAGTCATGACGAAGCTTAGACTTGCCAAGTAGGTCATCTACATAGTCCTCCATAATTTTATGGAGGAGATCGTGAAAGATATAAGTCATGGCATGCTGATATGTGGCACCTGCATTTTTCAGACCAAAAGGCATGACCTGATAGCAGAAAGTTCCCCATGGTGTAATGAAGGTGGTTTTGTGCTGATCTTCCAGTGCAATTAGGATTTGGTTATATCCTAAAAATCCATCCATGAGTGATAACATCTCATGGCCAGCCGTAAGATTAACAAGTTGGTCAATGTTTGGAAGAGGAAAGTCATCCTTGGGACAAGCCAGGTTGAGGTCGCAATAGTCTGTACAGATTCAGATCCCCCCAGTTGCTTTGGTAATAGGAACGATGTTAGAGACCCACTGCAGATAATCAATGGGTTGGATGGAGACAGAAAGAAGGCGCTAAAGCTCCTCTTTGACAAGGAGTGCAACATGAGGATGCATTTTGTGAAGCTTTTGCCTAATAGGCTTAGCCTCTGGGTTTGTGACAATGTTATGAGTGGCAATGTTAGGGTCGATACCAGGCATATCACCGTACGTCTAGGTAAAGGCCTTGCGATTGTCTGAGAGAAATGTGGTATAGTCGATTTGCTCTTGGGTGTCTAAATATTGACCAATCTTTAAAACATGAGGAACATCAGAAGATGGAAGGTTAATGTCAATGGTTGATTCATTTAAAATAACATGTGTTTCAAAAGGGTGGGAGTGCTGAATGAAAGAATCATTAGCACCCATATAGGTAAGAATGGCATCATCATCTATGCAGTGGATAGTGTTGATGGTTGCCAATTCATCGTCTATCATGCTGGGATAAATGAGAGGGAGAGACCTGGGAACCCTATTGAGCTGATAAGTTAGGGGTTCCAAGTGGATGGTGTTTATGCAAAAAAAAACTAGGAGGGATGGAAACCATCGACTCCGTAGGTGAGGATGGAAGAATAGGCGAGTCTGAAAGAGATTGGTCGATGGTGGGTTCGGGGCAAAGGTTTGCGGAAGCCTCAGTAGGTTCTTGGAAACCCAGTCCATATCGTTTCTTTGCATTATCATCATTGGGTGGTTTGATGGGTCGATGGGAGCCTTGTTCGTAGCGCCCAAAGCCAAAACCCTTCCATGCACACCTATAAAGGTAGGTATGTGCAAAGTTGGGGTTGCCAAGAAAGGAGAAATTAGATGTGAATAGTTGAGGTGAGGAGGAAGGATTTGAGTTAGTAGGAGCTTGATCCAGCCCCCCATAGATGAGATTGGTTTGAAGGCTAGGAGGACCATAAGGAATGACCATTCTGACCAATGGTCATAGCTTGGATTTTGATGAAGCTGTCCATACTCTTGAGGAGTCTGGAACATGTCTAGAGTATGTAAGTGATATTCCCCAAGTGAAAGTCTTTGAAAGATATCATCCATGGGGTCCTTGGTTGTTAATTGAGAAGGTGATGTTATGGCAACCACTATTTGTGTACTAGTTGATGCTTCTGAGGATGGAGACGATGTTTGGGTTGGTGCCTTGAGAGGAATAAGAATGTCATTTGGTTGATAGGTTGTGTTACAAGTCTTAAAAGGGGATGGGTAGGTAGGAATGACATGGACTTGTTTGTCGTGTTCAAATTTGACACAACAGTGAAGTGTTGAAGGGACGCAAGCCATGGTGCAGATCCAGGGTCATCCTAATAGCATGTTATATTGGAATTCTCCCTCAATGATGTAGAAGAGCTTTGAGATTATGCGTGGACCAACATGAATATGGAGGACAACAGTGCCAATAGTGTTAGCGGTGGTGTCATTAAAGGATCTAAGGATTGCGTCAGTTTTTGATATGCAATTCTTGGGAAGAGCTAATTGATCAAAGGCATGGGTAAAAATGATATTAATGCTGGTGCCCCCGTCAATCATAACTCATTTAATACAGGTTTGATCAACGTAGGCTGTGATGAAAAGAGCAGCGTCCTGATCTTCCAAGGTAGAGGTAGGAATTTCAGAATCACTGAAAGTGATAGAGGCGACGGGGGATAAAGAATGGACTAGGGTAGCTAGTGGTTGAGGGTCTTCAGGTTGGACCTCCGTTACCTGTAAGGCTTTGATTAGAGCTTGACGATGATGGGAGGAGCTTTGGATAAGGTCATATAAGGTCATTTTCATAGGCGTTAGGTGAAGTTGTTTTATCATAGAGTCTTTGATTGCCTCTAAAGAAGGGGGTTGGGATGCACCTAAGATGGAAATCTTGGGTTTTGGTGGTTGAAGTGACTGGACAAAAGGATAGGTCCAAGGAATAGCAATTTTTTCTTTCGTCTTGTCCTTTTGTGACCTAGTGGTTATGTAGATAGCATTGATTTCAAAGATAGGAGGTGAAGAAGGGGTCATGGCCTTCTGGTGAGATGTTGATGTGGTTAAAGAGGTTGGATGGGAAGGTGTCGAGGGTTGGTCAAGAGTGTCCTCAAGGAGAAGAGTGTCTTTCTCTATATAGTGGTGAATGACTGCCTTGAGGGCACAACAAGTCTCGATATCATGTCCTGGCATACGATGGTATAAGCAAATCTTTATATCATCGAACCAGGAAGGTTTTGACCCGAGGGGTTGGAATGGCTTGATAGATGGAAGGGTTATGCTAGAAGTCTGCAAAAGTTGGCATAATATCAAAGCATATGAACCTACTAAGGGGTCCGTGCTTGTTGATGCATGACGCGCTGGTGACTTTTGCTTGGGAGGTGTTGAAGAAGGCTTCCGTACCACCTTTTGGGTTGGTGGTGTGGCCACATGTGAAGACGGCACTTTCTTCATGAGAGGTGCCAAATTTTTGAGAGGGGGTTGACTTGTGGTGGGCAAAGGAAGTAATGGAGGTAATTTGTTTTGGTTAAGGGTCAGAGTAGGGAGCACTCTGATTAGGGTAGAAGGGTGAGGACCTAAAATGGAGGGTAATGTTGATGGTGGAGGAGGAATTTGCTTCTGTGGTCTGGTAGTCTTTTTTGACTTGGTTGGAAGACTACTATTGGTCGAGGTCTGGTCTAAGTCCACCTTCACTTGCAGATGAGTGAGGGTAGAGATAGCGCGAATGCTGAGTGACTTGATTAGTTTAGATGGGGTAGATGCAGGTTTAGAAGCGGGAGTTTGGTCTTTGTTGAGAGTCTTGAGAGATTTTGCCTTGGGAGGATTGGCAACATGAGACGAGAGGGCATGGAGATGTTGAAGAGCTTTAAGATGCTCCCACAATCCCTGGTGCTCCACTTTTCTTGAAGGGAGAAGTTCAATTTTCTCCACTAGTTGAGAAAATGGTTGAGAAGATGTTGGATGAGGTTTGGGTCCTTGAGAAGATGTGTTAGGTGTGGCAGTAGTCATGGACCTAAGGTGTGTGGGAGTTATAACTGGATTGTCGTTGATCGAAGAAGATGGAGAGTCATGTTCTTCTCTTGGTGGAGAAGGAACTAGAGAATGTGACTCCTCAAGCAGGTAAAGGGCAAGGATGATGGTGCCCTCCACTTGTGTTCGAGGAATAGGAAGGGTCTGGCCCTCCATAGGCAGCAAGAAGGAGGATGGTGAGACCGATGGTACCGGTAAGGTTGAGGCATCCTCCAAGATGAGAGAGGTTGACGGAGAACAAACTGGGGAAAGAGGTTCATCCACACGTGATGGACTGATAGATGGACTAACCTCTTGAGGTTGGTCGAGGATGAAGGGTGAGACCGTATTGACCGTTCTAATGTTGTGTTCATGAGTGTTGTCAATCAAGATCTGGACATTGTTTTGGGTCGGTGGATGATTGGGGAATGGTTGTTTGAAGATGTCGATGCCCTGATTAGGAGGTGCATTGGGATTGTTTAGGACGAGGTCACCCTTTTCAAGCATGTCTTGGATTATGTTTTTAAAGGTCTTACAGTTACCCGTGTCATGACTTTTGACACGGTGGTAATTGCAGAAGTCATTTTCCCTATACCACACAGGGATGGCGCGTGAGGTATCAAATTGTGGAGGTGGTCGGATCTGGGGGAGATTGAGAACCCCCTGTCTAACAAGTTTTTCCAGCATAGATGCATATGATTCTCTGAGAGGAGTATACTGTCGTTGTACGTATCTCCACTGGAATTGGCAGGTGGCGCTCTGAGATGTGGATGGCTCAGGCTGATTGGTTGAAGAGGATGAAGGTCTAATGACCACATCGTTAGCTAAAGCTTTAGACTTAGGATTGGATGATGAAGGTTTAGAAGAAGAGGAGTCATTGATCTTAGAGTTGGGATTCTTGCTCTGTAATTGGACTTTATTCTCCACGATGGCACGTAATTCAAGTTTGCAGGCCATTGTGAAGGCTTCATCAAAGGTGTGGAAGGTCTAAACCCGTAAGGTGGAAGAAATATGTTTGGCACAGTCTCAGGAGAAAAGTTTGATAAGTTCAGGTTGGGGTAAGGAAAAGAAGAGTTGATTGATGAGGCCTCTCCAGTGAGCAATGAAGTTAGCTATAGATTCATCCTCGAATTGGCGAATAGAATAGAGGTCCGTGATCGAGACCTTCTTGGTGATGTTAATGGAGAAGTGATCAAGAAAGAGCTAGGCCAGCTGTGTAAATGTGAAGAGGGAATGGCTGGCAAGAGAGCTATACCAGTCAAGCACAGCACCAGAGAGGGACATAGGAAACATGCATAAGAGCAATGCATCGTCATGGGCAATAAGGTAACATGCATGTCTAAATGCCCGTAAGTGCTGTTGTGGGTCTTCCTTACTTTGAAAGCGAGAAAATTTGGGAAACTCCCACTAGCTGGGATATGGTCTAATCAGGATGGAAGGAAGAATGGACTCATTACAAATTTGCTCGTATGAGAGAGCATTGTGTGAGCCAGAAACGAAGGTCTTTAGGCTAGACATCTTGTCCATAAGTATTTTGATAATATCTGCTGACAGATTGGCAGGTGGAGCGCCCCCTAGATTATAAGGCACTTGAAAGATATTGAGAGGGGCATATGATGTGGTTGGTTGCGTAGACGCAACATATGGGTAGCTAGTTATCAGGGCAAAAATTGAAGCCAAGGGCACTTGTGTTATGGGGTTGGTAGGCACAAGTTGGATAGGGGCTGTCAAAGATGGTTAAGGAGTAGCCACACTTGTTGAAGGGTAGACAGTTACTCTTGTGTTGATAGGTGCAAGATTAGGGGGGATAGAGACCACTAGGTTTTGGAAAGGTGTAGGATTTGGTTGAGTAGATTGAGGTTGAGGGGGCACCGAAACCCCCATGGAGGTAGGTCTAGAAGGAGAGGTTAAATTTTGAAGGTAGGACATGGTTGGGTTATTAGTTGAGGTGTTGGCTTGATTATCTATAGGTTGAATTGTAGATGCTATTGATGTGATTCTTGTCTCGACTAAGGAAGTCGACATCCCATAGATTGGGTTGCCTAGGGTGTCTCACATTTGGCTATGCACGAGATAGTGCTGCAAGTCTTTGACATTGAGGTCCAAAAATCGTGCAAAATCTTGGTCCCCTTCTGGGACAATAGGAGTCTGGGGTGGGGTTGGGCGAGTAGGAGTTCTTTCAGTCTCTGAGTGGAACTCCATTATAGGACTGGTTATGGATGGTGAAGGTGGAAGTGGTTGTTGCCTAGCGTGGTCAAGAAGAGCCTTGGTTTGACTGCGTGTCAAAACCATTCAAGGCAAGAAAGGGTCAGGGTTCATAAAATTATGTTTTTCAGTCTTAAAAACTCAGAATGGGTGTTTAGACAGCAAGAAAATTGGATTTTAAGCTTGTTGTTTTTGGGAAAAAAAGATTGGACAGTGACCGACGTTGGTAAAAAAACCGATGTCGGTGAATAAGGCCGTCGATGTCAGTCAGATAACCAATGCCGGTGGAGAAAAGTTGGCGACGTTGGTTACAAAACTGATGTCGGTTACTGTGTTTTCCAGAAACTCAAAAAATTTAAAAGTTTTTGGAAATAAAGAAGACAACATCCTTACCAGCTCAAAAAAAATAGATAAAAACAAAAAAATACGATGAGGACAGGTAGATCCTAAGCGTTAAATCCCTATAAATAATTTTATTAGGATCATGTGGCTTATGCCTTAAAGTGATGTTTGGGGAGGTTGGCTATTAGAAGGGTCCTAGAAGAGGTAGTCTAAAGATGGTTTCAGGTATGTTTAGGCACTCAAAAGTCTGTGTTAGGTTCCGTACTTGGCTTGGTGCTAAGGAGCAAGCTCCCCTCACTTCACGATTCCAGTGGTAAGCTGGTCTCGCTTAGCCAAAATATACTTTCCCTATAGATTAGACTCTGCCAGAGAATAGAGTGGGCTTTCCCCTTGGTGGTGAAATCCAAGTAAGATCATCGGGATGGGTAAGGTATCTACTGGGTGATGAAATCCCAATCGGGCCTTGTCTCAGGTGAGTTTGATGTTTGATTTAGTGCACGTGGTTTGGTTGTGTAACATCAAGTGATCTACGATTAATTCAATATGTGGTTTATTAATTACTAAGTGTGGACTAAGAAATGCAAGCAAACAGAAATGGAATGCAATATATTTTTAAGCCCCAAATTGAAATGTTAAGTTGGAATGAAAACAAGTTGAGAAAGGGTTGAAGAATATGATTTTTGACTAGTCTAGAAATGCAAGAAAAGAAAGAAAAGTTCTTTTTATTCCTACTTATGATGTCTTTTAGAAGAGAGGAAAGAGGTGAAGAGGGAGAAACCTAATGCACCTAAATGAAAAAAGAAGGAAAGGAACCCAAGGAAGGCCCTAAGGGTCCCACCGGGCGTGCCAGAATGTTTCTACGCTATTTCGCTTTCACATTCAAAGAGGGAAAATGAGAAACTTAAAGAAATGGTCAAGGCTTGTATGTACCTAGATGTAGTTGTGTGCATCATTATCCAGACGTTGTGATAATTCCTCTTTGATTGTGGAGGATGACACCTAAAAGAGACAGACACTAAAACACGAAAAATATTAGCTGATAAGAGGGTGGATTGCCAAGCAAAAGCTTGGTCCTAAAAGCGCTAAGGCTTCTTGGAGGATGACAATCCACTGTTAAAATAGAATATGACAGAGATAGAAAAGAGAGATAATAAAAGACTAAAAAGAAAGAACTGAAAGTAAATGTGTACCTGATAAGCTATAATCTGCTTAGCACAGTCGTCGACGTCTGTGATATTGCCGGCATCAGTCAGGAAGTCACCGACATCGGTTAAACTGCCGACATCGGTAGGGGAAATGGACGAGGTCGATTGGGGTAATGGCCAGGGACGGGTTACAGGTCTAGTTTTTGGTCTGCAAGATGGACTGTGGTCTTGTCTGTGAGTCAAGGAGTTTGTTTGGGATGGTAAAACAATAGATAGAATCTTTAATAAGAACTAAGGTAGAGGGTATGTTATCAGGAAAAGGGGTAAGGGCAGGAAAAAAGGCCTTTCAACCTTTCCATAAAGCAATTTAGTCAGGTTGATTAGATTGGTCTTAAGATGGTCTATAGGTCTCTGATAGCTTGTGCTGAGTTGATTAAACAGAGGGTATTTGTCTAAAGAAAGACTAAACGGGTGTCAGAGGCAAAGAAAAGGGAATAAGGGGTGAGAGAAGGCTTTTTAGCCTCTCTGAGAAGAACAGGGAAGGTTGGGTCAAGGATGCTTGGAATAGACAGTAGATAGAATGATAATATATTTGAAATGACACTGAAATAAAAATAGTACAAATACTTAGCTGTGACACGAGTTGGAAAAGGTGTAGAAGTTGTGTTTCCATTGTCGCTGGTGATGGAGATATCGTGCAATCCCTGTGCAGAATGTCTAATGCAAGATCTCAGTGCCTAGAAAATGCTATCAAGAATGTTGATCCCTGCAAGAAAACCAAGAAGCTAGAACACTAGAAAGCAAAAGCATGAGAACTTTGTTTCATTGGAAGAGGTCTCGAGATTCGTGATTAGCTCCAGAGATTAACGATTTGTGATTTTTTTTGTCAAAGATTTGAATTTTGGTTTAAGTAAAATCGACGTCAACGATCTCGCTGGCGTCGATCGACATTTGACCGATGTCGGCGGGTGGAGAATGAGTAAAAGAGCCACCAAGCCCGTTCTCCATCCACCAAGTGCATGATCCATTGGAGAATTGTCAAAGGTTGGGCTAAATACGCACGAGAGTTGGTTAGGCGATTAGAGAGAAGTAAGAATAGGTCTTGGGTGAGTCATAGGGTGGGAAATAGTCCAAGGCGAGGTGTCAGACGAAGTGTTATAGGTGATGTGTCAAAAGGGAGGCTATTAATAATAAATTATTATTTTTAAATTAGTAAGTGTATGGTTTAAGAATGGGTTAGGAATGGACCAAGAGGGAGGATGACTAAGGGTTAGACACGATTTCGGTGTCTACACCTGCAACAGAAACTGATGTGTCATGACCCAAATTAATTGAAGTCATGCTACAAGGCTCTAAAGATGAAAACTCAACTAGTGAAAAGCCCATGTGGTGAGAAGCACCCAAGTCGATGACCCATGAAGATGTAGAAGTTGTTGTAGCTACAAGGGCCTTGCCCTTTTCTTTCTCCTTACTCTTGCCTTTTGCCTTGGTAGAATCTTGGGTAGATGAATTCTGCTTGATGGACTCAAGAACACTTATGTTGTTCTTCTCTAGAAGATGAGTTAGGTGATCTATTTATTTCTTCATGTATTTGTGTTCATCATGCCCTATCTTTTTATAGTAGGCACACTTAACCTTCTCCTTCTTAGGTTTAGCATTGGAGGATGAAGACTCAGTGTTGTTTTTGGCAGGATTATTGTTTTCTTTCTTCTTCTCCTGGTCCTTGTTCTTTTTCTTCTTCTCCTTTGTTGAAGTCTTATCATTACCATTTTCAGCTATAAAATATTGGGGTTGAATATACATCATTGTTCCCATTTGAATTAGCTTATCTTGATCCCTAGTCAAGTCGGCAATGAATGAATCCAAAGAAGGCATTTTCCATGTAGTGCCACGGGCACTTTTTATGGCATGGAAAGTGGAGACAAAGACTGAATAGCTTGGACCTAACTTTGTGACAATAGAAAGGATGAGGTGATCATATTTCTTCTCTATCCCACATTCTTTCAATTTCAATCTAAGGGCTTTAAACTTAGTGAAGAAGTCCTGTAGGGTGTTAAAGTTGCTAGGACTTAGACTTATGAGTTCATTTTTGAGCTCATGACCTCTCATCTCATCAAGCTTCCCAAATAACTTTTCTAAGGTGTCCCATATGTCATTGGGAGTTTGGGAGGATTCTAGATGGAAGACAAGTTTTGGAGACACAAAAAAACTTAGTAATCCATAGGCTTCATCACTACGGTTGTACCACTTGACCTTTTCAGCATCAATGTTGGGTTCTACTTTAGTAACCATGGTGATCCTATACAACCCTTTGCTTCTAAGAATTATTGACATTTTAACCTTCCATTCATGATAGTTGAATGGTGTTAGGGGTTTAAGTTGAAAATAATCTATTTTTAGCTGAATTTAGGTGAAGTTGTGTTGATTGCAAGTTGTGAAATTATGCAGAAAGGAGAATGAAAGCAAAGATTTGCAAGTTATGAAAATCAATCACACCCCTCAAAATATTGAGCCCCCCAAATATGAAAGTGCATGCTCAAAAGATTTCAGACTCAGCTGAGAATGCGTCTTAGAACAATCAGTGCAAGACTAAAGCAAACAAGATGTCAGACTCAGCCAAAAATGCGTCTCGAGAGACCCAAATTTTTGGCACTTTATAAACTAGTGTGTTTTTGACAAATAACAAGCCTACACTATGGAGAATTGAATTAAAAACACTTTTGCAAAAAATGGCACCCAAATTTGAGCTATAATTTGCAATATATTAAAGGTTCAATTTTCCCATAAACTAGTGTTTTTGCAAAAAAAAACACTAAAACATTTTAAAAATGCCTATTATGAGAGAGAAAGTGGCCTTCTAACCACTCGTTGGATTTGGCATAGAACGAGGAATCCAAAAGAGGTTTGTGTGAGGGGGAATTGGCCTCCTGCCAACTCAGGCCTCACCCTTCATCTTCATAGGTTGAAGATACAAGTTTTAAATGAAAACCCCCAAATTACAAAATCATCTAAAAAACTAAATATTCAGTCAAATTGACTGATTTTTGTTTTACAAGTCAATTTTAAACTGAAAATAATGAAGCAAAGAGTTGATGGATGCCATGTGTCCAAGGGGTGCCACATGGGATGCCAAGTAAGGAAGGGGTGCCAAAAAAGCACAGTCCAAAATTTAACTTGCAAAAAAGACAAAAAAATGTAGACCTGTTGGAAACCATATGGCCTGATGGCACCTTGCTAGAGAAAGGACGATGGCATGGTAGAACTAAGTGCTTTGTTGAATTTGGCATAGACTAGAAGTGCTTGCAATAGAATGAACCTGCAGACTTGTGCACTGTACGACCTGATGGTGTGGCTAGAAAGAAGGACTTCTGCTGTTGGAACTGAAGGTGCCTTGCTAGAAGGAGTGTGGTGCAAACTTATAGAAGCTAGGTGTAGACTTGTAGAATCTTGGTGTGGACTGAATGTTGTTCTTCCCTCTGCTGCTCCACACAACAATGGTGCCCAGGCTAATTGTTGAATCAACACCTGAAGTGAAGACAACCAAAACACCCAAAGGCCAAGGATTCCCAAGAAAATGATACCAAAAATGATATATATATATATATATTTTATTTTAGATCAGATCTAGAAAATTAAAAATATAAAGAGAACTCCACTCCTCTTGATTTCAAAATGAACAAAAAGCATAACCAAACACATGATTACTATTCTTGCTCTGATACCATATCAGAGTTGTTGCCAGAATCCGGATAATGCCAGTGCAATGGAGACGTGATCACATGAGTTGAAGAAAGTGCACACCACATAGATGCTAAATCAATTTGAAAATAACATAAGAAGATAAATTGCACAAGACAAAATGGAGAAAACCAAAATCTAATTAACATGAGATGGCCAAAGTGAAGACTACAAATAGGAGAGTACGTAAGTAACTCCTCCATAAAAGGTGGACAAGGCACCCCAAGAATAGACTGTAACTCCTCCATGAAAGGTGGTGATACATCTATGACACACGCCTCCACATAAGCTAGCCTATCCCACAAATGTAGGAAAACTCCATGTATGCACAAGAAATACAATTTCCCTAATTAAAAAATAGGGAAAAATAAAAACCTACACTAATAGGTCCTTGATGACTTGAGAGGCCAATTTTAGGAAAGTGTCTTCGATCATCTTTGCCACTTCATGAAGACAACCCCTGAGTTCCACATTATCTACCTTTATCTGATCACATTATTACTCTAGAGAGTAGTCTTTTATGTGATCGAATCCTAAAAAGCTATAACACCCTCCAACTATTTCTTCAAAGTCACTTGAGAGACATCTAAAGAGACCTCCTACTTGACTAGAAGAATGGCCAAAGTGCTAGTACATTTCATAGGATCTGAGTGTGGCATGGTGGCTAGAGGGAGAGAGAAGGTAGTGCATTGAGAAGCTATTAAAGAAACATCCTAGAGCTAAACACCTCCTAGTGGTGGCTAGGATCATGCTTGCATTATGGGTGGTGTTTGTTTTCACATTGTGGCCTTTGTTGCTATCTTACTTTGTTTTGCAACATATTCAACCATTTTTTGTTTAGCCTCCTCCTCTTCCTCATATTCCTTATTTTTAGCTTCTTCTTCCTTCTTCTTTTTCTCATCATCTTCTTCTTTCTTTCTCTTCTCTTCCTCTTCTATATTTTTATTTTCTTCTACTTCCTCTTTATATTTCTTCCTTCTCTTGTCTTCTTCCTCTTTATTATTTATCTCTTGTTCTTCCTTCTTCCTCTATTCTTCTTATTCTCTCTTCTATTCTTGTTCATGTGTAGTTTGGGCCTGTGCTTGGGCTTGTGCCGATTGTTACCATAGGGATTCATCCTCTTATTTCTTATTTATATCAACTTTATCTATGTATCATTATGTTTGGAGTGCTACATTTTATTTCCTCCTTTATTCTTTTGCTTCTTTTTCCTTCTTTTGCCTTTCTTCCTATGTTTGCTTTGTTGTATCAACTGCTTATTGGGAATATTTGACCTTCTATATGTCCACCTATACTTTACTGGCCTTTTATGTGCCCTCAAATTCTTTGTCTTGATTTGTTTCAGGTGGTCATTTCACTTCTTGTTTATTTCACTTCTTTTCCTCCTTCTTAATCATGTGTTCAACTGCACAAGTGGCTTCTTCCCTATCAGACTATTGTTCCTCTACAATTGGTTATTCTAGTGAAATATCCTCAACATATTGAGCCTATGGTGATGGTGTTAAATCATTTGTTCTCACCTCTAAAATTGGAACCCACACCTTTCTCCTATCGATTATGACTAGTCTGCATTGGGTTGGTGGTGTAGAAGATTCATGACAAAATTATGCTTCCTGCATAGTAATTGGTCAAATAAATGTGTATTCCTCCAAGGTAGGGGAGACTCTTGCCTCCCACCATGTTTTAGGCATGTACACAAGTTGTTAATTTGGGTTATTTGGAATAAGTTTAAAGACAACATCAAGTATAAATTTTGGAGTAGTTGAAGGCTAGAAGAAGTCCATTCTGTGCTAGAGTTGCTCCACTTCTTATCAAACTATGTCGATAATGATGGAAGGTGGGTAAGATGGAAGGTAAACCTAGAGATATAGGGGAACCTATTTACAAAATTTCACTATACACACCAACTTTCAAAATAAAAATTATTTTTCTTCTTCCTTCTCATAGTAGTCTCTAGCCATGTCAGCCACCATGACCTGGTAGACTTCTTAATTATTAGTTCCCATCTAAATAATATTGTAGGAGTTGGATATATATAACACCTTTAGATAATCCTTCTATGTTATATTTCCACATTTTAAACACACTTTAGGGGAGGGGATGCCAAGTAAGAATCTACTTTGCACTTCCCCTTCTACTGCTATGAGCTAGATGATATCTTTAGTTGTTGTACAATAAGAATATATGTGCCTGGTGGTATAGATTGCAAGGAAGTCACATAGTTGGTTATGTAATATTTTTATTAGGCCACCTAATCCTATACCATATCCATTATGATTAGGAAATGGGGTGGCTTTAATGGTGATCATGATAACTCTTGGATTTTGATAAAGACTCCTTAAGGTAGTAAGGTGACTATGGCATACTAACCTAGGTACTATAAAACATTAGGTAACTCTCAAGGGTATGTGGCGATGAGGTATAGGTACTCCCAAAATAATTTAAACTTAACCTCATGTACAATAGCTCCATGGTCCTACATCCAAATGAGATTGCAAAATTATTGTGCCAACTAATAGTCTATGTCTGATAAAGACTCCTTAAGGTAGTAGGGTGACTATGGCATACTAACCTAGGTACTATAAGACATTAGGTAACTCTCAAGGGTATGTGGCGATGAGGTCTAGGTACTCCTCCCAAAATAATTTGAACTTAACCTCATGTACAAGAGCTCCATGGTCCTACATCTAAATGAGATTGCAAAATTATTGTGCCAACTAATAGTCTATGTCTAGATGTACTTCTCCCTTTGGTGACATCCACTACATGAAACAAAGTAGGAAAGGAATTGGTACTAAAATTTCTTCTTGGGAGAGATGTAGTACTTCTCAATGTTTATGATTAAATCTTGCATAAAGTACTTGAGCTAATTAAATTGTTCATTTTGATGTATTATTCAGTGGGCAATGTCCATAACTCCCTTGAGTATTTACTTGGTAAACTTTCTCATCTACCAAAATATTTTGGTGATAAATTGAATAAGAATGTGCACTAGTTTGTCTAGGATTTCATCAATAGGAATCCCTTAGTTGACACACACATATAGATCCTGAACTTATTACAAGATGGGAAGCATTTTTATCTTATAGGGAAGCAAAGAGTATCCTCATGTAAGCATGCCTAAAGCTTGAGCCATAGCTTGTGTGTTGATTACCACGGTCTCATCTAGACCCAAATAGATTGTGCCCTCATTGTATCACCCAAAAAATACTTGAGAAATCTCTCGTAGGTTGCCAAATGTTAATCTTAATAAGTGCTCAAAATATATGTTATAGAACTGGTGGAGAGTTGTGAGAGTGAGTGGTTATGTGTTATCAATAGGGTCAAGGTGAAAAAGATTTTTGATCACCTTGGCAAAGGTACTCAAATGGCTATTGGTCACTTAGTTTTTCAAGGCACCATATTGACATCCATGGCTTCTTTTTTTACATCTATAAAATCTTTGATTAGCTATGAAGTATCCATGACTATAGAAGATGGTCAAATTAGAATGTTGCATATGCTCTATGCAAATAAAATGACTTAGCTCTTGATAGCTGTAGCTTGTGAAAAATATGCTCAAGGATGAAATACTAACTTGATATTTGAACTTGGATTTTATATATTTGGTACCTCTTGGCTTCCACATCTAGGCTCTCCTTATTTGTCTATTCATCTTGAATGTAATGGCATATGTGGTAAATCTATATCTGATCTGGCCATTAAAGCAGTTAGTCATTGGTGTATGTGTAGAGATATGTCATTATGCTCTTTGATGTCCTACAAAGGGTATGAGTAGTTGATGTTGACAAGTCATCAATTTATTACATATCACATCAATCAACCCTTGGATCATGTAATTAATTTTGATGGTTGAACATTATCTAATGGATATCTTTTTGATGGGATGTTTTGACATCTTTTTTGGACTTAATATTTTTTAGTAGCTCCTTTTTAAATTTTTTGGTGGTACACATGGATCCTCCTATGCATGTTCATTGCATGCGATGCTTGGTCTTCACAATTCAAAAATGTTGTTATTGAGATCATTTATAAATAAACAAATAGAAAATAAAAACACACACATAAAGCATGCAAAATAAGGAAATCCTAAGCTACATGGTGCTACTTAGCACCCACTTAGATTATAAAATGAGATCAATCAACTATTGGTGGTAAGGCTTTAGCTTACAACCATTTACCCACCTTAGTAACATGGTTCCATAAAGATCTCTTAAAACCATAGTTCCTTGCTACATTAGGTCATGCATAATGTAGGGTCCTTTCCATCATATATGTAGCTTCCTTGAGAATTCTCTAAATCAACTATCATACATTAAAACTAGTTGATCCTTATGAAATTATTTTTGCCACAAGTTTCTATCATGCCACACTTTCTAACTCTACTTATGCACTTCCTACATCTAGGCTTCTCTACATCTAAACTCATCCATTCGATTTAATTCTAGGAGTTAGTTAGTAAGAGACTCATGATCTTTGAGTTGCATGACCATGGTAATGTGTAAGTTGGTTATTAAATATTCCATCGACATGTCTGCTTCTAGGCCATACACCAATTAAAATAGTGTAAATCCTATAGACCTTTTGTAATGTGTGCAATATGCCCACAAGATCATAGGAATGTGATCTTCCCAATCATCTTGCTTGACATCATAGATTTTTGTCAGTATCTTACCCAGTACTTTATTGGATGCTTTAGCTTGACCATTGGCCTAGGGATGATACATAATGCTTTTATGATGAGAAGTCATAAATTCTTCAGCTAGAGCCTTAATGGTATTGTTTATAAAGTGCATTCCTCTATCACTGACTAATTTTATAGGGAATCCAAACTTTTTAATGATATTTTCATATAAAAACTTCAATGCATCCTTCAAATCACAACTAGGGGTTGCAACAACTTTAACCCACTTAGTAAAATAGTCAGTTGCAGTAATGATGTACCTTCCTTTACTACACTTTCTTGGTGGATTAATTAGTCCAAAAAAATAAATGCCCCATTATTCAAAAGGTTGCTCAGCTAATAGAGGCTACAAAGGAATCTCATCTTTATGTATAAGTTTACCCATGCATTGACAAACATTGTAGTGCTATACAACTCTATGTGCATCTTGAAACAAATTTGGCCACCATAATTTGCTTTGTAGTAACTTTCTAGCCATGGATTCTCCCACAAAATTTCCTCTTGTGACTTCTTAATGAGCTTCTTCTAAGAGTTGAGGTCATTCATGTTCTATAAAAACCCTACGTAGGACTTCATCCTTTCCCAAGTGATATAAAAACCCATTAATAATGGTATATGGTAATGCTCTAGTCATACACTGCTTTTTGTCCCATTATTGAAAGTGCACAAGGAAGATTCCTTGCTTGAGGAAGTTATCAATGGATTCAAACAAATTAGGAATCATAGAGACATGGAGAATATGGGCACTAGGAGAGTCTTCTTTTAATTTTTTGGCTCTTCCACATTTGGTATGCAGTTGAGATGGTCTATTCCTACATTCTCTCTTCCTGGCTTGACATTTATGCAGAATTGAAACTCTTAGAATAACATCAAAAATCAAGAGATACGTCCTCCCAACATCAACTAATTGACCAAATATCATAAGGATTGATGATTAGTGAAGACTTCAAATGGTGTGGCAAGTAGATAGTGCTATAATTTCTAAAGTGAAAACATAATAGCCAGTACTTCCTATTCTATGGTTGTATAGTTTTTCTCTATGCTAGAGAATTTCCTACTATCAAAATGAATAGTATGGTACACCACACCATCTCTTGGCTATGAAGTACAACACTAATTACAATTCCTAAAGCATCCACATGTATGTGACAAAGCTTGCTTCAATCTAAAAAAACAAGTATAGGTGTAGTAACTAATGTTTGCTTTAGCTCGATGAAAGCTTCTTAGAATTATGAAGTCCAAACAAACTTCACATTATTATGTATTAAAGATTCCAATAGATATGAAACAACTGCATACCCTTTTATGAACTTATGATAATATCCTATATTCCCTAGAAAAGAGCACACTTCAGTGGTGCTAACAGGTGGAGGCATACTCAAAATTACTATGATTTTAGCCTGATCTACCAGAATACCTTCACTACATACTACATATCCAAGCAAAAAACCAAAAGATATGAAAAATAAACATTTTTTCAAATTCAAATTGATGCACAATTCTTAAAATAATTCCAACATTAGATGCAACTTTGACAAGTTTTCTTTGAATAATGAAAAGACTACCCAATCGTCTAGATAAACTTCTAGGAAATCATGCATAAAATCCTTAAATGATGTAACCACTATATGAGATAAAATAAAAAGTGTGTTATTATATCCAAAAGGCATGACCTTATATGAAAAATAACCCCATTCTATTGTAAAATTCATTTTGGCTCAATCTTATTCTATGATTAGCATTTGATGATATCCACTGAAACCATCTATAAAGGAATAAAATTCATGTCTTGTGATAGACTCTAAAACTTCATATATGAATGGTATTAGAAATGGATCATTTACACAAGCATCATTCAAAATATGGTAATCCCTAGAAATTAAAATTTATCCTATTTTCTTAGGTTGAACTACTGTGGGACTTACCTAATTGGATTTTTTTATTGGATAGATTATCCATGCATCATGCATTCTATTCAATTTGGTGTTTACTTTTAGATTCATATTTGGGTTGAGCTTATATGGCTACTTCTTGATCAGTCATGTGCACTCCTTTAGTTCAATGTGAATCTCACCAAGAGATGGGTTGAATCCTTGAAATTTTGAGAATTTGGTGGGAAAAATGAGGTGGTAATCCGTTAGAAGGTGTAGAGCTTCTAAAATTTTAGTTTCCATCTAATAGTCACCTATGCTTACCAGTTTTAAAACCTCCTCTATTCCAATGTTAGAAACATGCTTTGTTATAGGTTGTTAATAAATATTACATTTTTATTCATCGATATATTCTTGTATCCTCCTTTTCCCTTCCTATTTAGGAATTTGGATGTTACATAGCTTGTCTTCTTCTATTAGTGTTGTGCCAGTGTCCTTACGTGGTTTAACAAGTCACTCTAGATCAAATAAATCATTCACATCTAAATCATCATCAAAATCAAAACCTTAAATGTCTTATACCTCATCTTGGATTTGGTAACATGGTTGTGTTAGACACTATTCTTCATTCTTAGTAGCCTTGTACCTTTGTAGTGTTGAGTTAAGATTAAAGGTTTCATTCTTCTACATAGTAGATTCTATTGTGGTGATCAAGTCTTCTACACACCCATAGCATAAAAAATACTTGAGTTTTCGTAGTGCATTATGGACTAAAGGATTTTCAATTTCAAGAACTAAGGTCCATATGAAATCACTCTGTACTTGTGCCTAATGTTTGGTCTCCCTTCTATGTTCTTGGTACATGTACCAGGCTGCTAGTAGTGGAGCAAGTGTATGGTGGAATATGTGAACCCAGTACTTTGGTGCCACATGTTCTTCATTCCAAAATTTAACACATTTATGTATATGAATTTTGGGACACTCACCTTATTGAAAGAATGGCCAATTGGTGTGGATAAAATGTGGAAACTAGAATCTATTGATCATGAGCTCGTAGGCATCATCCCATTCTATCTGTTTGTCCCGATGAGTTACCCACCATGTCATATCAACTCTATTTAGAGCATAATTTAAGCATTGACATAATAATTGATGTTTGAAATATGGACTTGTAAGTACAAAATGAAATTATTAAGGTCCTTCATTGTATAGTATATAAGAATTTATCACTTGTGCATAAAGACCATTCATATTGGTTGAAGCTCATGGTCCCTTAGGCCTAGTTGAGGAGGTGTGTACCTTAGTTACCACTAATAGATGAAGCTACTACCCATGATAAAGAGTCTGCCCTTATCATCTCTATGTATTATTTAATGTGGTCATCATCTTGATAAAAGAAATCAACTTCAGACTGAGTAGGAGATTTTGTAGACATGGAGGCACATTCTTCAATGACAAACTGATTTACCACTGGCTACATAACTACTAGTTTGGGCCTCCATTATTCTAATGTCTTGAATTTATGAGTGAGTAGGGATTGTACCTAAGGTTTGGTATGTTGGTATAAGAGGTTGCATTTAGCTATGTGCAAAGCTTTTGGATTTTCCTCAGAATTCACCTTCATCCAACTAGTTTCTTGTAAAACATATGGGGAGTTTGGTTGAACTAGAATTATGTAAATCTTGTGGGTTTAGTTGAGAGGAATGATAACAAATTTATCACCATGATGTGCCTCAATATGATTATGCATTATATTGATAGTCATTTGACCATCATATTCCCACTTTTTACCTATAGTGTAAGGTAGTGTGTTGTTATGATCTTCATGTTGATGACTTCAAAGTCACCTCACATAGATAAGTATATGAATTTGATCTTGACATATTCTAATCTACGAATGGGCTCAAATTTTCTATAATCACCTAGGCTTAAGGTTACTAGGATATAGCTCAAAGCCAGGCATCCAATAGCTTCCCATGTAGACCAAGGAATCATATTAACCATGCTATCAAAATCAAAGACAACATTCAAGGTCTCATAGCCAGCAACCTTAATATTAATATGTGCATCAACATCCTATGGCTTCTTCATTTTGACATACCAAACCAATTTTTCTATCTTTTTTATCTATGCTATGCACACTCTAGAAGATTATGCAATAGATTCATAATGTTTCATGATATATTTTTATTGTACAAAGTACTCAAAAGTTTTAAGAGATCTTTGAGCATAGTGACAACTCCATATTAGCACAAAATGTGCATGATTTGGCCATACATTTGCACATCTATTGTGGTAGTATTACCATTATTAGTATCCTAATGTTGAATGTTTTTCAACATCTACTCAACTTCATATATTAGGCTCTTCTCTATGGTCAGGTCGAGATATTTATCCTATTTAAATTTTTTGATGCCCTAATCTTGAGGCATCTCAAATGGAGGTAGCCCTTGCTCTGCATGTTATTATCATGTAATAGCATTCAAAAATGAATTTTATTTAGGCTTTGTACTTACCATATTCACATTTTAGATAAATTTATCCTTTTTTGCTTCTCTATAATAGGGAAATCTTCTATGTCATGATGGTCAGAGATTATACAATATGTGCAATTTGATTGTCTTTATCAGTTCATTAGGCAATTTTGTTGGACATGATTGTATTCTTCACATAGGTAGCATTGTAAGGGAAGTCATTGGTAGTTATTTCCTCTACCTCCTTAGTATCCTTCTTTGTAACCACCATGACTTCCTCCTCTATTAGCCTGATATCCACCTTGATATCTTTCTTGTTTCTATGTAGTGTTCCACTATTGTTACTACTAACTATTGTCTCTAATTTTGAATTGTTATTACATAGTTGGTGTGGTCCAACTTGTTTGTTGTTGTTGTTGTGTTATAGGTGAGATCCAAGGTATTACATACTAGTATTAAGGAGATGGAGGTGTCTAACTTGGTGAAGGAGGGGTTCATCCAGATAGATCATGAGGTTGATACTACGGTGAACTCAGAATCCATTGTGGACTTGTTTGGGTTGCACAACCATTATTGACCTCTGAGCCTAGAATTATTTTCTTCATCAAGGCAATTTGTTACACTATGATGATGAATACATTTTGTGAGATGTTTTTTTTAATCTCTTATAAATCCCTACAATTATTCTCATCATAGTTAGGTGACTTGCATAAATTATAATACAAATTTTATGTATTTTTTATATATTATTGCAGAAGGTGGCATTATGTGTGGCATGCCCTACTACTCAGCAAAGTTCATAGAATTTTGTCTTGACTTTTAGATAATAATTTTAATAATGTCCTTATTTTCCAAATTATGTATACCATAGGTTCAACTTAGGCTTATCTACCTCATGGTATTACTCCATTATTTTCATAAAATTTTGTAGTGTTTTTTCAATTTTGGAATTAGTAGAAAGGGCTTCTCCATAATCTTTAATCTATTCTATACATAATGTAAGAGCTCTAGCATCTACTTTTATATCATACTAAGTCTACACAATGGCAAATCAAATCTTGGTTTGTAGTCATTCAATGCACCATGCTACTTTGTCTTGATCTATTAAGGAAAATTCTACTTTATTCATCACATCAAAGAATCTATGATCATAGTCATAGACTGATTCTCTAGATTTTTGCCTTATCTCCTGTAAGTCCTATATAGTCTAACCGGTGCATTTCTTAATATTAAACTCTATGATTATCTAATACTAAACATAGTTTAGAATTTCCCTTTGAAGGTCTCTTTTGTATGAACTCTAGTGCTCTCCCAATTAAGGCTCCTACTAATTCACACTTTTGAAAAGTTTCATCAGTGACGCCCTTAGCTTTCCATTTCATTTTACAAGTTAGCAGGTACTGTTCAAAATCCATGGACCCATCATAGATGGATAAGTTTAAGAATCCTCTTGGATGAGTCATCATTATCTAGTGTGGATGAATTTTTCTATGCAACTATTATCAGAGGTTTCTAATTTTTGAGTAATCATGCCTATGTACTACTCTATCTACCAGAAGAATTATCATGTGCACTTTGTTTATTTATGCTTCCTTATTATTATTCTATTTCAACTAATCATATGGCTTCCAAAGTCTTCATAATTGATTTTATATTAATTTTTGTACCCTAATGATTCACTTGCTCTAAAAATGGTCTTTCCCAACTATTATCCTCCTACTCACCTGGATGAAAATTTTTATTAGGATTTAAAAGATTAGGTTGCGGGGGATGCATACTCTTCTGGTGAATAGTTATTTCTAGTGACTTCTTCTTATACTATGCTTGAACCTATGATTAACCTACGAATATGATCTATTTATTTGCATAATTCTTCTTCTTTTGATAATACCCTTTGTTCTAGCTACACACTAATTCTATCTTCTATTTGTTCTACTCCTAAACTAATCTCATCTTCCTCTTCATCTTGTTCTTCATCCTCTCATTCTATCTATTATAATTCATCATCCTCCTTCATCCTTTCACTCATCACATCTTTGAACTCATTCATCATCTAATCTAATACTACTCTTACCTTTAGTCATAACTATTTAGGTATTCTTTTGATTATTCCATCTTTTTTTGTTGTATTTCTCATTTTGAATCCAAATTTTTATTCTAACTCTTCTTCCCTTACATCTCCATTCTAGATTCAGGTTCAAGATTTACTTACTCATCTATTTATCATTCACCATAATACACACACATACCCATATGCCTAAAGTGACTATTCCATATTGGCTAGAATAGGCACCATGGCCTTATCCACAACCAACATCTTTAACAAGAGAGGTAGTCACTGCAAAAAAAATTGTCTAATTCCTCAGATAAAATGGTCCTATGTAACTTCAAATGATATATATCCTTGTACTATGAATTTAGTGATAAATCCATCTATGGTGGTGGTGACCAAATAATATATCACTCTCATCCAATTAATTTTTAGTTTCAACAACTGGTCTATTTTCTCTTTATTCTAAGTGATTATGTATTTCATTCTAGGCTTGAAGTAATAATATTCCAATCTTGTCAACCAGTTGGTCAGAAATTTAGGTAGTTTACACCAAAAAGTATCATATATTTCTATGTAGATATGCTCTTAAATAATTTTACTTATGGTAAGACCAGTCCTTTTATATTCTTATTATGTAAAGTTCCATACTTTATGTTCTAACCATGTCTCAATGTCTCCCTACCCCAGTAACTGTTAGGACGCGGAAGCACAATTGATCACTTTGTATGAGCAACTAAATGCGGAATTTAACTAGAAGTAACAAGTAACTAAAAATTCAAAAATAACACAAAATATGAGAGACAATACCCAATTGTATTAATACTCTTCCAGAAAAGAATTACAATGAAGAGACACCACACCTTTCAGGCTTCCCACACCAAGTGTACAGTAATTCACCTTCAAGAGTTATCTCTTTTAATTGTAGTCCCAACACACAACTCAAACACAGAGTTGGTGTTCACCTCTAACCAGTCAGTATCACTACTGCCAGTACCACCAGTCAGTATCACTACTACCAGTACACAAGTACTCCATGTACTCCATGACCGAGTACACATCATACTCCAAGTAGATCTCCCATGATCTTGCTACTTGTTGTGTTGCTAATCTCCCTAATCTTGCTACCACTTGTAGATCAACTTGGTTTTGTAACAACTGTAAACCTAGACCATGCACACACACACACACCTACAAATTAATGATCTTACTTACCATGTAGATCTCACCTGATCTTGCTATACTGTAGATCAACCTAGCCTTGCACACCTACCGACTGAGATCATACACACATGAAGAACCCTTCTGATTTTCCAAACCAACACCCCTGTGGATCTCTACTAGATCTTGCAATAACTTGTAGATCTACCTGATCATACACACTTGGCACTGTGGCACTAGGAGGAACACACCTTGCTCTCTTCACTCTAAAGGAGCTAACCTTACTCTCTCAACTAGCACACTTTACAATATAGCCCATGAGTCTATTATATAGATCCCATGCAAACAATAATTAGACATCCAATTACAATAATTAGATCTGTAGCTCAAGACTAAAAATAGTCCTTTAACATGCAAACAACTGGTTCATTAACAAACTATTTGTGAAACTGACAGTTCCAAAACCACAAAAGCGACCAACGTCGGTCCCTGTCTAGCTAGAGATGACCAACATCGGCTGATACCTGATCGATGTTAGTTGCTCTGCTCACTGGATATGACCAACGTCGGTTGATTAGACTAACGTCGATTTCTTTGTAACTCAACAACCTCCTATTTACATCCTGGTGAAGCTTTTAGCTCCACAACCTAACAATCTCCCACTTGGAGATAAACAACTACACCTGTACCTATACCTGTACACCATCTAATCTATTTCCTGGCTTGTATCCCTCTTCAAGCTCAACCTTGAAGACCAACCACCACAAAACCTGTGGTGCACCTCCTATCATCCAAGTAACCTGCCGCATCCACATCTACAAACCCATGTAGAAAAGAACTTGACCCTACATCGCATGTATACCTACTGCTGGTCCATCTCAGATACTTGAGAATCCACTAAACTGCACTCCAGTGCTTCTTTCTTCGATTGGCTCCAAACTTGCTGATAGCTCCCACTACATGGGCAAACCTAGGTCCAGTACGCATGTACTTAACCTCATCATGTGAATTAGGACACTGTTCATAGAAGTGTCCAACCCATCAGCATGCTAACCAGTTTCACACAATCATCTGGAGACAAAATCAACCTGTGATCTTTTATGTCTCTAAAAACACACTTATGCCAAAGAATTTTGCTCCTTCAAATTCTTCATGACACACCTCTAAACTAACTTTGCCTTTAGCTCAAAAAAACCCTACATGTGTGACCTTGCAACAAGCATACACACAACATACAGTAACAGGATGATGTTACAATCATCACCCAACCTGGTAAAGAAACCACAATGGTTACAATGACATTGACTAAAGCCATGCTTTGTCATCCACCTGTCAAACCTGTACCACTGTCTTAGAGCTTCCTTAAGACCATGTGACCTGGCCTTCCATCTCATGTGTCCATTCTCTCTATTGTTTAACCAAGGAATCCATTCATCTTTTAGTGCTTTCATACCAGTTGGCAACCCTACCAAATCTTCCATTTGGTTCTGCATCCTAGGAATCAAATTCCTCATTCATGCCATGCTCCCACTATTTCCTAGATCCTTCCTACTCTATAGTGAGCAATGAGTATAAAGAAGAGATATAACAAATTTGAGGCTTACTTACCCTTTCAGTCCTCCATATGGGCATTTGAGACTCCTTGACAGCTTGTTGTCCACCCAAAATCCATTCCAGTGATTGACCTCGGTCACCACATAGTCTGCATCCAATCGACGTCAGTTCTATGTGACTATCTTGACTACTGACACTAGTTTCCTGACCGATGTCAGTCTTACCCTACCTGACACCACCAGCTCTGATCTACAAATGACTGACATCAGCACATGTCTATTCAACACTGGTTCCTCCTGACCAATGCTGGTACCTGTGTTCTCTTATGACTGATGACTTTTTACCCATGAACTCTCTTTGGATCAAAACCCTGTCCAAACTGTCCTACTCAGAGTTACTCAGCCTTCTCCACTAATCTCTATCTGTCATCTCCTCCATGAACACCAAGGCTTTTCAGTTTTTAAGTTTGTCAAAGACATCTGACTTCCTCTTAAGAACATGCATCTCCTTCTTGCTCATGTGACCAAGCCTACAAAGCCACATCTTCGCAATAAAGAAGAATTAGTAATATTAGTAGATAGATAAAGGATACCTACTTTTTTACCACCTACTAATTCAAGTGCATTCGCTGTGAGAGTTTTTGTGCATCTCTCAACACCTAACTTTCTTGAAGAAATTAGCCACATCTTCAAGACTGGGACTTGCATGACCTCCTTCAACACCCATGTGTTGGCTGTCTGCAATTTTAGCCACACTTCCCCTTTTCCAAAACTTTGACAAGGCACACCAGCCCCTAAATAAATCTTTCCAAAGTCTTTAAGGGCCTTAATATGGAAAAATACTCTATTTCGAGCTGCATGGAAAGAGGCAACAGAATCTATAAAACAAGATTCTACTTTATCCAAGGAACATACCAGAGCATCCTATGCAACAACACCTGCAACATCTACTTCTTCAGTTCCTTCATGCTGATCTTCTACCAACCAACAATATTTCTTTACCTGCTCTTTCTTTCCATAACACCGTAATTGACTATTCTTGCTTTTGAATTCCTCCATACTTTCTTCTACCATTGTTATACTCCCACTCAATCAGAAACCCCTGAGAGTGACCTGTAATCAAACACAAAACCTGCTCCCTACAACCTTAGCTCTGATACCACTTTGTTAGGACCCAAAAGCATAATTAATCACCTTGTATGAGCAACTAAATGTGGAATTTAACCAAAAGTAACAAGTAACTAGAAATTTAGAAATAACACAGAATATGAGAGACAATACCCAATTGTATTAATACTCTTATAAAAAAGAATTACAATGAAGAGACACCACACTCTTCCACACCTTTCAAGCTTCCCACACCAAGTGTACAATAATTCACCTTCAAGAGTTATCTCTCTCAATTATGGTCCCAACACATAACTCAAACATAGAGTTGGTGTTCACCTCCAACTAGTCAGTATCACTACTGCCAGTACCACCAGTCAGTATCACTACTGCCAATACACAAGTACTCCATGTACTCCATGACTGAGTACACACCGTACTCCAAGTAGATCTCCCCTAATCTTACTACTTGTTATGTTGTTGATCTCCCTGATCTTGCTACCACCTGCAGATTAACTTGGTTTTGCAACACCTACAAACTTAGACCATGCAAACACACACACCTACAAATCAATGATCTTACTTACCATGTAGATCTCACCTAATCTTGCTATACTGTAGATCAACTTGGCCTTGCACACCTGTCGACCGAGATCATACACACATGAAGAACCTTTCTGATTCTCCAAACTAGCACCCTTGTGGATCTCTACCATATCTTGCAACAACTTGTAGATCTACCTAATCATACACACTCGGCACTGTGGCACTAGGAGGAACACACCTTGTTCTCTTCACTCTGAAAGAGCTAACCTTGCTCTCTCAACTAGCACACTTTACAATACAGCCCATGAGTCTATTATATAGATCCCATGCAAACAATAATTAGACATCTAATTACAATAATTAGATCCACAACTCAAGACTAAAAATAGTCCTTTAACATGCAAACAACTAGTTTGTTAACAAACTATTCATGAAACTGATAGTTCCAGAACCGCACAAGCAACTGACGTCGGTCCCTATCTGGCTAGAGATGACCGACGTCGGCCGATACCTGACCGATGTTAGTTGCTCTTTTCACTGGATATGATCGAAGTTGATTGATCAGACTGACGTCGGTTGCTCTATAACTCAACAACCTCTCAGCAACCTCCTGTTTACATCTTGGTGAAGCTTTTAGCTCCACAACCTAACAGTAACCATATTAGCATAATTTCCTCTAGAAGGAGTGTTTCCATCCTCACTGCACCATTATTATAAGAGGTTCTTAATACAATATAACATGCTAAGGATGAGGATAGCTAAGTTTTATTATACTACATAGGATAGTGTACAGGATTCATATTTATCAGAGGCATTTCAAAGAGCAATTATCATCTAATAGATAAGAGTTAAGATTAACCAAAGTTTTCTTAGGGTTTACAGAGCATTTGGATTAATTTAAATAAGATTAACCAAAACATTAAATATATCAACACATACAAGGAATAACATAATAAATATAATAGGTAACCATAACTAGAAAGTTTATATTGGTATCAACAAAGGTTTATCATCTTTTTCATACAAGCATACATATTTATAGTCATTTGCAGTTCTTGACTATTGACATTCTTCTCATACATTGGCACCAAAAAGAGGAGACTGTTCATCTTTTATCCTTTTACAAGTCATGGAGGATAGGAAAAAATATATATACCTGATAATTTCATATGTAATGCATGAGTATCCAAAGAATATCATGCATAACTTTACTTATCCATTTTCTTCTCCTAACACTTTTAAAAGATCCCTGTGAAAAGTGTTTATTCCAAAATATCCTTGAATTACTAACTTACATTTGAAGACATTTTATCATTTCCCCTCTAATTTATTTAAATTTCATCTAAAGACATTAAAGTTAGGCATGTCACTGAATTATTTGAGTAGATTAGGCTCTGTTTCACCTATATTTGTAATGTTATCCAGGATTTGAACTAATAACTTTTGGTCTATGAAAAATAAGTGTAAAGATCAGTGTCTAAGTAGATTATTTTGTGAAATATCATTGAGTTAATGCTTTATAGGTCTAAATTGAGTAAATTCACATAACATTAAGATTTGAAGGATACAGATCAGTGAAGGTAAAATAAGACCATTTTACTTAATTATGGATCTTTTTTTGGGGTTCCTTTATTCTAATTCAGTTGATCTTTACCTTATTTAGTAATATTTGATGAAGCCTCATAGTGTTATGAATTTTTGACATATATTCTTTGCTTAGAATCCTAGAGTTGCCTAGGATCCAAACTAGATCTCATTATAAAACTAGATTTCCCCTTGGATATTTAGAAACACATCACAAGGATAGAGCTGATAAAGGGAGATGTAGGAGATCTAAATCCCACCCTACCTTTCCAATAAGCCAACATCTACATCCTCTATTTTACATCCAACCTGTCATGGCATGGTTAGGAGAATATTTTGTAAATATGTTAGGCCCTATGCATGATTTGATCAAGGACCATGAAAAGTGTCTTCCCCTCTTCACTCCATCTAGAGGTATAACCACCAAAGAGCATATCAAGTCTTTCAAGGTAACCCTTAGGCTTCTAAATTTCATCCATGAAGATGTAGCCTGTAGAATTTTCTCATTTACCTTCAAAGAAGTAGCCTATGACTAGTTCCCTAATTTTTTAGTGGACTTCATCACCAGATGGAAGCAATTCACACATAATTTGTAAGGGTCATTAGTCATAGGCTACCAATTTACCAATAATTTGTCATCATGAAGCAAGACCAAATGAGCCCATAAGATTTTTTAATGTTAAATTTCAAAAGATGTATAAGCCTCACCATAGCTCCCTATAAACTTACAAATGACCTAGCACTATTAATTTATAATAACTCCCTAAATATAATGACTATTATCTTTCTCGTAAGGCCATGAACATCAATACACTACCACATGCTTATGCATAGGCCATACATATTGATCAGTAAATCCACCCACAAAGGCACCCTACCTTTGTTATTCCAAACATCAACCCAATTTTATCTACTTTGAATATAGTTCCAAATTCAAATTAAAATATGCCTGCATTAAATCATATACCTAGCCTTAATCAATTGTCTTTAAGCCATGGAAGTCTTGGCCAACAACTAGGATTCTTTAATCAATCTAATGTTAGGGATCATCCCTAATATAATAGTCAATCTTTGGTCCCTATTAACAACTTTAACACCCAAAGCATTGTCTAAAACCTATTTCAGAAGACTAAGCCTGAATCCCCAAAGAGAGACTTGGAAGTAATTCAGAGATTGGCTCAAAAACTAGGTAACGACTTTCTAAATTTGCAAAGGTAAATGGGAAATATGGGGGAAGGTACTAATAAAAATTACATGTTTCAAAATTATGACAAACCTTTTAACTATTCTAACAATAATAATAATAATAACAATAAACCCCTAATCAATAAGATTCATGACATAAATATTTGTGAATTAGCCTTAACTAATGGTGTAGGGTCCATAACACGGCCTGACATGGAGATTTAGATTTCATAGAATTCTAAAATACCTTTGAAATGTTTTGAGGTGAGATTGAATGTTATGACATCATCCTAGACAATCAAGATAATACCGACAATTATAGAATATAAAATCACTTGATAGGGGGTCCAACACCACTGAAACAGACCTCATGGTCAAAACTTATGATTTTCCTAAACAAGAAGAGAATGAGTCTAAAAATAAAATGGATAAGATCCATGATTTCAAATAGTACCATAAGAGTAATTATTCCTTGAGAAGTAGAGCTTAGAAAGAACCTAAGACAACCTCCATAATACCTAACAAAGTTAACACACCCTCAGATCATAGGACTAATAATGATCCTCTTTCCCCAAAGGGAAAGGATACTCAACCAAATATATATTTGGATATAATTAGATCCAAAGGTGGATATAACATTGTGAAAGATATGAAGAAGATTAAATCCAACATTACCTTACATGAACTTTCTCAAATCACTGAACAATGTGGTTTGCTACTAAAATCATTAATTAATAAATCAGACAAAGGTAAATCCAAATCTATGAATGCAAATGTGGTGATGTATAAAATTAAGGTTGAGTTTCCTCCATTTTTATTAACTTTTAGAATCTTTGGGAAGAATTTGCATAATTATTTTCTCAATTTTGGAGCATCTACTAACATAATGCATATAGGTATTAGTAAAAAGCGAAGACTAACTCTAGTCAAGTCTGATAGAGTTTTTATCTAGTTGGACAAATCAAAGGTCAAGGTGGTAGGATAGATATTGAATGTACATATGAAATTATCTCATGAACCTTGGATCCAATAGTTCATTGGCATCTAAGTCACAAAAATCATAGAAGCATATGGGATGTTGTTGACTAGAGACTAGACAAAATCCCTAAATGGATATATGTACATGAACCAGTCACATATGTGGATACATTATAGAGGTGTGCCTAATAAATTTTGAATCAAATGGGAGATGAGAATGAATTTCATGATAACAAAATATAATGTCAATAATGAGAAGGTGAATTTCTAATCCACCAACTTAGGTGTATATGCTCTTGATATTATAGATTTGAATGAAAGTAACTTGATTACCAAGCATGAAGGGTTTTAGATGATTCAATTTAATGGTGTGAGAGATAAATAAGGATCAAGGGTATGTATCACACTAATAAATATTATTAGTAAATAATAATTATCATCTTTTAGACTTCAATTTTCATGTACTGATAATCTTGCAGAGTATGAGGCCTTGATCTTAGGACTTCAATTCACCATCAAACACAAGGTAAGGAAATTATTAGTAAGTGGTGATTTAAAAATAGTCATTAAGTAGGTATATATCCAATACCATTGTAGGCTTTCTTATTTTAAGAAATATAAATTTAGATCATGGGATTTAATTGAAAATTTCAAAGCATTTAACATTACCTATGTACCCAGGGATCAAAATTAGTTGGTAGATGTGTTAGCTTTGGTAATAGTGAATCTAGTTCCACTTGAGGCCTTAAAATTGCATAAGTTTATAGTCAAAATTATATCATTCCCTTCTATCCAAGACAATGTCAAACGCTTCTAGGTGTTTGATGATGATAAATAAATCATCAACTTCATGACTAGTTTTGGAGTCTTTGAATCACATGTAATCAATGAGCAAATGAAGAGTCTACAAAGAAGGTAAAATTTGATGATAATGGCATAATTCAACTGAATAAAAAAAGAATTACTAAGGGCATGTTCTCTTTGGAAAGGATATTTGATCATGATAATCCAACCAATGATACCATAGTGCCCAAAGTAAGTGGGAAGGATTAAAGAAAAATTAATCTAGGTCCATTGAGTAATCCTCAGAATATCAACATTGGGATTGTGTATATTAAGGAAGAAGTGGTTGAATTCACTAAGATATTTTTCATATTTAAGGACATCCTTACATGGTCTTACAAAGATCTCAAAGTATTTGACACCCAGGTCATCACTCACATGATCCCTTTAAAGGAAGTATGCAAGCCTTTCCAATAAAAGCAAAGACCCATAAACCCCATTCTAAAACCTCTCATCTATAAAGAAGTAAACAAGTTATTAGATGCAAGGATAGTCTTCTCGATCAGACACTCCATATGGGTGGCTAACTTGGTCCTAATTAGAAATAAAAATGGCAAAATTAGACTCTATGTAGATTTTCGTAATCTCAATAGATCTTCAAAAAAGAAAAATTACCCATTTTCCTCTTTATATGAGATAATTCAAATGGTTAGTGGCTCTCAAAAGACGTATTTTTTATATGTATTCTCTAGTTATAACTAGGTTTTGGTCAATAGAAAAGACATGATGAAGACTATTTTAGAGAATGACAAAATACCTACTCACAAAATGGTGAGAGCATTTGGCTTAGGTTGCTCACAAAATAGTGAGAGCATATGGAAAGGGGGACTAAGGTGACCTCAACATGAATTGATCATGACATACATAGCCTTGAAATGAAAATTTATAGTAATTCCATCCACACAAAAAATGGTGAAAAACTAACTAGGTCTCAACAAGTTCTTAAATCCGATAAATGGCCAGTCAAATGAAAACAATAATGGCAAGTTAATGCAACAATACATGGTAAACAAGTGTTGCCCCTAGTTTATCCATAGGTGGTTATAACTAAGATACAACGGCATAGATTAATGATAATAATTTTCCCATATCTGGTTAAAATTAGTAGCAATACTTTTGAAACACTGATTTGCCCATAGGTGGTTATAATTAGTCTCACATAAGCCAACTTTCATATATAAGATGGAAAATGAAAGATATCTTGCCAGATCAATTATCACACTACTTTCATAGACTATCATTATAAATAAGGGTTTGATTTATTGATAAAACTTGATCGAAATCCTCTCACAAAAGGTGCAGGAAGAACTAAATGAACCAAGATCAAAATAGGATTGGGTAGGATGACTAAAAATAAGATTTGGTCTAGATAGGAATGGAATGATAGGATAGAATGTCATTTCTTTGGGATAATGATTGTTTGGTAGATTAGACAAAATGTTGGTAGGTTTACCCTCAAGTGATGGGGTAAATATAAGGATATGTGAAAATGGCATGGGATATGTAACAACAACAATGACATGGCAATGTGAAATAGTATGGCACATGGTTTTGGCCTAGGTGTGATAAATGGCATAAGATTTTGTTGTTCCTACTAAATTGGAGATGCATGTCCTAATTAAAAAATGATACAAATAGAATACTCAATCATGTTAATTTTTACCCCACACCTCATTAAAATAGCTGCTCTATCAAGAATGGCCTATATATTTGGTTATCAAGAATGCTTTTTTGATCTTCGTTGGTCATTGATTTTGATTTCTTCAAACATTGAGACAAGGTATCTTTGTATCCTCTTCAAAGGAAAGTGTGGCCATGGATGGTAAAAAGGATAAAATTTGGATGATAGGTTTGTTTGTGAAATGGAATGGTAGATGATAATGGAATGTGTAATAGTTGGTAAATAAATGAATATTGAGACATTTAGTTACATGTAATGTTGTTGATGATAGATTCAACATAACTTTCATTATGGTGGGGTTGAAGACTTGTTTTCTTGATATACTACCATATTCTTCTATTGTTTGATCTTAAGAGTAGTTACCATCTAATTAGATTATAGATTGGAAGCTATTTGATTTGATCTTTGATATTATCTTTATCAAGTAGTGAAGTTTTTGGTGCTCAGCTATTGGTGCCTCAATGATGTTTTAAAAAATGAAGTTGTCTTGATTATCTCATAGCACCTCTGAGAAGGTTTCACTAAGGAACATTGAATTTTGACTTTGATTTCCTTCTAGTGCTTCCAAAAAAAATTCACTAAAAGATGTTGAGTTTAAACTTTCCATGTCCCCTAGCACCTTTGAAAAGGTTTCACTAGGAGAATGTTCAATATCTGCATAAATGTGGTCTTGGCCTCCTTGCTCTTCTTTAATTTCTATGTCACCATAGATGCACATTAATAAAGTGTGATTCTATCAGTCCTAATCGATACTTTTGGAAAATGGAATGTCAATAATATGGCTATTTAGGTTGATGGTAATGGCCTATAGAATGGTAATGGAATGGGGAAAGGTTGCACAATCCTCATAGAAGATACTAGGAGAACTTATGTCAATGTTGAAGTACTCATCCTCAAAAACTATATCAGGATCACAAATGTATTCAAACTAATCTATGAAGCATGTGTAACCAATGTTATAAAAACCATGAACATATTCTTCCTCTGAATCTGATGTCAAGATGGAGGTTGATTCCATTATTAATGTTTAATCTAATGTTAATCTAAAAATAGAACTTGACTCTATCTCTAATTATTCATCTGATGGGTACTCTATTATAATGATTTCTTGTTAAATGCTTGGTATTAGACAACTAACAACTTGTAACGACATGATGGGCTCCACCAAGACTGGTTTATCAAAGTGAGACTCCTCTAGGATGGGAAAAAAGTCAAGAGATAACTCCTTAGAGATTGGTTTGTCAATAGGAGGAACTTGAAAAATAGGCATATGATCAAGGTAATGATTTTCCCAAAGGTAGTTATAATCATTAAGAAGTGACTCAACAAATATTAGCTCATCAGAGTGAGACTCCTTGATAATAGGTATACGATCAATAGGCAATTCATCATGGGTTGACTTATCACAAGTTATTGGTTCAACAAAAATTTCTTAAATTTATTGGTTATTTTGGCCTTGGTTTCCAATGAGTTGGAAAAGACTAGTTTTGAACATAGCTTGGTCTTTAAATGATTGGATTGGTTGAATTTTGGATGGGATTGGTAATGGATGGGGAATGGCTTGCAATTGGATAAGGGTAGGGCATCGAGGAGCATGATTTTTCATATGAGCCAAAGGATAAGGTCTTGAGATAATAATGATAGGGTGGTGTGGAGTTTGATTTCTCACACAAGTTAAATAAATAGGTCCTAGAATGATGAAAGGGTGTTGTGGAGCTTGGTTACTTGCACAAGACAAAGACTAGGTCTTATATGGAAATGGTATGACATTATGGTCCTAGAATAGAGATAGTATGACATGGTAGATCTTGATTACTTGCATAAGCCAAAGCATCCAAGTCCTCCTCATAAACCATATCATCCTGATCTTGAGTTAGATCATAAGCTAGTTTTTGAATGTGTTCTATGTAGTGATTATCTTAAAGAGGGTATGGATTCATATCCCAAATAACATTATATGTAGTTGGGTCTTAAAAGTCTTCTTCATAAACCATATCATCCTAATTGGTAATTTGATTTGGTTTTTTTGGTTTTTGACTATATTCCCCATATGGACTATTTTAGGAAGAGTAATAAAACTCCTTAGAAAATGTTTCTCTATATGGGTTCCTAGTGGGATTTTGTACGGCCATTCCATCATAAGTTGGATTTTACATGACTCCACCATAATTATGGCTAGACATATCCACATAAATGATAAAATCTCTAAAACAAAAAGTCTTAGAGTTCTACAAACTCTTAAAAACTATGTCTAAAAGACTAATGATTCAAACTTGGTCTAACTTGGTTGAAGGGGTGGATTTGTATCTCCAATGTGGTCTGAAAATGGAGTTGTATCTCCAAAATAGTTTGTGATAAAACTTGACATAAAATAGTCTAAACTCAAATGTCTAACTTCAAATGTCATACACAAAAAAGGTCAAGCATCTGAATAAAAACTATCATGTCAAAATTCTAGGTCAAAGTGTTCCAAACAAGGTCTAAACTAAGAAATGAAAAAGTTGAGTTACTAGGTCTTTTATCCAAACATGGAGTCAAAATCTAGGCTCAAACAAATAGGCATATTCTAGGACTTTTGGCCAAATGGAATCAAAAGCTAGACTTAAAATAAAGGCATGATGTCAATTTAATCTAACAAGTTTGGAAATAACTTTGACATAAACCTGGTATATGAAATAAAACATAAACATGATCAGTTGGCATAAGGTATAAGAAAGAAGGATTTTTGAAGAAAGTTTGTGTTATCCCAATTAAAATCACAAATAATGATGAGGATAGGCATTTGAACAAACAAACCATCAATAGTTTTCAAATTTAGGAAATCAATTAACCAAAGTTATACAACCCAAAAGAGAAAGATCTATGTATCATCCCCACGAATTAAGGCCTAAATAGAAATCAATCAATGTTTGAATCCAAACTTGACAAGGTTAATTGAAAACTCAATGTTGAAAACTAGTATTTTACCAAATAAGCTAGATAAAATTAGACAACATGACGACACATAAATGAGGTCCAAATGGCTAATGTGACATAGTTTGAAACAAATGGTTTTTGGTGTATTGGTAAACAAGTATTGAAACAAATTGAGTAGCCTAACGGCATAAGCATGATCGAATGATGTGATAAATGTTATGTTTCAAAAGATTCAAAGGTAAAAATGGTTTGACATGATTTGGGTAGCATAGTGCTACCCTCCTCAACACAAATACATGGTTTTGACATTGTTTATGAACAAACAAACAAGTTTTAGTCTCAAAACATATCAAGAAAAAATGACCAAAAGACAATAAGTTTAATCATCTAAATCTTAGAAAGGGTATGGAAATGTGGATTTGACTAAGACTAATTGGTTTCCAATTGTCTAGGGGGATCAATTGCACAATGACTTTCATGTCAAATGATGCAAAAGAAAAGCATAGAAATTAGGTGTTTATGGCACTTGGCTTGTTTCAAAAAGGTCTATTCCTTTTTTCAACCACTACATCATGTTATTCACTTAGTTTACTATGATGTCCGAAGTATAGATGCATCCCATGTGCAACTTAGAATGAGTGGATGAAGTCAATGTTGGGAGATGAAACCCCAGGTCAAAACTTCCTTAAATAACTCATGAGAGGTGATGAAGTCCCTCTCGCAAGCCAAGTTTGTATGAAATGAAAGACATAAAAATAAATATTTTAGGGTCATTTTCTAGGTCACCCAAAATTTGACAAGTTTTTGGGGAGTGCTTTAGATGACATTCTTTCTAAGCCTTGAACTAAGATTTTTGCAATAAGGATGGCACTTTTGATTCTAAGGGTTACCTAAAGGGGAAAAATATAAGATCATACATGCACAAACCTTATCTTTGACAAATAAGTTTTAATTAAACAACTATTAAAAATAATAATTGACAAGTGTGTTCAATTTTAAAACCCAAATGAAAGATGCGGTGGTGTTCTTTAGACCCCTTGGTCTTAAGTTGTAACTTTGAAAGTCTAACTATAAAAAGCATTTATTTTAAGCACTTAAATGTTCCATTCATTACTAAAAAAAAGTTCCTAGTCCATTTTAAAATCTTTCAAAAGATGACATGGTCTAAAACATGTTTTAACAAATTTGAAGTCCATTGGTTACTTGTTTACCCTTAAGGCATCACCCCAAAAGCAAATGTGTTAGATTAGAAACATCCAAAGAGATTTTAAAAATTTTGTGAAAAATATATGAAATTTTAAGATAAAATAATGTCATATTCTGAAAATTTAGGAGAAAACATATGGTTTTAAAAAAAAGTCATCAAAAATGGAGTCTGGATGACCCCAAATCAAGCATTTTAAAATGGTAGCTCTCGGGTAAGAAAAAGACAGTGACCACCGATGGTTATACCTAACTGATGATGGTTTCACTTGATCATCAATGGATTAAAATGATCATTGATGGTTTACTTAAATATCAGTGGTTCCTCTAACCATCGATGGTTACCTGTGTAGACCCATGAAGATAAAATCTAACCAAATGAAGTTAGAAAATCACTTAGAGAGAGTTTTAAGCATCCAAATTGAAATTTTAAAGTTTCCTCATGCTCTACTTCATAAGGGGGATGAATTTGGTCCCACAAAGCATGTCATTATGTAAACTAATAATTTGATAATAAAAGGGAGATTAGTATTGTGTTAGTGGATAAATCAAATCAAAAGTACACTAGCTAACACCTTCATGCCTAGTTACTAGGGTGAGCTTAAAAACAAAATAAAAATAAAAATCACAACTAAAAAGTAAGTAAAAAAGAATCATTCACCTCCCTTGGATGCTCCAAATGCTTTGTTATAGTGGATTTCTTGGTTTTTGCTCATGAAGTCTGCATCAATGGAAGCTTGGCTACCTCCATCTCTCCTTGGCACCTTGCTTGGCTTTGGCTTCAATATTTTGGCATCATAACTTTGGCATGTGAGATATTTTTAGAATCAATTTGACATGGTAAATTTTCATAATTTAATCTTCTCAAAAATATTTTAGAATAATAACTTTACACCATAATATCTTAAAAATGATGTTCATGGCCTCTCTATTTATAGATTTTGGAAAATGGCTAAAATCAACTTGAACCATCCATATTAATATTGAGATGTGTGGCTAAGGATAAATATAAATATTAAATTTATTCTATAAATATACCCATTAATATTTGGGATAGAGGGGCATTTAATAGGCATGGAAGAGCTTTGATGAGGCATGAGAGGCATGAATCCTAATATTTGTGGCATTTATGGCCTAAGGATGTCTTCCCAAGAAATGAGGTCACCTAATGATATAGATATTCAATACTCATTTATAAAAATAAGTCTTCAAAAATTTTCCATGGAATTATTAATTAGGCTCTAATTTAGTTTAATTATCTCTTAAGCATAATTAAGCAATTTGTGCACAAATTATTTAAATTGTTCAGAATATCTTGTTATTGGTCTAAAATTTGACTGGATTAGAATTAGAATTCAATGTCAGATGTTTGAATCCATTATCCCATTTATGATTTTACCAAAACTAAATAAAAAAGGCATGTATCTTATGCAAAATATTTCATATAAAAGAGCAGTCCAGAGTACTTAAGTACAAAATTGGCATTTTGACTCGAAATGATCTGATCAAAGTTAGTTTGCCCATAAATTGCATTGTCTCATTTAGTGATACCCTGGCCAAAATAAGCATTTGAATATATCAATTTCAACTCATTTAATGTGCTTTAGGGTTTTTAGGCCATATTATATGTTTTGGTGAAAATTGGTTAAAAACCTGGTTGGAGGTTATTGGTGGCCAAATTTAGGTATCTATAATTTGCCCCTATTTGGAAATATGTTGAAAACCATATGCAAAGCAATGTCTTCTCAAATAATGAGAAAAGGCATGTATGCCAAAAATGAGATGATGGTTCAAGAGCAAAGCTCCAAATAGTCTTTGGAAAGCCTAGGATGATGCTCCCTTGAGGGAGTGGCCGTCACATTTGCTGATGGATGGTCCCTAAAAAAGAAATAAGAAGAAAGGTGAAATTAACCCATGGTTGAGACTAATCCAAATGAGAAAATGCTTGAATGCATTAATTTAAAAAGATTAATAATTTTCTTAAAGGTTGTTATAATTAGTAATAAAAGTTAAAATAATGATTTTCCCATAAGTGGTTATAATCATTAAAAAGACTTGGATTGGCTAAAGATGATTATTCCCTAGTTATGGTAGATTAGCAAGCATAACTCAAGGATAGAACTTGTTACATAGAGAAAAGATGAGTAGGCACAAAGTGATGAATATAAGAATAAGATTTGATTAATAGAAAATATTCATTTATACCTGCCAATGAGGAGATGCACATCTTTATTAACAATGATACAAACAAAATGGCCAATGGGTTAATTTGATCAAGGGTGGAAGGATTTATCAAGGTGCCAAGGAGAAATGTGTATGGCTCTCTTAATTGGAGACCTTCTTGAAACTAATTTTTGTTGTAGCATGTGATGGAAGGCATCATGATAGAACATCATGAAGACTTGGATAAAATATGCATAAGTACTGACTTTCAATCTAATAAACAATTGAAAATAATGCACCAATGATAAAAACCATGATGACAATGTTGATGTATGAATATGGATGGACTCAAGAATAATGTGCACAAGGAATCACCCAATGCATACATATAGCCTAAGTCAAGGAAAAAATGCTAAAAATAAACAAATAAACAAACAAACAAAAAGCCTAAAAACAAAAGTAAAAGAAAACATCCTAATAATGACCATGCCCTAGTAAGGTGGATTGAGGATAACTGACTAAGCTTAGATAGGACAGTTTTTTTGAATTTTTGAAAAGTTATGAATGTTTTTAGCATTTTTAGGTATCTTAACTCATTAGAGAATGACAAGATAACTACTCACAAAATGATGAGAGCATTTGGCTTAGGTTGCTCATAAAATAGTGAGAGCGTATGGAAAAGGGGACTGAGGTAACCTCAACATAAATTGAGTATCACTTACATATCCTTGAAATGACCTCAGGTCATAGTAATTCCATCTACACAAAAGGTGGGAAAAAACCAACTAAGTCCCAACAAGTTCTTAAATCTGACAAATGGCCAGTCAAATGAAAAAAACAATGGCAAGGTGATGCAACAATGCATGGTAAATAAGTGTTTCCCCTAGTTTTTCCATAGGTGGTTATGACTAAGATACAATGGCATAGATCAATGATATTAATTTTCTTATAAGCAGTTATAATTAGTAGCAAGACTGATGAAACACTAATTTTCCCATAAGTAGTTATAACTAAGATATAGTAGCATAGATCAATGATACTAATTTGCCCATATGCAGTTATAATTAGAAGCAAGACTAGTGAAACACTAATTTTCCCATAGACAATTATAATTAGGCTCACATAAACCAAATTTCATAGACTATCATTGTAAACATGGATTTGATTGATTGCTAAAACTTGATCAAAATCCTCTCATAAAAGGTGCAAGAAGAACCAAATGAACCAAGATAAAAATAGGATTGGGTAGGATGACTAAAAATAGGCTTTGGTCTAAATAGGAATGGAATGATAGGATAGAATGGAATTGATTTAGGATAATGATGGTTGGGTAGATTGGATAAAATGGTAGTAGGTTTACCCCCAAGTGATGGTGTGAATAGAAGGATATGTGATAATGGCAAAAGGATATGTCACAATGGCAATGGCATGGCAATGTGAAATGGCATGGTACATGTTTTTGGCCTAGGTGTGATAAATGGCATATGATTATTTTGTTCCTACTAAAGTAGATATGCACATCCTAATCAATAAATGATACAAACATAATACTCAATCATGTTAATTTCTACCCCACACCTCATCAAAATAACTACTCTATCAAGAATGGCCTATAGATCTAGTTGTCAAGAATGCTTTTCTAATATTTGTTGGTCATTGATTTTGATTCCTTTAAACATTGAGACAAGGTATCTTTATATCCTTTGTAAAGGAAAGTGTGGCCATGGATGGTAAACAAGGATAAAAGTTGGATGATAGGTTTTTTTGTGAAATGAAATAGCAGATGATAATGGAATGTGTAATGGTTGGAAAATAGATGAAGATTAGGATGTTCAATCACACATAATGTTTTTGATGTCAGATTAAATATAAATTTGGTTATGGTGGGGCCAAAGACTTATTCTCTTGATAGGACCACCAAATTATTTTATTATTTGATCTTGAGAGTAGCTACCATCTAATTAGAATGTAGATTAAAAGCTATTTTGATTTTATCTTTTATATTGTCTTCATTAAGTAGTGAAGGTTTTTTATGCTCAACTATTGGTGCCTTAATGAGGTTTTCACCAATGAAGTTTTCTTGATTATCTCATAGCATGTTTGAAAAGGTTTCATTAAGGAACATTGAATTTTGAATTTGATTGTCTTCTAGCACTTTTGAAAAAGTTTCACTAAAAGATACAAAGTTTGAACTTTGTGTGTCCCCTAGCACCTTTGAAAAGGTTTCACTATGAGAATGTTCATTATCTACATGAATGTGGTCTTAGCCTCCTTACTCTTCTTCAACTACGATGTCACCATGGATGAAGTTCAATAAAGTATGATTCTATCAGTCCTAATCGATACTTGTCAGAAATGGAATGTCAATAATATGGCTATTTGGTTTGATGGTAATGGCCTATGAAATGGTAATGGAATGGGGAGAGGTTGCACAATCCTCATAGAAGATACTAGGAGAGCTTGTGTCAATGTTGAAGTACTCATCCTCAAAAACTATATCAAGATCACAAATGTATTCAAACTGATCTATGAGTCATGCATAACTAATGTTGTAACAACCATAAACATATTTTTTTTATAAATCTAATGTCAAGATTGAGGTTGATTCTACTATTGATGCTAAATCTAATGTCTAAAAATAGAACCTAACTCTATCTCTAATTCTTGATTTGATGGGTACTTTATTATAATGATGTCTTGATTAATTCATAGTATTGGAAAAGTAACAACCTATAATGACATGATGGGCTCCACCAAGATTGGTTTATCAAAGTGAGACTCCTCTAGGATCAAAAAAAGGTCAAGAGACAACCTTAGAGATTGTCTTGTCAATAGGAGGCTCTTTAAAAATAGGTCTATGATCGAGGTAATTATTTTCCCAAAGGTGGTTATAATAATTAAGAAGTGACTCAATAAACATTGACTCGTCAGAGTGATACTCCTTGATAATAGGTATAGGATCAATAAGAGATTCATCAATAGGTTGATTTATCACAAGTGATTGGTTCAATAAAAATATCTTGGATTGATTGGTTATTTTGGCCTTGGTTTCTAATGAGTTAGAAAATACTAGTTTTGAACATAGCTTGGTCTTTGAATGATTGGATTGGTTGAGGTTTGGATGGGATTGGTAATGGAGGAGCAATGCCCTATGGTAATGGTAGGGCATCAGGGATCATGATTGCTCACATGATCCAAAAGATAAAGTATTAAGATGGTAATGATAGGGTGATGTGGAGTTTGATTTCTCACAGAAGTCAAAGAACTAGGTATTAGAATGATGAAAGGGTGTTGTGGAGCCTGGTTACTCGCACAAGATAAAGGACTAGGTTTTGGTATGGAATTGGTATGACATTGTAGTCCTAGAATAGAAATGGTATGACATGGTGGATCCTAATTACTTGCATAAGCCAAAGCATCTAAGTCCTCCTCATAAACCATATCATCCTAATCTTGAGTTGGATCATAAGCTAGTTTTTTACTGTGTTCTATGTAGTGATTATCGTAAAGAGGGTATAGATTCATATCCCAAACAACATTATCTCTAGTTGGGTCTTTCAAGTCTTCCTCATAAACTATATCATCCTAATTAACAATTTTATTTGAATTTTATGGTTTTTGACTATGTTCCTCATATGGAGTATTATAGGGAGAGTAATAAAACTTTCTATAAAATCTTTCTTTGTATGGGTTCCTAGTGGGGTTTTGTGCAGCCATTCCATCATAAGTTGGATTATACATGACTCCACCATTAGTGTAGCTAGACATATCTATATAAATGATTAAAGATCAAAAATAAAAAGTATTAGAGTTATACAAACTCTAATAAACTATGTCCAAAGGATAAATGGTTCAAACTTGGTCTAACTTTGTTGAAGGGGTAGAGTTGTATCTCCAACATGGTATGAAAATGGAGTTGTACCTCCAAAATGGTTTGTGATAAAAACTTGACATAAAATAGTTTAACCTCAAATGTATAACATTAAATGTCATAAAAATAAAAGGTCAAGCATCTGAATAAAAACTGACATGTCAAAATTCTAGGTCAAAGTGTTCCAAACAAGGTTTAAACTAGGAAAGGGAAAAGTTGAGTTACTAGGTCTTTTGTCCAAATGCAGAGTTAAAAGCTAGGCTCAAATAAATAGGCATATGCTAGGACTTTTATCCAAATGGTGTCAAAAGATAGACTTAAAATAAAGGCATGATGTGAATTTAATCTACCAAGTTTGAAACAACTTTGACATAGACCTGGCATATGAAATAAAACATAAACATGATTAGTTGGCATAAGACAAAAGGATTTTTGAAGAAAGGTTGTGTTCTCCCAAATAAAGACACAAACAATGATGAGGATAGGTATTTAAAAAAATAAACTATCAAAAGTTTTCAAATTTGGGTAATCGATTAACCAAATTTATGTAACCCCAAAGAGAAATATCTATGTATCATCCCCATGAATTAAGGCCTAAACAAAAATCAACTAATGTTTGAATCCAAAGTTGACAAGGTTAATTGGAAACTCAATGTTAAAAATTAGGATTTTACCAAATAATCTAGATAAAATTAGACAACATGGCGGCACATAAACGAGGTCCAATTTGCTAATGTAACATAGTTTAAAACAAATGGTTTTTGGTGTAATGGTAAACAAGTCTTGAAACAAATTGAGCAGCCTAACAACATAAGCATGCTCAAATGATTGGATCTATGTTATGTTTCAAAAGACTCAAAGGAAAAAATGGTTTGACATGATTTGGGTAGGATAATTCTAGCCTCCTCAACTCAAATACATGGTTTTGACATGGTTTATGAACAAACAAACAAGTTTTAGTCTCAAAACATACCAAGCAAAAATGACCAAAATACACTATGTAATCATCCAAATCTTAGCAAGGGTATGGTAATGTGGAGTTGACTAAGACTAATTGGTTTTTGATCATCTAGGGGGATCAATTACATAATGACTTTCATGTCAAATGATACAAAAGAAAAGCATTAAAATTGGGTATCTGTGGCACTTGGCTTGTTTCAAAAAGGTCTAGTCCTTTTTGCAACCACTACATCCTAATATTCACTTAATGTATTGTGATGTCCAAAGTGCAAATACATCCCATGTGTAACTCAAAAGGAGTGGATGAAGTCAATGTTGAGAGATGAAACCTTAGGTCAAAGCTTCCTTAAATAAATCATGAGAGGTGATGAAGTCCCTCTCACAAGCCGAGTTTGTATGAAATAAAAGACATAAAAAGAAATATTTTAGGGTAATTTTCCAGGTCACCTAAACTTGGACGAGTTTTTGGGGAGTGCTTTAGATGACATTATTTCTAAGCCTTGAACTAGGCTTTTTGCAATAGGGATGGTGCTTTTGATTCTAAGGGTTTCCTAAAGGGGATAAATAGAAGAGCACACATGCACAAACAATCTCTTTTCCAAATAATTTTTAATTAAACAACTATTAAAAATAATAATTGACAAGTGTGTTCAATTTTAAAACCCAAATGAAAGATACGGTGGTGTTTTTTTCACCCCTTGGTCTTAAGTTGTAACTTTAAAAGTCTAACTATCAAAATAATTTATTTTAAGCACTTAAATGTTCCATTAAGTTATAAAACAAAGTTCCTAGTCCATTTTAAAAGCATTCAAAATATGGTCTAAAACATGTTTTAACAAATTTGAAGTCTGTCGGTTACTTGTCTACCCTTAAGGCATCACCCCAAAAGAAAATGTGTTAGATTAGAAACATGCAAAGAGATTTTCAAAATTTTGTGAAAAATAAATAAAAACTGAAGCTAATTAATGTCATATTCTGAAATTTTAGGAGACAACACATGGTTTTTAAAAAAAATCATCAAAAATGGAGTCTGGATGACCTCAAACCAAGCATTTTAAAATGGTAGCTCTCAGGGAAGAAAAAGACAATGACCACCAATGGTTATACCTAACCGAAAATGGTTTCACTTAATTGTCAATGGTTAAAAATGACCATTGATAGTTTAATTAACTGTCAATGGTTCCTCTGACCATCAATGGGTACTTGTGTAAACCTGTAAAGATAAAATGTAGCCAAATGAAGTTAGAAAATCACTTAGAGAGAGTTTTAAGAATCCAAATTGAAATTTTAAAGTTGCCTCATGCTCTCCTTCATAAGGGGAAGCATTTGGTCCCATCGGGAATACCATTATGTAAACTAGGAATTTGATGATGAAAGGGAGATTAGTATTGTGTTAGTGGATAAATCAAATCAAAAGCACACTAAACTAACACCTTCATGCCTAGTTACTAGGGTGAGCTTAATAACAAAAAATAAATAAAAAGCACAACTAAAAGGTAAGGAAAAAAATAATCCTTCACCTCCCTTAGATGATATAAATTCTTTGTTGTATTAGTTTTCTTTGTTTGTGCTCATGAAATCTGCATCAATGGAAGCTTGGCTACCTCTATCTCTCCTTGGCACCTTGCTTGGATTTGGATTCAATATTTTGTCATCATAACTTTGGCATGTGAGACATTTTTAGAATCAATTTGGCATGGTAACTTTTCACAATTTAACCTTCTTGAAAATATTTGAGCATAATAACTTTGCACCAGAATAGTTTAGAAATAATGTTCATGGCTTCTCTATTCATAGATTTTGGAAAATGGCTAGAATCAACCTGAACCATCCATCTCAAGATTGAGATGTGTGGCTAAAGATAAATGTAAATATTAAATTTATTATACAAATATACCCATTAATATTTGGGATATAAAGGTATTGAATAGGCATGGAAGGTCTTTGATGAGGCATGGGAGGCATGAATCCTAATATTTGTGGCATTTGTGGCCTAGGGATGTCTTCCCAAGAAATGAGGTCACCTGATGATGTAGATATTCAATATTCATTTTTAAAAATAAGTCTTCAACAATTTTCCATGGAATTATTAATTAGGCTCTAATTTGTTTTAATTATCTCTTAAAAATGATTAAGCACTTTGTGCATAAATTATTTAAATTAATCAAAATCTCTTGTTATTGGTCTAAAATTTAACTAGATTAGAATTAGAATTCAATGTCAGATGTATTGGATCCATTATCCTATTTAGGATGTTACCAATACCAAATAATAAAGGCATTAATCTTATGCAAAATATTTGATAGAAAAGAGTAATCTAGAGCACCCAAGTACAAAATTAGCATTTTGACTCGAAATGATCCGATCAAAGTTAGTTGGCCCATAAATTGCATTGTCTCATTTAGTGATACCCTGGCCAAAATAAGCATTTGAATATATCAATTTCAACTCATTTAATGTTCTTTAGTGTTTTTAGGCCAAATTGTATGTTTTGGTGGAAATTGGTCAAAAACCTGGTTGGCAGTTATCGGTGGCCACATTTAGGTGTCTACAATTTTCCCCTATTTGGGAAGATATTGTAAACCATAGGAAAAGAAATGTCTTCTCAAATACTGAGAAAAGGCTTGTATGCCAAAAATAAGATGATGGTTAAAGAACAAATCTCCAAATGGTGTTTGGAAATCCTAGGATGATGCTCCCTCGAGGGAGTGGCTGTCACATTTGTTGATGGATAGTCCCTCAAAAAGAAACAAGAAGAAAGATGGAATTAACCAATGGTTGAGATTAATCCAAATGAGAAAATGCTTGTATGCTTTGATTTAAAAATATTACTAATTTTCCCAAACGTGGTTATAATCAAGAATAAAATTCAAAATAATGATTTTCCCATAGGTGGTTATAATCATTAAAAGGACTTAGATTGGTTTAGGATGATTGTGCCCCAGTTAGGGTAGATTATCAAGCATAACTCAAGGATAGAACTTGTTGCATAGAGTAAAGATTAGTAGGCAAAAAGTGATGAAAGAGATGAATAGAAGAATAAGATTTGATCAATATAAAATATTCATTTATACCTACCAATGAGGAGGTGCACATCTTTATTAGCAATGATACAAACAAAATAGCCAATGGGTTAATTTGATCAAGGGTAGAAGAATTGTCAAGGTGCCAAGGAGAAATTTATGTGGCTCCATTGATTGTAGACCTTCTTGAAGCTAATTTTTTTTGTAACATGTGATGGTAGGCATCATGATAGAACATCATGAATACTTGGCTGAAATATGCATAAGTACTAACTTTCGATCAAATAAACAATTGAAAATAATGCACCAATGATAAAAACCATGATGACAATGTTGATGTATGAATATGGATGGACTTAAGAATAATGTGTGCAAGGAATCACCCAATGCATAAATATAGACTGAGTCGAGGCAATAGTGATAAAAATAAATAAACAAACAACCTAAAATAAACAAACAAATAAAAATCCTAAAAACAAAAGTAAAATAAAACATCCTAACACTGACCATACCCCAATAAGGTGGATTGAGGATAACTAACTAGGTTTAGACAGGATAAATGTTTTTAGATTTTTGAAATGTTATGAATGTTTTTGGAATTTTGAGGTATCTTAACTAATTAGAGAATGACAAGATACCTACTCACAAAATGATCAGATTGTTTGGCTTAGGTTGTTCATAAAATAGTGAGAGCATATGGAAAAGGGGACTGAGGTAACCTTAACATGAATTGATCATGACTTAAATAGCCTCAAAATGACCTCAAGTCATATTAATTCCATCCACACAAAAGGTGGGAAAAGACCAACTAGGTCCCAACAAGTTCTTAAATCTAGCAAATGGCTAGTCAAATGAAAACAACAATGGCAAGGTGATGTGGCAATGCATGGTAAGCAAGTGTTGCCCCTAGTTTGCCCATAGGTGGTTATAAATAAGATACAAAGACATAGATCAATGATACTAATTTGCCCATAGGTGGTTATAACTAGTAGCAAGACTGGTGAAACACTGATTGGACCATAGGTAGTTATAATTAGGCTCACATAAACCAACTTTCATATATAAGATGGAAAATGAAACATATCTTGCCAGATCAATAGTCACACTACTTTCATATACTATCATTACCTTAACCATGGATGCAATTCAATAAACTATGATTTTATCGATCTCAATCAATACTTGTGAGAAATGGAATGTCAATAATATGGCTATTTGGGTTGATGTTAATGGCCTATGAGATGATAATGGAATGGGGAGAGGATACACAATCCTCATAGAAGATACTAAGATAACTTGTGTCAATGATGAATTACTCATCCTCAAAAACTATATCAAGATCACAACTATATTCAAACTGATCTATGAGGCATACGTAACCAATGTTGTAATAACCACAAACATTTTCATCTTCTAAATATAATATCAAGATTGAGGTTAATTCTACTACTGATGTTAAATGTAATGTCAGTCTAAAAATAAAACCTGACTCGATCTCTGATTATTCATCTAATGGGTACTCTATTATAATGATATCTTGTTAAATGTATGGTATTGGACAAGTAACAACCTATAAAGACATGATGGGCTCCACCAAGATTAGTTTATCAAAGTGAGACTCCTCTAGGATGAGAAAAAGGTCAAGAGACAACTCTTTAGTTATTGGCTTGTCAATATGAGGCTCTTAAAAAATATGCACATGGTTAAGGTAATGATATGCCCAAAGGTGGTTATAATCATTAGGAAGTGACTCAACAAAGATTATCTCATTGGAGTGAGACTCTTTGACAATAGGTATAGGATCAATAGGTGATTCATCATAGGTTGAATTATCACAAGGGATTGGTTTAATAAAAATATCTTGGATTGATTGGTTATTTTGGCCTTGGTTTCCAATGAGTTGGAAAATATTAGTTTTGAACAAAGCTTGGTCTTTGAATGATAATATTGGTTGAGGTTTGGATGGGATTGGTAATGGAGGAGGAATGGCCTACAGTTGGATAATGGTAGGGCATCGAGGAACATGATTTCTCACATGAGCCAAAAGACAAAGTTATGAGATGGTAATGATAAGGTAGTGTGGATTTTTATTGATCACACAAGTCAAAGGACTAGGTCCTAGAATGATGAAAGGGTGTTGTGGAGCCTAGTTGCTCACATAAGACAAAGGAATAGGTCTTGGTATGGAAATGGTATGATGTTGTGGTCCTAGAATATAAATTTTATGACATGGTGGATCATGATACTTGCATAAGCCAAAGCATCCAAGTCCTCCTCATTAACCATATCATCCTAATCTTGAGTTGGATCATAAGCTAGTTTTTTACTATGTTCTATGTAGTGATTATTGTAAAGAGGGTATGGATTCGTATCCCAAATAACATTATCTGTAGTTAGGTCTTCAAATTCTTCCTCATAAACCATATCATCCTAATTGGTAATTTTATTTGGATTATATGGTTTTTGAGTAGTTAGGTCTTCAAATTCTTCTTAGAAAATCTTTCTCTGTATGGGTTCCTAGTGGGATTTTGTGTGGCCATTCCATCATAAGTTGGATTGTATGTGATTCTACCATTAGTGTACCTAGACATATCCATATAAATGATGAAAGACCCAAAATAAAAAGGATTAGAGTTCTAAAAACTCTAAAAAACTAAGTCCAAAGGACAAATGGTTCAAACTTGGTCTAACTTGGTTGAAAGGGTGGAGTTGTATCTCCAATGTGGTCTAAAAATAGAGATGTATCTCCAAAATGGTTTGTGATAAAACTTGACATAAAATAGTCTAACCTCAAACATCTAACATTAAATTTCATACACACAAAAGGTCAAACATCTAAATAAAAACTAGCATGTCAAAAGTCTAGGTCAAAGTGTTCTAAACAAGGTTTAAACTAGGAAAGGGAAAATTTGAGTTACTAGGTCTTTTGTCTAAGCACGGAGTCAAAATATAGGCTCAAAAAAACAAGCATATGCTAGGACTTTTATCCAAATGACATCAAAATCTAAACTTAAAATAAAGCTATGATGTGAATTTAATCTAACAAGTTTGGAAACAACTCTGACATAGACCTAGCATATGGAATAAAACATGAACATGATCAGTTGGCATAAGACAAAAGGCTTTTTAAATAAAGGTTGTGTTCTCCCAAATAAAGGCACAAACAATGATGAGGATAGGCATTTAAACAAAAAAACCATCAATAATTTTCAAATTTGGGTAATCGATTAACCAAAGTTATGCAACTCAAAAGAGAAAGATCTATGTATCATCCCCATGAATTAAGGCCTAAACAAAAATCAATCAATGTTTGAATCCAAACTTGACAAGGTTAATTGAAAACTCAACGTTGAAAACTAGGATTTTACCAAATAAACTAGAAAAAATTAGACAACATGATGATACATAAGCGAGGTCCAAATGGCTAATGTGACATGGTTTAAAACAAATGGTTTTTGGTGTAATGTTAAACAAGTCTTGAAACAAATTGAGCAACCTAACGGCATAAGCATGCTCAAATTATGTGATCCATGTTATGTTTCAAAAGACTCAAAGGCAAAAATGGTTTGACATGATTTGGGTAGTATAATGCTACCCTCATCAACTGAAATACATGGTTTTGACATGGTTTATGAACAAATAAACAATTTTTAGTATCAAAACATACCAAGCAAAAATGACTAAAATACACTAAGTATAATCATCCAAATCATAGCAAGGGTATGGCAATGTGGGGTTAACTAAGACTAATTAGTTTTCGATTGTCTAGGGGGATCAATTGCATAATGACTTTCATGTCAAATGATGCAAAAGAAAATCATAGATATTGGTTATCTATGGCACCTAGCTTGTTGTAAAAAGGTCTAATCTTTTTTGCAACCACTACATCCTATTATTTGCTTAGTGTACTATGATGTCCAAAGTGCAGATACATCCCATGTGTAACTCAGAATGAGTGGATGAAGTCAATGTTGGGAGATGAAACCTCAGGTCAAAGCTTCCCTAAATAAATCATGATAGGTGATGAAGTCCCTCTCACAAGCCAAGTTTGTATGAAATAAAATACATAAAAAAGAAATATTTTAGGGTCATTTTTAAGGTCACCCAACTTTGACGAGTTTTTGGAGAGTGCTTTAGATGAAATTCTTTCTAAGCCTTGAAATAGGATTTTTTAAATAAGGATGGTTATTTTGACTCTAAGGGTTACCTAAAGGGGACAAATGGAAGAGCATACATGCACAAACCTTCTCTTTGCCAAATATATTGTGATGTCCAAAGTGTAGATATGTCCCATGTGCAACTCAGAAGGAGTGGATGAAATCAATGTTGGGAGATGAAACCCCAGGTCAAAGCTTCCTTAAATAGCTCATGGGAGGTGATGAATTTTCCCTCTTGAAAGCCATGTTTTTATGAAATAAAAGACATAAAATTAAATATTTTAGGGTCATTTTCAAGGTCACCCAAACTTTGATGAGTTTTTGGGGAGTGCTTTAGTTCTAATCCTTGAACTAGGCTTTTTGCAATAAGGATGGCACTTTTGATTCTAAGGGTTCCCTAAAGGGGACAAATGGAAGAGAATACATGCACAAACCTTCTCTTTTCCAAATAAATTTTAATTAAATAACTATTGAAAATAATAATTGACAAGTGTGTTCAATTTTAAAACCCAAATGAAAGATGCGGTGGTGTTCTTTTAACCCCTTGGTCTTAAGTTGTAACTTTGAAAGTCTAACTATAAAAAGCATTTATTTTAATCACTTAAATGTTCCATTAAGTACTAAAATAAATTTCCTATTCTATTTTAAAATAATTTAAAAGATGGTCTAAAACATGTTTTAACAAATTCTAAGTCCATTGGTTACTTGTCTACCCTTAACGCATCACCCCAAAAGCAAATGTGTTATATTAGAAACATAGAAAGAGATTTTAAAAATTTTGTGAAAAATATATGAAAATTTAAGCTAAAATGATTTCATATTCTAAAAATTAGGAGAAAACACATGGTTTTAAAAAAAACATCAAAAACAGAGTCTGGATGACCCCAAATGAAGCATTTTAAAATGGTAGCTCTTAGGTAAGGAAAAGACAATGACCATTTACGGTTATACCTAACCAATGATGGTTTCACTTGATCATAAATGGTTAAAAATGGCCATCGATGGTTACCTGTGTAAACTTGTGAAGATAAAATCCAGCCAAATGAAGTTAGAAAATCACTTAGAGAAAGTTTTAAGCATTCATATTGAAATTTTAAAGTTGCCTCATGCTCTCCTTCATAAGGGGGATGTGTTTGGTCCCACTGGGTATGCCATTATGTAAACTAGGAATTTTATGATGAAAGGGAGATTAGTATTATGTTAGTGGATAAATCAAATCAAAAGCACACTAAACTAACACCTTCATGCATAGTTACTAGGGTGAGCTTAATTTAAAAAAACAAATAAAAAATACTACTAAAAAGTAAGGAAAAAAATAATCCTTCACCTCCCTTGGATGCTCCAAATGCTTTGTTGTAGTGGCTTTCTTGGCTTATGCTCATGAAGTCTACATCAATAGAAGCTTGACTACCTCCATCTCTCCTTGACACCTTACTTGGCTTTGGCTTCAATATTTTGGCATCATAACTTTAGCATGTGAGAGTTTTTTAGAATCAATTTGGCATGGTAAATTTGCATAATTTAAGCTTCTTGAAAATATTTGAGCATAATAACTTTTCACCAGAGTAGCTTAAAAATGATGTTCATGGCCTCTCTATTTATAGATTTTGGAAAATGGCTAGAATCAACCTGAACCATCCATCTCAAGATTGAGATGTGTGGCTAAGGATAAATATAAATATTAAATTCATTCTAAAAATATCCCCATTAATATTTGGGATAGAGGGGCATTGAATAGGCATGGAAGGGCTTTGATGAGGCATGGGAGGCATGAATCTTGATATTTATGGCATTTATGGGATAGGGATGTCTTCCCAAGAAATGAGGTCACTTGATGATGTAGATATTCAATATTAATTTTTAAAAATAAGTATTCAACAATTTTCCATGGAATTATTAATTAGGCTTTAATTTGGTTGAGTTAAGCATGATTAAGCACTTTGTGCACAAATTACTCAAATTGATCAGAATGTCTTATTATTGGTCTAAAATTTGATTGGATTGAAATTAGAATTAAATGTCAAAAGTGTTAGATCCATTATCCTATTTAGGATGTTAACAACACCAAATAATAAATGCATGCATCTTTTGAAAAATATTTGATAGAAAAGAGCAATCCAAAACACCCAGGTGCAAAATTGGCATTTTGACTCAAAATAATCTGATCAAAGTTAGTTGGCCCTTAAATTTCATTATCCCATTTAGTGATACCCTAGCTAAAATCAGCATTTGGATATAATAATTCCAACTCATTTAATGTACTTTAATGTTTTTAGGCCAAATTATGTGTTTTAGTGGAAATTGGTCAAAAGCCTAGTTGGAAGTCATCGGTGGCGAGATTTAGGTGTTTATAGAATGGGCCTATGATAATAATATTGTTGTCAAGTTTTACTCAAATCATTATCCACAAGGGAATGGAGTTTTATAATTGACAAACAAGAACATGATGAATATAATAAAGAAGGTAATAGATAAAAGGCCACGAGAGTGGCAGTCATTATTCAAATATGCTCTCTGAGTAGATTGAACTAGATATAAGCAACCTTTGAAATAATTTCAATTTTTATTAATTTATGGGTAGAAATTGATATTTCTCATTACATTACAACTACCTACTTATGAGTTCATGGCTGGATATATGGATGATGATGAAGGAATTCAGTCAAGAATATTGAATATCATCTAGATGAAAGATGCTATAGATGAATCCCTCAAGAATTTTAATAAACATCAAGATGTCGTCAAAAGGTGGTTTGAAAAAAAAGCTAAAATCAAAACATTTTGAATATCAGACTTAGTCTTACTATGGGACAAGACCCATAATAAAAAAGTCTATCATTAAAAATTCATGCCCCTTTAGATTGGGTTGTATGAAATTGTAGAGATATTTGGTAATAATGCATTCAGATTAAAAGACTTACAAGGACATGACCTAACTTTGCCATTGAATGCACAATACTTGAAGCACTACTTGTTGGCTTCCCCTTGTACCTTGGCCAAAGGACTATGAGTTGGTTTAGTGTACTAGTAGGTAGGGGTAGATTATTTTCCTTTCTAATTTGCTTTCTTATTGTGTGTTTTCTTTCAATCCTTTTCTTTCCTTAGAGTAGTCATTGTGTGTAGAAGCTTATAAATAGGCCCTCAGGGCAGGATCTAGAGTTTATCTTGCATTTTTCCAAAGTTCTAAAATCTAAAGAATTAAAGTATTAAAACTTGTGTACATCCTAATAGATGGTTGTCCAAAGTGAAAAACTAAACTACATTTTGGTTTAGAGGATTGTAAGGATCTAATTTTAAGGTTGCCATTTCAAGGAGTCTATGATTTTATTGTGATTGTAATCTAGTTATAACAAGCATGCATTTGGTTGAATGAAGGTCTTAAAATTGTGAAGGTCCATGCATACTGGAACTTAATCTCATATCATAATACTGCCTAGGTAGAACTCAATCGCTAAAAGTGAATGGTTCATGAGTAGAAGTTATAAAATTCCTTAACACCTAGCTAACAAACTAGTTCTCAACCTCTAAGGGTTTAAAAAAAACACATGTATCAAGTTGAAATAGACTTGACACTATAAGTTGCATTTTCTTGAAGGTGATTTGGGTAAACTCCACTAGGGATATGAACATCTAGATATTAGTGGAACAAGGCCTAGAGTGGAGCCAAAGGTATCTCTATCAGGGTTATGTCTATATAGTTGGTATCAGAGCAATGCCCAAGCCATCCCCTTTAAAGTTGAGCGCGCCCACACACACACACACACACACACACACACACACACACACACACACACACACACACACACAAATATATATATATATATATATATATATATATGCTTACTCAAGACCTATATTTAAAGCCATAAAGTTTGAATCCATTGATTTTAAAACCCAAAGGTAGGTTGGTTAATAAATTAAAATCACATGCATAGTATGAATGGTCTTTGGGTTTTCACTCTTCAATCCTTCAAGTGAAAAGTTTTTAGTTATAGATAACCAATTATCTGTTACATCTACCAAGGGATGATTACTTTCTAAACTAGGATATCTGAATTCTAACATATTAATATGTTTCTCATAGAGGTCATCATTTTTGAGATCAACATGCCCTATTTTTTGGAAAATGGGGACCCTATGAAATTTTGGGTCATTCACCCTAGCATATAAACCAAGGGATGATTACTTTATAAACAAGGATATATGAATTCTAACATATTGTTATGTTTCTCACAGAGGTCATCATTTTTTGAGATCAACATGCCCTATTTTTAGGAAAATGGGGACCCTATGAAATTTTGGGTCATTCACCCTAGGATATATCTTAACATTGAATCCACATGATTAAAAACCTTTTATATGACTTTAAAAGTCTAAAAATCATGTTGGTCCAAGACAAATATTAATGGGTGCCTTTTAAAATGCTTCATTAATGTCTCATTCATTAGTTTTCTAATGATCTAATTTATTTAAAAATTTATTTTGGAAGGGGTTATGATTCAAAAATCTAAGGTATGGTCCCTAAAACTTGATCAAAATTATGTAATTAAGGTTTTTGAATCATAATACTACTTTGCCTATGTCAAAAATCATAATTCAATACTATGACATACCTTGATTGTAAGTTTAGACTAGGGTCCAAGTCCAATTTTTTACTTGGAGTTTATGAATTTAGAGTTTCCCCTTTTATTTTATCACATAATTTTCTAACTTTTGTATTCTTTCCTTTATGTATAAACTTGATGCAAACTCAACCTACATTGACATGTGGCAATGTAGCATGTATTGGTCACTCAGTAATATAAAGTTTGGGACTTAGTCATGTAAATTTTAGCATTTGAAAATAGTTATGACCCAGTGACCAATTCAGGGCATGCCACTTAGTACTTAGTCATAGAATTTCAAGTTCAAAGGGAACTTACAAAAGGCTTATAACCCCATGATCCAATAGAAGTCTATGACTTGGCACTCAGTCACAAACTTCCAAGGATCCTATTATTTTTACAAGTCTCATGACCCAATGGGAATGTGCCACTTATAATTTAATCACTATGTTTCAACCTAATTGAAGGGTTTATAACCTAATCAAACCATGACATGTTCCATCTAGTTATAGACTTCTGAGACACTGATTACTTTCTAGAATCCTATGACAAAGTGATCTAATTGCATCTTGCCACTTGGCACTCAATCATGCCCATCATGCCCCCATAGCTAAGGTGCAATGTTAAAAAAAATCAATATTACAATTACATGAAAATATAACATCTATAAACTAGTCACTTAAAACTTGGATAGTTATATGCCATGTAGAATCCACTTGGTGTCTAGAACCAATGAGATGATGACATGTGGACCCCTTATCTCATGGTAATAATGTGATCAAAGGAAACTACAAAATCTAGCTAAGAAATACAATCAAAATATGACACATGGAAAATTATCATGATAGTCAGGTCTATTAAAGGTTTCATATAACAAAGTCACATGACAACATGAGCTAATGAGAGACTGCCACTTGGCAGGCCAGTAGAGAACCCAAGGCCATGTCAGCCTAAAATAAAAGGGGTCAAGCCACATAACATCAAAGAATAATGATCTAATCAGAAAGTAACACTTGGTATAAAATTGTACAATCCATTTATATAGCCTAATATTCAAAATAAAAGGCTGAAGTGCACAAAAAGGCCCCAAGGGTCAAGCATGTGTCAAGTATGACATGTAGATGGTGCATAGTTATCCACAATACACTAGTTGTTGGTGTGAATTAAATGTTGAGGGGGGTCATTAAAATGGTTATAAATCCAAGTCGCTTCATGGAAAAGGTCAAATCTATAATTAAAGGCCATGTGGACAAATTGAAATTAGTGATTGTCTAATTTCCCAAAGTGGATTTTTGAAATCGTTAGAGAAAAACTAAAGATCCACGTAGGTTTTAAATCAAATCAAGTTAAATATAATTTCCATTTATGTCTCATATCTTTCAGTTCAAATTCTAAAATTCAAAGTTTAAAGCTTATTGTCTCGATGCATTACACTAACTTTCAATTGTTATCTACTAAAGAACTCTAAAGTATTCTGCAATTATTGCTAAGAAATTTTGTGCACTCATTCACCAAGAAAACAATCCATAAGCTCATTAGTCAGAAAATTTAGAACATTGGCTAAAGCTAGAACATCTAAAACCAATAATTAAGAACTAATTCCATTCCTCTATTTATATGGAATGAACATCATCTTCTGGGATACCAATTTTAATTTTGTTGCACTAGCCACTGCAGATAAGCATTACAATGATTTATGATGACATGTAGAAAAGACCATAAATAGAGATAATGATAATGAAGAAGGATCCAATAATGTATAATATAGGTTAGATATCTTGGCAATTAAATATATGAGATTGCACAAGGCTGCATCTAATCAATAGGTACTCCCCTGCTTAGACTTAGTCTACTATATGTTTCTCCAATCCAAGTGTTTTGACAATATGATTAAGTCTTTTAATTTGGGTAACAAAATTGTTTTCATAGTTGTACTAGTATATCAAGATTACTATGATCTACCCAGACCTGAAATCATTTATAAATAGGAAACTATCACACAATGGCTTTAAACACATAACATCAAAGAATTTTTGAGGGACTAGGTAGAGAATAAGGGGAGGTTTATAGGCAAATAAAAAAATTATCCATATCCCCATCGCCCAATTTGGAAAGGGGATAAGAATGGGTATGGATATGATTAATAGGTTGCATGGGGTTAAGGACATAGGCCACATAGATGAGAAGTGGGTTCTACTTCTAACTATGATAATAGATGATGCCAAGACTCCCACTTTGGGAGAAATCATATCCTACAACTTGGAAACCTAAATTAAGAATTCATGGTCAACTAGGGGGATCATTTCTACATGATATCCTACCTGGTGGATGCCATCTACACTACCTAGAAGTTCCCCCAATTCACCAATTAGGATCCCAAGCTAAAGTGGACTATGCCTCATGCCTTCTCAAAGATAAGAATAGACAAATACAAATAGGAGATGAGGAAAAGTTTTGATCACTTCTACCTAACTATGTATAGGCCCATCCATGAGAGACCTATGCCTAGGATATCAAAATAAATTAAAATAACCTTAAGCACCTTGGGATCCTACTGGTAATATCCAAACTACATAGTGATAAGGGTAGTAGGAATTAAAGATATCCCCCTTTATGTTGATACCAAAGTGCTAGACAAGCTAGCTAAAAAATAAATTATCTTTCATCTACTTATAGGAGTGGATGGACTATTCAAGAATAAGAAGAGAGGATTAGTTCATCTTTATTTATCCAACATTGGTTGATTTAAAATTAAAAACTAGAACTCAGTCATTGCTTCCACCAAGAAAATACCCTCCATTGACTTAGAGAGAAATACCAATAGGTAATGGGACCTTGAACATTTAACTTTCAAACACTACATCAAGCACAATGCAAATCTAAGCGTCACTTACCATCATGACCCTAAAGATGAAGACAAGTTCTACATTAATATAACTAATGACATAGAGGTGAAGTAGAGATTAAAGGCTACTAATATCCCACAAGTGAAGGGGAGTGTAGAAGATGTATGTTTCTATGATATTTTTAAACATATGTGCTCAAGTAGGATCATCTACATCCATAGTCTGTGCTACTAGTACTAAGGAAGAAAGGTCAATTGACCCTCAACTTAGTCAAAAGATATTTTAGGCATTGTCTCCTACTTTGGAAAAGGGAGGAACCAAGATTTAAAAGTGTACCAAGTTGGATTCTATCTCAATAAAATTATCCAACATCCTATTTTGAGCACAAAGTATTACCTCAGTGTAGGCAATACCTTCAGTAGAGGCAATAGTTACACCCACTCCAACACTAGTAGATTTGACATTAGGGTTTCCTCCCTTACTTCTTGCCAGAGAGGAACTATATATAATAGGTCAAGAACATGTTTTTTTTACCTCCTTCATTATTATATAATCAACCCTTAAGCATATTCAGTGAACCCCCAAAACCAAACCATATAAACCTTTTACCCCATAGGCCCATCACTAGACCTATAATTAGGCCTGTGACTATGCATTTTCCCACTCTCAACCCTTTCATCATATCTTCCACTTTCAGGGTCTTTGTGATTATCAATTTACCTCCAATTCATCTTAGGCCTATGTGTATGCATTAAAATATGCTTGCCCCACTAATTTTAATAATTTATACTAATTTGGCCTAATTACCTTATTTCCTAGTCATACTACCCTTGACCTAATCCCCATACCCATTCCTATATCCCATATAACCTTTATCCTAGCGTAATACCAATTAATCCCATCATTAATCCCCTAACAAGACCTATTATCTACTAAACTACCTCCCTAATCCCACTAGCCAATTTAAAATTAAAGAAAATCCCAACTACCCACCCACCACCCTATACTAGCCTTCCATAAACCCCTAAAACCCTATAGTGAGATTTGTAGAATTGAATAATTATATAAATATCTTCATTTTATCCCCTTTCCCTCTATAATTTTCTATTATAGAGGATTCTATGGAATTAAAAATTCCATGGAAAATTTTCCACCATAGATCTTGATGGCCCAAATTCAAATTTGGACCATAGATCTTCCCCCATAGACCTATAAAATTAAAACACCTCTCCTTTCTCAATAATAATGAATGAATGAATGCACAAGTGAATGAAAATCCTATAAGAAATTCATTAATAACTCTCATCAAACATCCATACTAGCATCCAAACACTCAATCCATTGACCAACATCCATAGTCTTCTTAGAAGCCATTGTCAAGCAACTACAAGTAATCCAATAATCAAGTCTTCAAGCTTATTCACACTAGTTTCAAGTCTTGTAATGTATCCATGAGTAGGTATAATTTATGATAAGAATGTTCCAAATATTCTAATTTACTTTCTCTATCAATTCCTATTAGTGTCATTGATTTTGGATTTGTATTGTCATTTTGATAATATTACAAGAATCCTAAAATTGGTGCACATTTTGGTGACCACAGTGGGACCAACCTCCTTCATTTATACTAACACCCTTGTTGGAAGCATTCTATCTGATTTTAGGACCAACTAGAAGTGGAACCAAGCCCAAATTTAGTGTTTTTCACATGATTTAGGAAATTCATGGTATTACTCTGCAAGTAGTGATATTGCAATAGCGGTATTGTTCACATGAGTTATGATATTTTAGGCTAGTAGTTAGTATTTGGGGGTTTTATTAAGGTTTTAATATTGACAATATCATGACTCTAATGGTCATGGGATTGCCTTGCTAGTAGTAGTATTGATGATTTCAATGGTGATATTACAATTCCTGTTGAGAATCTTGCATTTTAAGATTTGTTAGACTAATTGAAAACTCCTTTGTAGGTGTGTTGTCTATTATGCACAAGATAAGGTGTTATTCTTCTAAAAATTCAAGCTTTTCAAACATCTCAAACATTCTCACCACTCTGCAAGTAGCGATATTGCCCTGATATTAGCGGTAACATAGATTCTAGTAGCGGTATTGTTAAATTTAGTAATTGGGCCCATATTATCTTCTATTTTTGGTCACTTTGTACTTTTGTAGGTTTTTTTCCATTTGATATTGAAACTATGTGAAAGGTATAATGAGTACATCATCTTGGAACAAAGGGAAGGTCTTGTTTAAATCTGACAACCCTACGACTCTTTGAATAGCAAGTTTACCATATAAGTAGTAGTATTATCATTCCCAGTAGTGATATTGCCTAAGTATCAAGAACTAGTAAGACTCTTCCCTTGTCATATTTGATTCCCTATTATACTACATCTAGGCTTTGTTTAATAGGTAGTGGAATATTTAAGGGTTGTAAGTCTTCAAAGCATTGCCTTTTTATCAATAACTTTCCTTGCAAACTTTCCCTACCATAGTTTTCTTACTATCATTTTGATATCAAAAGGTTTGCTTATAATTAATATTCTATTTTATAGGGTTTTGTTAGGCACAAGAAAAGTTTTTTACATTTCCTCTTGGGGATCTAGTCATATCCGGTAATACCACTACTTTTATAGTTGCAGGATTACCCTGTGAATAGTGGGGTTGTTGCTTAGAGTTGTGATATTGAAAATTAGCATATTTAGGGTTAGTATTAGGCTTTTGAAGTAGTGTGTTAAATATTAATTTTATTAAAAATAAGGCCCTATAATTATGTTATAGTTCTAAAAATGTTTTTTATCTTGTTATCAATTTTAGGACAAACTTAAGTAGGTAGTCCAAGTCCTAAAATATCTCTATTTGAATATGTTTCCCAGTAACAAGTTTTTACTCTGACTAGTGGTATTATTATACCATGACAGTAAACATAATAGTTATCTACCAATCCTACCATTAGCTTCTCATGGTATTGCATCCTACTAGCAAGATTGTGCATTCTAGTTGTGGGATTTCCCTATGTACTCATGGGATTGCAGATTTGAGACAACTAAACTTTTTTGTAGGATTTTAAGGACTTTTGAGGCACCCTTATTAGATATCTAACCTTTATGTTTGTACTTAAGGGTTCCATTTTGATTAGTTTGCTTAAAATTTTATCAAAGATGCTAAATTGTTGATTTTTAGATAAATCATTGTCTTCTTTTCTATCACTTATAAATATTTGATTGTTATGTATGTGTCCTTAGCTTATACATAATTTGTCATATCATGTGAAGCTCACATAGGTAATTAGAATAGTTAATTAATTGTATCATTCACTTTCTTATTTGTTGAGCCCCCCCTTAGGATAGCACATGATGTGTATTTCATTACCATGCATGTGGCTTAGTATTTAAGGGCTAGTGTCATGGATTTCACCACCACACGCTAATAACACTCCATGTTTTGGAAGAGTATAAAAATTAGGAGATCTATCATTATGACCTAAGTAGAATTCACCATAAAGGGTTCCATGGATTGAGGGATGATTAAGTCCATATACCTAGGGTAGTCAAACATCCTCCTATATGGGCTTGGACCCCAACATACCATTGTGTATATCAGGGACTCCCCTAGAGCCTTGAGTAAACGTTAGAGTAGAGGACTGCAGTCGTAATAGGTGTTCTACTATTGGCATTAGTATCAGTACCCAAGTGACCATCGGGTGTAAGAAAGGTTGAGAGGGTTCAATTGATTCTGTAATGGGTCACCAACCTATAGCCTCACTTGTGTAGCTATTAAATGGTGTGGGCATCACATTACACTCTCATACAATTTAATAATTAGGGTTGTGCTTGTGCATGATTATTTGTGTGTTGTGATGAGACTCATTTTTTTTATAGCTAAGTTAGCCACACCTTAATTTTTGTGTGCATACCTTAGAAAGCCATATAGGATTATTCCTCTCCATCCATTATCATCATACTCTTATACCACTTTATCCACTATACATAGAGACATTCATCATTCCAATACCATATTCATCTTTAATCACCTTTTGCCTTTGACTCATTTATTATTCCATCACCCCTTCTCTATCTCATTCTTTCCTTTCATCCACCCCCATAGGCCCCTTTTTCCTATAATTCCCCATTCATACATATTTTCTTTGATCATCACATCATACTTTCCCACATGCCTCCATATCAATCACATAACACCTAGACTTCTATACCTTATTTTCTTCTTGTCCATTTTTACATACTATCCATTAGCCCTCTCATATCTATCCATACCTTATTCATACCAAGATATGATAGTTACATAATTTATCTCATATTTATCCCCATTTCTTCTTTCACATATTACCCCCATCTTTTCCATTTCATATTTTCACCTATCTTAATCATACCTTATCCATCTCATATCCTTGTATATCCGATCACATAATATTATCCATACCAACCCACCTATATTTTTTAATTTTTCTTTGTCCTTCACTATATTCAATAATCCATACATATCATATTTACCCACATCATACTCTCATCCTTCACATATACTAATTCATCATCTCTTTTCCATGCCATATCTACCTCCCTTTTTTGTGACCCATCTTTTTGCATCTTAATCATCCATTTCACACATTTATTCTATATTCATAACCCCATATTCTCTTCTTATTTTCTTCCATAATTTATCTATCAAGTACCCCTCTATCCTCATAATATCCCATTTTGCCTAGGCTACTTATTCCTATCCCACCACCATTGTTCACCCATTATAGTTTCAACCACATATCCATTACATCTATCTATGTCTCCCTTTCATAACTAGGTACCCACCCCATCCATTTCATTATCATAATACTTTTTCACATTAGCTCCATTTACATCATCTTCATACCACCTAAAAAAACCCATCTCCTCTAATTATCATCCCATAAACCCCTTTGTAAATATTATCCTTCTTCCATAACCCATCTTCCATTGCCAGACCCCTCTCACCCTCACATCATTCCATTTCTATAAAACTAACCCACATATAAACCTTCCCCCATTCCACCCTTGTATCATGTCATTTCCTTATAGGTAGTCCATCCATATAGTCCATATTTCATACATCATAATCACATCCCCCAAATTTAATATCTACTTAGTATCACCCTTTTACCATTAATCATCCCTCACCCTTTCTTTTCCACCTTACCATATCCATTTGATTGAGTTCATCCACATAATCCCTTTTTCCACAATAATGTACTCCACCCCATTGGTCCATATATATCATACTAGTTCATCCCTATAGATGGTGCATCTTCTATAACCTTTCATATCTTTATCATCCCATCCTCATTTGATTACCAATTCACAAAGTCCGTCCATAATAACATACCATACATTCCAATCCCTTTTTGTACATATCCATCATCATGTCATCTCCCCCATTCATTTATATAGAGTGGTAGCTCTTGTCCAAACTTTTCCATCACATTTCATATATCACCATTCCCTTCACCCCCGTCACGCTTTTAAATATTAATTGAGTACAAAAGATCAAACTATTGGTGGTTACCCATTTCCTACACATCCTTAATCATCCCATCACATCTTGAAATTATTATTAAACATAGCCTTATAAGGTATAAATCTAGCACCCATCACTATCATTTATCCCTATCAGGTGTCTTTGTCCCCTATCACCCATCAACTTGTCCACTTGCTAATTGAAAAAGTTATTTGATCCCATAATCCTCTCTTGACTTTGTTAGGTTGATCTCTTAAAGACCTTTATTTCTTGATAATTTCTAGTTATCTCATCCATCAATATTCTCCTCAACCACACCCTATCACATTCCGTCCTCTTAACCTTTCACCATGGTTATAAAAACATGAGCTCAACTCTACCTAAGACAAGGCTCTAATCAAGATAATAATATTAGCAAGTAAATCATGGACCTGAATCAAGAATATGAGGATTTTCATAGTGACATCCCTACACCTTAGGCAAATAATTAGAGAAACAACCTCCTCCATAATGATGATGTTCATCATCTCATTGACAGATACTTGTATGAAAACTATGATGAAGTGTTGGCCTGAACTATAGAGATTGGGGAGACCTTACCACCAAGTTTTGACCACACCCTTTTGAACAATATCATTCACCCATTAGAGTCTCCATGACAACATGCTCATCAAGAAGTGGACCATGGATTTTTATAAGAAAGAGAACAACATCCACCTCTTTTCAACCATCATACTAAGGCTAATAGGAGACATGCTATCATTAAAGACCACCTGGATCAACTTACATAAAAAAATAATCTCCTCTTTCATAATCAATGCCTACCATCCCCACAACACAACAATACCCACACCTCCAATAATGCTAAAAATAATACCAATAACCGCAGTCATACTAATCACACCACCAATGACAACCACCATACCCATATTCCACAAGGAAGTCATAATCAAACAATCAACCCTCTTGGGGATCCTACCTTCACACAAGAATGGAAGATGATGAAAGAAACCCTCTAATAGGTAGATCCTCAATCCTAAGCCCTCAAGTATAAATATGAGGATTTTTTTCATCACCCTTGGACAATAGCATTCTATAGATCCCATTTCCCTCACATTTTGAGGTCCCAAAATTTGATAAATAGTAGGGAAAGGGGGATCCACGGGATCACGTACAAGAATTTTATGTCACCTACCATGAGATAACATATGAAGATGCTTACGTATTAAGGTTATTCCCCAAGAGTCTAATAAGAACATCATTGGAATGGTTTATGCATCTACCAAAGGGGTCAATTTCAGATTTTGGAGAATTAACTAAATAATTTGTCAGGCATTTCTCTTTTCACATAGAACATGACATATCTATTATTGACCTCTATAACACAAAATAAAGGAATGGGTAAATCTGTGTTTATTTCTTGCAATGATGGTGAGGATTGGCAAGCTGATTAAGGTGTAGTGTGCCCAAAAAGGAGTTAGCCAAAATATTTGTTGACAACCTCAAGGTATAATTGAAATATTAGCTAAAATTATAGTGTGCTTAGACCTTTGATGATATTATAGAAAAGGGCATGCAAATTGAAAAGGACCTCATAGAGAAAGGAACCATCAAGTTATTTTCTCATAATGAGCACACTCCAAGTACATAAAAATCCTTTTCAAGGCCTTGTATAGGCAAGAGGACTCTTACAAGCTTGGGGATCCTATTAGAAACTATCTTTGAATAGTTGGTTGTTGCTAACATGATTACTTTACCAAAAATCCAACCCATGGATAATCACCAGCTTAAGCCAGAATGGTATCATGATGATGAATATTACAAATTACATAGGGTGAAAGGACATGATACTGAGAATCATATGTAATTAAAGAAATATGTATAAGACTTTATAAAAAAAGGATATATAGAGTTGGAAGGAGAGCCCACTCTAGGTCAATCAAGAAATGGATAGTTGTGTATCTATAAGGATCCTCTTCTAAAACATGAGCAAATAAATTAGAGGCCATAATGGGACTAGAGTTAGGGCTCCTCATCTAATTGTATTGATTATCATAGTGTCCCCTACCGTTATATTAATACCATAAAAATCCACAAAATCCCTACATTTATTGCCCCATCATCCCCTATTTTAAAAATCAACTTAGCCACACCGATTGTACCATCACCACCTAATGTAATAAAATAGTTATTTTGGAAGTATCATCCCAATAGCCCTCCACTTTCTCTATTGTACCAAGGGGGAACACTTATAATAAAACTAAAAGTGGGTCAATAAAATCTTATGATATCATTCAATAGCTATAAAATACCCCTACCCAAATTTCCTTTATGGAGCTCCTCAAAACATGCACTTTACATAGGGAAATATTGAACCAAGTACTCAATGATCTCAAAGTGCTTAGTAATCTTGATACAAACCAGTTTTAGGCACTAGTAGCTCATCTATCCCCCTCACAACAACTCACTTTTAATTCTTGGGATCTATCACTAGTTGGTCCTCACCATAATTACCTGATACACATTGAAGTTTCCATTGCTTGTCATTGTGTCTCCCTCATCCTTATAGATGGAGGATCAACACTTAACTTATGTAACATGGACTTATTAAAGAACTTAAGATATTTTGAATCATCACTTGGGCCCATTATTATAATGATAAAAGCCTATGATGACAATGAGTGACCATCAATAGGGTCTATTTACCTTCCTATCACTATGGGACCTATGGTTCATCAAACTTTAGTACATGTGGTTAATGTGGACCTACCATACAATATGATTCTCAAGAGGCTCTGGATCCATGAAATTTAAGCCATTACATCTACTCTTCATCAATGTTCAAATTTCCCTCATTTAGGCATGGAAGTCACCATTCCTAGAGTTATTGATCATCATAGCTGTCAAATGAATCAATCCATTCTGCCATTGTTATCTCAAAACACTAATAATTATATCCTTAATCATATGGCTATAAAGTAAATTTATCTTGACCAACTGACATCCACATCTATCCCAATGCCAAATCTTACCAATTTGAAATTCACATCCATCGATTGTGGTTAATATGAGTATAAAACCATTTATATTGGCCATGTTCTATTATCTCCCCAAATCTATGGGTCCCCCAATATGAAGGAAAGTAAGCCCATCAGGTATTAATTTGGGCCTATAAATTTTGAAAGTGTAGGGTTTTTATTTGATGAATATATTGAATATGGGAATGATTCTTAGCTTTTACCTGATGATGAATTTTTCATTTCACCCAAGAAAAGTTATCCCAAAGTCCCCTACATGATTGAAAATATAAACTATAAATCAAAAGGACTAGGAAAACAAGAACAAGGTCAATTGGAGCCTGTTGATGTCCAAGACAATTTGTCCAACTTTGTTCTAGGGTAAAACCCATATGATGATGACCTAATCAATATCATTATGGATTCTATCCTGACTAATGAGCAAACTCTCCCCAAAGAAGATATCAAGATAGGCTCTATTTGTAATTAATTCAAAAATTTGGTTGCCACTAACCTTTTCCTTGATACTTCCATATCCACCATCAGTGTCTTCCTCTATTACCCCTCCCTCATAGACTAGGATTCGAAATCAGAGATAACTTTTGAAAGGTTTCAAAAGTATGAGGCCATTCTTGAATATATGGGGGCAAGAACTTTTACACCATACAGAGACCATAAGAAAGGATTCTCTATAAATTTATGTGAATTAGCATACTTTGGAGAGCAAGAATCACTAAACATTCAAGTTGATAATGAAAATTTAAAAGAAGAAGAAGAGTTCCCCACAAAGTGAGATGAAATACCATTCAGCTCAATTTAATCATAAGAATATCTAGATATCAACACTAAATTACCAAGAATTGTCACCTTCAACATGCTAAAGACTAACTCCCCCCTTATCTATAATATCAATCTCCCTCATTTATTGAGGATGTAATAGAAGTAAACATTGGAATTGAAGACAAACCCAAGATAGTGAAACTGGGGGCATCTCTTACCTAATTAGAGTGTGAAATACTTATTGTATTACTCAAAGAATTTATCAATGTCTTTACATGGAGCTATGAAGATATGTCAGGCCTAGATCCTTCATTAGTGGTCTACCACCTTGATGTCCACCCCAATTCCAAACCCATCAAGGAAAAATTACATAAGATGCATCTAAATGTGGCATTATTGGTCAAAGAAGAGTTAAAAAAATTCTTGGATGCAAGGTTTACTATTTTGATTGGATATTTAACATTATCCCTATCACAAAACCTCAAGGTAGAATCTGAATATGCATTGACTTTTGAGATATCGATAAATCATGCCCCAAAGATGATTCCCACTTCCAAATATTGATATGATAATAGATTCCACTATCGATTACAAGATGTTGTCCCTCATGGATGGTTTCTTGGGATACAATCAAATCAATATTTCCTCTAAGGACTAGCATAAAATAACATTCATCACTCCATGGGGCACATTATGTTACCAAGTCATGCTTTTTGGCCTCAAAAATCTAGGGGAAACTTACCAATGAGCAATGACTATTATCTTCCATGACATGATGCATGATATAGAGTAAGATTACATTGATGATATCTTAGGGAAATCTCACTTATGATCTAAGCATCCGATAGTTCTTAGAAGAATTTTTGAGAGATTATAAAAATACAAGGTATGATTGAACCCTAAAAATGTGTCTTTAGAGTAACATCCAGAAAGTTGTTAGTGTTCAGTGTCTCAAGAAGAGGTATTGAGGTAGATCTGGGAAATGTTTGAGTCATATCTAAAATTCCACCTCCATAAACACTTAATTAGCTTCATATTCTTCAAGAAAAGCTTTAAGCCATCAGGCAATTCATTTCTTTAACTCACTGATAAATGTTACCCCTTTGCTCACTTGCTCAAGAAAGGGATAGTTTTCCATTGGATCAAAAATACCAAAAATATTTTGAAAGTCTTAAATAATATATGATAAATCCACCTATTTTATCTCCACCAATTCTAGGAAAGCCTTTGCTCTTGTATATCTTAGCTACACCATATGTTGTTGGTTCTTTGTTAGCATAGCATAATAATCAAGGAAAGGAACAAGCTATTTATTATCTCAATCATACACTAATATCATATGAGCTATATTATACACCAATTGAAAAGGCATGTTTAGTTGTGGTCTTTGCATCATAAAAACTCTAGCATTATATGCTTAATAACCTAGTTTAGCTAATTACCAAGATAGATCCCTTAAAATGTTTACTATCTAAGTCAGCATTAATAGGTCAACTAACAAAATGGATGATGCTACTTAGTGAATTTGAAATTTATTATATCCATCAAAAAGTTATAAAAGGATAGGTCATTATAGATCAGCTAGTAGAAGCTCTGTTAGAGTTGACTGAGCCAATTGTCACTCCTTTCCTAGATGATTCCATCATGAATACTTCATAGATAGAAAGCTAGAAATTATATTTTGATGGCTTGTACACTACTCATGGGTCAGGGGCAGGAATCCTCTTGATCACCCCTCAAGGTGATTGAATACCTAAAGCATTTTGTCTTGTTTTCCCCTATACTAATAATATTTTAGAATATAAATCCCTAATACTAGGAATCCATCTTGCTATCCAATGGAACATCTAATATTTACAAGTATTTGGGGACTCATAATTAATTATCAAACAAGTGAAAGAAGAGTTCCAAACAAATGATGAGAAATTACTCCCATATAAACAATTAGTGGATCAATTAAAAACCAATTTTCAATCCATCACATTTGAGCACATTCCATGTACATATAATAAGGTAGTTGACTCTATGGCCACCTTAGGCTCTCTTATCAACCTTCCTGAGGATATCTTGGAAGGTAATTTTCTAATTGAATAATTAATTACCCTAACCCATCAGTCACTGGATCCACTCCAAATTTGTGCTATTGATAATCCCAATATTTCATGGTACCATGATATATATTGGTACCTTAATGACAATATCCTTCCCCATAACCTTAACTACCACCAACACAAAACTTTCATCCATCAAACCACCCACTACACCATCCTAGGTAACATGCTATATCAAAGAGGTTATGATGAAACCCTGTTAAGATGTCTAACATCATATTAGGTAGCTCAAGCTATCAAGGAGGTCCATGATGGTATCTATGGAGGAAACATTAGTGGAATGGCTCTAGTAAAGAAGATCCTCTGAATAGGGTATTATTGGCAAACCATGGAACAAGATGCCTGATAGTACATATAAAAGTGTGTGGCTTGTCAAAAGCATGGGAATCTTATTCATGCATCAGTGCAAGAACTACACCCTATCATGATTCCATGGCCTTTTTCCATATGGGGCCTTGATCTGATGGGAAAAATCAATCTTACTTCCTTTAATAGACATAAGTTCATCATAACGGATACAAAATATTTTACTAAATGGGTAGAGGCAATGTTGTTAACTTACATAACTAGCCTCCAAATATCAAATTTTATTCTCAATCAAATCATTTTCCAATTTTTCATCCCTACCAGTATAATCTCAGATAATGGAAAATATTTCAAGAACCAAGATGTCAAGGCATTGTGTCAAAAGTACCACATCACACAACATTTCTCTTCACCATACTATCCCTAAGGCAATGGTCAAATGGAAGCAATAATTAACACTCTGATCAAAATCTTGAAGAAAATTATAAATCAAGATGGGCATAATTGTCATACTCAACTATATCTAGATTTATGGTCTTATTGCACCAATGTTTGCACACCTACAGGGGCCACTCCATATGTCTTGGTATATGGAGTTGAAGCTATATTATCGGTGGAAGTAGAACTCCCTTCTCTTCATCTCTCATTACTTGACATAATCATTGATCATAATCTCTAATAAGAATGCCTACAATAATTGTATATCTTAGATGAAAAAAGAAAACAGACTTTAAATCATGTATGGGCATATCAAAATAAGCTCAAAAATTAATATAGAAAAAAGATTCAAGCCCAAGAATTTGAAGTAGGTAACCTGGTCCTTAATGAAAATAAGAAAAATACCAATGTGGACAGAGATAAGAAGGGAAATTTTGAAGCAAATTAGCTATGCCCTTATATTTTTATTGCTAAATTTGGCTCAAGAGCTTATAAGTTCGCCACACTTGAAGGGGAGGAGTTGGATGATCCCATGAACGTCATGCACCTTAATAAATTTTATGCCTAGCATCAACACCCTCCATTTATAGGACCACCCATCCCCATCTCCATTCATTTTCAATCAATCTAGAAAAAAAATTGTCCAATGGTGAAAACCATCTTGATAGTGCCTTGGGAAAGTATCATGGTGAAAACTAGCTCCCAATGCCATGGTAAGGAAAACTTGGCCCTGGTCTCAATAAGTGGGAATTATCAACAAGGATCACTATATTGACAAAAAGGGAAGACAATGGTTGTCCAAATACCATTTATTAGAGGGACTCTCTTAAGTCATTTATCTATACTTAGCGATAGTATCTACATCCCCAAGACCCATCATCATTCAAAATATATGTACCTTCCCTTAAACAAGTTCTCTTTGACAGACATGTCTCCTCTTAGCCTCAATTAGTTTATGACACACATTTGTCATTCATGACTAGCATTTCATCCATCCCTTCCCACTATCATTATGGAGGGCTATCCTAAAATCTCATCACTATGCTACTAATTCTTGAAAGGTTATCTTGACCCCTATTTTTATGACCTATGATTTGAGTCTTTACCATGAACCAAAATTATTGAAAACCATATCTCTTATAAATAGTCCATATATCACACTCACCATGACCTTTCATCTAGATCATCATTATAACTTGTCATCCTCATCTATTGACCCCTAAATCTACCATCTCCTAGCCAGAATTACATTGGCCTAAGGTCTTTTAAGACTATGTAGGCAAAACTTGGCCATGTTTTCATTCCCAAGGATAGCTCGACCACTCTCTTCATCATCTTATCATCATCACTATATTTATCCATCCTATTTTTTGTCCATCCATTATCATCCTTACCTTCATGACTATTTGTCTGAATACTTTATTCTATGCATATGTGTGTGTTGTATGTTTGTGCATGTGTGTCTATTGTATGTGCATGTATATATTTGAAGTATTTTCTTAAATTGGTTTGCATATGTGTCTTTATTTGCATAATAAATAGTCTCTTATGGGAACAAGGATGGCTTATATGACCATTGGAATTCCATCTCCAAATATCTCATCCCTTAAAATGGATTTCCCCTCACACATCTTTACTATAATGCCACGACCATTTCTTGACCATTAGCACATCTTATAAAGATGTAACATTATATAGGATTGCATATACTCATGGCTTGATAATCTTCCTAAAGAGGCAAGTCCCATCCTAGACCAACCCCTACCTATCTCCTAAGCCAATGTCTAACCCATTCACCCTACCCACTCTCTACCTCTATGGTTTATGATCATTCCTACTTGAGGTAATCACTAATCAAACTAGGGGATCAATCTATCCTTGCTCATAACATATGTAAATAATGATAACATCTCACATGAACATCTAAACACAAATAATCCATCACACCCCATAATTTTAAAACATCATCCATCAAATAAATCACATAAAAAATAAAAACATATCAATATAACATCATCATACATCCATCATTAGATCCATCAAACATATACATCTACCATACACTAGAAAAAAGCAATAGTCTATATCATCTAAGATTTAACCATAACATACATCAATAACATCTATCATATCATCTCAACACTAATCAAATAACCTCATCACATAAATAATAGAAATTTTAACACATGTCCATAAATCCATAACAAATTAAAATAAGAATCTATAAAAATGAATCATATATATATATATATATTAGCATAGATCCCATGTGGATATTTGTGTGTGTGTGTGTGTGTCTGTGTGTGTGTGTATAATTACATGAGCCCATGGGGAAAGAATGAGCTATATAACAAATAATCACCTATATATATACATATAATATCCAAAACAAAGTTATGGCTATGGTGATGGAGGTGACCTAGATCCTTTGTTCCTCAATAACTACCTCAAAGAAGACTGAATCACTTTGAAATATCTTGCTCATCTCTCAATAGGTATGGCACCCTCATATAGCATCTGGTAGTATTGGGCCTCTCGAGTAAGTAACATGATCTGGCTCTTCATGCCCATCATACCCTATCCCTGTAAACCCTCATTGACAACATCTTGATCCCTCTCTAAAATTAATAGCTAGCTCTATAAATCTTGAATAGAATACTATAGTTATGTCATCTACCTTAAAATCCCATCAACTTGGCCATATAAAGTGGCTATCTATACCTACACTTGCTTAAGCTAAGTATCCCTCTACCTAACCTAGGCCTATAAAGGGGAAATTTGAGCATCCCTCTAATGTGCTTATCCTTGGAGTGCCATCACATGTGCCTATAACAGGGATAACTCCCCATCCATTTGAGAAATACAAGACTATAACACTATAATCTCCCACTACACATGGGTTAACCTCTCATCCTCCTAAGCCATCATATCCTATAATCAAGCATACATCTGATCTCTCTCTCAGGTAATACCCTTGATCTCTCTAACCCATGCCTAAATATTTACCTATAGGCTCACCACCAAGGCCTCATTCTCAGTAGATCTAGGTGGATATGATGGCCCTACTCCCCTAACTAAAAAAACTTATGGACTTTGGGGGCTCCTAAAACCACTCATTATACTGGTATTTATGGGATCACCACTATCACCACCTAAGGAGTTGCCTATGCCATTGCCAATCCCTACCTCTGACCATCATCCCCATCAACATCCATGGCATTATCCCCTCTTCTTCCTCCATCCTTTACCTCCTATGTTGGCACCTACCTCCTCTAATGAGATCACTGGTGAATTTGTACTCATGCTACTAACACCAACCATACTACCCCTCTAACCACCATGTGAGATCAAGTCAACTTCTTGGGCACCTATGTATACCACCTACTAAACATGTCATAGTCACCCCTAGATCTAGTATCACTATCAAATAATCCCACTACTAAGGAGCTACTTTATCATAATCAAAAATTGCATCTAGTCTCTCTGTTAGTCTTCCCCAATAAGTTATCTCATGCTCACTACATGCAAATATGTACTCAAGGGGAGTCACGTCCTAAATAAACCCAAACTAGCATTGCACTTGATTAGGCCTATATCTCTCTATGATTTAATATTACCTATAAGTGATATAATATGGAGTGAGCATGAACTACATGCATGCCTCATCCCCCTATCCAAACACAATCCCCCTATATGACATTCACATAATATGATCAGGATGTAGAGTGTCAAACACCTCCCTATAATACATCATATCCCCAACATGACCTAGGGATACTCCTACCACCACTTTCCACCTAAATACCATGGGCTATCTAGGCTTTAAACCCACTAGTGTACCCAATGGCCTCTAGATATAAATGTGCTCCCAACTCCATATCTATAGCAATAAATATGGGCCAAAATTATGTGCTCCCTTATAAGTGCCTAGGTGTAGCTCTTTGTATAAATGTGCCAAAACTACTAGGCCCCAAGCAAACACTCTATGGTCATGCACCATATTGTTCATAACATCCCCTAAGCCCAAATGGAACCATCTCCCACTCTTATCTGATAATAAGATACTATACACAATAGCCATTACCACTAATGTCAATTGATCAAGGGTATCCTCTCATCGACATTGGTCCAAATCAATAGATCCATCATGTACCCCAATCTATAAGCTATCACTTAACTACTGTAATGTCTACATCAATGTATGAGATCTACAGTAGATCCTCACACTAGTCATAGGTAGGTGAAATATCTTGTATATGTCCTTCAAGGTCATGGTCATCTCCCCTATCATGAAATGAAAGGAACTCATCTATGAGTGCCATCTCTTTACCAATGTTGTGATCAAAGCTCAATCTATTCAGATCAATGGCATCATCACCACATCATATCGACCCACCAAATTGAGGACACCATACTCCTATGGTATCACCCACCACATCTCATGCAAAATCTTAGTATGTCACAATTGTGATGCTAAGATCCCCACATGCTCCTACACCACAAAAATAATAACTTATTAGCACCACTATCACCTACATCCCTATCTTCTCATTTACCTACCTAATCCTTACCCACACCCTCTTAATTAACCTTACTTACCCTACCATCTATCCTTTCCACTAACTATCCTAAAACCCATAACCCCACCCATCATCCTATTCAACTATGCCAAGCCCTAAGTCATCCCAACTAACTAGTTCCCCCAACACTCCCTTAACCTACCTCATATCTAATTTTCCCTATACCCTAACTCATACCTTAACCATATAAACCCATCCTACAATCTTTATATAATCCTCACAATCATGTTAATTCCTAATAGAGGTATTGCAATCTTGATACTCCCTATTAGTGGAATTGTAATCCCACAACTTTTAGTCATGGGATTGCAATCCTATTAGTCCTCACTTGTAAGATTACAATCCTACCATTCCCTATTAGTGGGATTGGAATCCCACTATTCCCCACTAGTAGAATTGCAATCCCACCTTTTACCCCTACAATCTCACCACATTTTTAACAATCTCACCATTCACGTCCATAACCCTATGATTGTGGACAAAATCCCTAGTCACAGGATTACAAAACTATAGTGAGAGGCATTTTGTTTTCCCTAAATTCCTCTAAAAAATTTTAAAAAAATCATAAAAATGTAAATCATGAGGTTTTTACTTATTGGTGGTCTAGCCTCTAGCTCCCTCTGGTGCACCTGTACTCTCTCACCATAGTGTGAAGCTCAAGGGATCCTATCCATTATTCTCACTTAAGATTTAGATCTCCAAATATAAATCTTCTCCATTTTCTCCTCACCATTAATTATATCAAATCCACATTCTACCAACATCATAAAGCATGCCATAACTATCCTCCTTAAAAATTTGTATTTCTCATATCCTAAATCATACTAGCTTGGATCCCTTTCTGACCCCCAAAAACATTAATCCCCTTACTATCAACCTCCTAAAAATCCTTTTATCATTTATCACCATCCCACAAATGGATTTTTGGTTTATCATTTTAAAATCCCAAATTTTATGATAAGTGGCTCATTATTATCACTAGTCACCTTCAACCCCTATTCTCTCTTTTTGAGCCTTACAGAGCATGTGTCCTTGCTATCAGACCCATCATTATCTTGATTCATTTCTTTTATCACAAAATCCTTTTCTAGACAAATTGTCTATTATTTAGACCCATCACTTGAACCATTTGTTTATCACCATTAGGGAATCTCTATGATCCACTTATAGGTATCATATTCCCCATAAACATCATCATCTTCCCCCTAGATATTTTAATCAAATGACCATCTGGGTCAGTTTATCTCCCTCGAGGGGGCATCACATCAACATTATATGCTGCTAACATTATCTACTAACATCCATCTGTGGCATGGTTTTTCTTTGAAATACCATTACTTCATCCACTCACAACACTATTTTAAAGAGGGGAAAAATATATGCATTAAAATATCTTGCCATGCTAATTTTAATAATTCCTACCAATTTAGCCTAATTACCTCAATTCCTAATCACACTAACCCTTGGCCTAATCCCCATACCCATTCCTATATCCTATATAACCTTTATCCTAGCCTAAGACCAATTAATGCCATCATTAAACCCCTAACAAGACCTATTATCTACTAACCTACCTCCCTAATCCCACTAGCGAGTTTAAAATTCAAAAAAATCCCAACTACCCACCCACAACCCTACACTATCCTTCCCTAAACCCTTAATACCCTATAAGGAGATTTCTAGAATTGGAAAATTTTATAAATCTCTCTAAACCCTTAAAAATTCCATGGAAAATCCTCCACCATAGATCTTGATTACCTAAATTCAAATTTGGACCATAGATCTTCCCCCATAAACCTATAAAACTAAACCACCTCTCCATGCACAAGAATAATTAATGAATGAATGAATAAGTGAATGAAAATCCTCTAAGCAAGTCATTAATCACTCTCATCAAGCATCCATACTAACATCCAAGCACTCAAGCATTTTACCAACATCCATAGTCTTTTTAGAAGCCATTGTCAAGCAACTACAAATAATCCAATAATCAAGTCTTCAAGCTCAATCAAACAAGTTTCAAGTCTTGGAATGGAGCCATGAGAAGGTAAAAGTGATGGTAAGAATTCTCTAACTATTCTAATTTACTTTCTCTATCTATTCTTATTAGTGTCATTGATTTTGGGTTTGTATTGTCATTTTGATAATATTGCAAGAATCCTAAAATTGGTGCACACTATACCCAAACCAGGTCCGTAATTACCAAAGAAAAATCCCACTATTATCATCCCCCAAGTCCCTCATTTTCCAACTAGTGCTTTAGCTAGCTCTAACTCTTATTCATCATCAAAAATGACACTTCCCATGTTGGCCCCCAATTTTTTATTTGTCCTAGTCACCTCCATAGTTTCTTCCCAGACACCTACCTTCTAGGGATTAACACAGAATCAATAATTGCCTCCATTTACATATCCTTCAAGTGGTTTTTCAGATAAACCATGGATAGAACAAATGTAGTTAGCTAAAATGGAGAACCAGTATTTGGTCATAATGGACCCTCCATAGGTCATATTGGAATTTGACAAGAAGGCTAGAGTAATGAAGAGATTGATCAAGAGGAAGGTCACCAATCTAGATCAAATAATTGTATATGAGTTAGAGGAAACCTTATTTGAGCTAACTAAGAAGAAGAGAGCTAGGCCTAGACAATAACAATAGTATGAAGAGGACCCCCTCTTTGTTCTAAAGGCATATGGTGATGTAGCTACTAAATTGGTAAAAGGAATGCAGTAGAGAGTAACTAATCTAGAATAATAACACAAAGCCACATTTACAGAGAAGACCATAACCAAATTAGAATGGGTTGTGGAGGAAATGTTTGATACATTGAATACCTTGTCCTAGTACAAACTAAATGGGGATGAAATCTACAATAAGATTCTCAAGGTAGAAGGCACATATGGGGCATATGAAAGCAAGATAAACAATTTGGTGAAATTAATTTTAATGAAAAAAATTGAAGATTTGAACCTGATCCCCTTAAAATATTTGTGCATTGCTCAATATTATATAATCAAAAAAAGGAAAGTGTTAAACCAATGGATTGATGAAATGAGATACTTGGGCCAATCTCTCACCCAACAGGGTGACAAAGTCATAAATCTACTTAAAGAGGTTGAGATCACACACCTTACCAACAAGGATGGTTCCATTGTTAGCAAGGATACCTTTAGAGCCTAGTTGAAAAACTTTATTGTGAATTTTAGAAAGTAGGCAATGGCCAAAGGAGTTACTTTTGGATAAGAAATGGTAGACTTGGTTGCATTTACCAATCAGATAATTGAAAATATTATGGTAATCAATGAGTCTGTAGGACCTCTCTTGAGTAGGCATGATGCAATGGTAGGACTTACCATCAAATTACTACAGGAACCTTTTATTGATTTGAAGTTAATTGACAATGATTATAAGAGATGATCTAAATCATGGAGAGGGTAGATAGAAGCTTAGAAATAAGTAAGCCATAGATGGTCACTGTAAGAGATTCTTCCTCCTCAACCCCTCTTGGAACTTATTCTTCTACATCTACACTAGGAAATACTCCTCCTTTAGCTACTATAGGTTCACATTCATCTTATTCTACACTGGGAGCTTCATCATTGACCACACTAGTAGGATCCCAGCCTAGCATTTCAAGAGTGATATAGCCATCTATTGGGCTTTCTCTTGATGAATATCATGTCCTAATTCCCTTCAATGCATTGTAAAATATTCCTCTATTTGAGTAGGGAATATTCTTTAGATTTTAGGACATGAGGGACTTTGTCCACTTATAGATGTTATACATCTAGTTCTTTTATAACTATCTTAGGCATGAAAAGGCCTATATATAGGGGTTTTCCCCCTTTATTTTACTTTAGAATATAATTTTGTGAAATTAATGAAAATAGAGAGAAGAATTCTTGTAATTTGCTCATTGTTTCATCATTTTCATATTTTCTTATTTCTCAAGCTTTGTTAATGACAAATAATTTCATTTTGATAATATTAAGTCTAATAGTAGTGTTTTGAGTGCATCTTTTTAGTTTGTGATTTTAGCTATGCTAAAAAAATTATTGTGTATGCTCTGTTTTCCTTCTATTCTGCAAATGAATGTGCAAAAATCAATTTATTATAAGTAGTTATTTTAAAGCATACTTTTTAGATATATGCATTATATTTACCATAGAATCCCCACTATCATTTTGATATTCTTGGCTTAACACTAGGATCTCATAAATGTTAGTTTCATTTGCACTATTATTAGAAATAACTAAAGGAGACCTATTGGTATTTGTTATTGTAAAGAAAACCTTCTTTTATACTCTACCCTGCTTCATTTTTTGAACTTTTTTAACATGAACCACTTTAGATCAAATCTCACTATAAATATCCACTTGTTTGTTTAAAGTTTGGGCATAAATTAGCAAATTATAAATCAACTTCACATCATAAAAACATAAATAAACTTTAGATAGATTATGTCACTACTGAATTCTTATTGTCCTTATAGTAGGGTCTTCTTGTAAACTAAAGGTGGTGGTCACATAATCATTCTAAAAAAAACTAAATTAATCCCCAAGGTCTTCCAATATCGACACTATATATTGAGAAATATTGTTCTATTGTTTGCATCATATCCTTAATATAGATATACATCAACACATACCATGATCTGGCCCGAGAGTATAAAGTGCCATAAAAAGTATATACTCATAGGTACTCTAGTAAGAAGGATTTTTAAGACAACCACATGGTTTCACAAGCTTATAGGTGTGGTTATGGTGCTCAAACTCTACTATAGTTGATTGTAACCTAGACATAGTTGTCATGATGAAATCAATGATGTAAATCAAAGTTTACTTGATCCTAATGAAGAAGATGTTCCTTATGAGTTTGCCACCACCTTATGGTCATGACATGAAAAAGGTGAACCAGTGAATGCATATGATCAATATCAAATTCATATAAGGATTCAAGTCATTGGATGAATTCACATACTTACATTTACCCATGAAATCATAGAGCTTCATCAGGCATTTCTAGTGGTATAGCCAAAACTAGTCCTCACATGACTTGTTTGGTAATAAGATGAAAAAATATATGGAATTTATGGTACTAGCATGGAATGCCTTCACAAACACCAATGACATTGCACACTCTTCTAGTGATGTCAAAGTCACCATGAGCCCAAAAAATATAAGCATTACTTGTAATATCAGAAAGAGACTATGTGTCCATCCATCAGAGGACACCATCAGAAGTAGGATCATGATGCTCACCATCTCTTATTGTAATGTTATAGATATGATTAATATCCTTGTCTATGCTAAAAAATTTTACATATGGGGGACCATGTGTTTGGTCTAATAGGATTATGACTCACCAGTCAGTGTTTTCAAAACTAATATATTGCTTTTCAAAAATTAATTCAATGTTGTTTTCATAGCACCAAGGATGACTCAATAGGGATGAAAAATCATTAAATTATCCAATTTAATAAATTTAAATCCATCCTTGAAAAGTAGCCCAAATATATTGATAATTTCATTTTTTATAATGCTAATTTGTAGAGCATGGGTCTTATTGGCCATAAATAACATGTGAGGTGATGGTTTTAATGCTAAGATATCAATTTTTTGCCAAGCATCCTTAGTGAGGACATTGATCTCAATGCTAGTGTTGACCAAAATTTCTCAGATCACCCATCTATCAATGGTAGCTTTCAACATTATTTCCTTGTCCTCTTGAGGGCTAGGAGGAATAGGAGTATCTTGTCATCGAGCATGACTTAATCGATGATCTTTAGTTGTCTTTAACTAATGAGGTTAATCATCATTTAGCCTTGGTACCTAATTTTTAAGCTAATTACTCAACTTTGGGACAATATATTATTCTAATAGACATTTTAAAAGTTCTTGTAAATCATAATGTGCCACATTTTGAGGTTTCATGGCCTTTTGTAGATCAGCACATTAGTCAGCTTCTCAATACTTAAGAAATTGAATTTCCCCTTATAGTTCATGTATCATAGTCATAATATCCTAGACACATATTTTTATTATTGGGCATCAGGATATTTCATTTCTTGAGACTCTTCATGTTGTGTCTTCTCAATAGGTGGAATAGATGTAGACTGAGACTATCCTCCACTACATGTGGTGATATTAACCTATTGTCCCATTAGAGTGCTAGATCATGATCTCCATTGAGGTTTTTCAATATGAATCATAATATCACCCTTTTAATTTCTTTCCTTAGTGATGGCTATATATAAATTAGGTCATTCCTTTAACCAATGCTCCTTTTTTTAAAAATCACATGTTGTATAGACTGGACAATCTCACTGATAGTGATTTGGAGATCCACACTTATAGCATGTTCATGGTGGAAAATGGACACTACCTCATCCATATCTTTGACCTCATCCATGATATCCATCATTATATTGATTGTTTGAGATAGAAGTTTGATGCATACCATATGCATGTGTCTTATGTATATCACTAATTAGTTGGAAATAATTTGTGTCATGGGTATAATCATCACATATCTTGTAGTAATCAAAAACTTTAGTATGTGTAGCCCATTATAAGAGAGGACAAAAGTGGGCATCATGCTCTTCATGGAAAATTTTACAAGACTATTTTAATATAGTGAAAATGTTCTTACGAGGGCAGTTGCTTCTATTACAACCTTTAGACTCACAATTAGTACACCAAAGACCACTATGAGTGTTGTAAGAATTATTTTCAATTAACTTTTCTAATTTTGATTCCATTAAACCTATTTGATATTCCATAAAATTATTGATTCTAGTGTCAATGCTACCAATAGCTTTAGTGTGGAGGGAATCTTTTGGGGCATCACATAGGCTAGTAAATGGTCCTTTGAGATAGCATTCATCTAAAGGGAAGCAAAAAGCCTCCCACAAACCATTGGGCATGATGAGAAGCATTAATCTCAAATTAAATCTTAGACAAGAGTATTTTTAATTGTGCATCATACTCATGTACACCTTTTAGTGAGATCTTATTTTATATTTTTTAGTGAAGCAATACTTTGTTGTTCAAACTATGGAATATCAAATTCCTAAATAAATGTTCTCTTGAGTTGGTCATAGTTAATTACCACTTTTTTAGGGTCATACTTCCTATACCACTTGTGTTCTCTTTCAAAAAGTGCGGTTACCAATTGTGTTGCTTTTCATTCAAAATAAGTTATACCACATGACCTTTAGATGAGTTCACACTTATGAACATGCTCTATGGCATTCTCCATGCCCTGATATTTAGGTAAGTGAAGTGTCATTTCATAATACACATTTAGAAATTAAGGTACATGTAATAGTGGTTGTTGATAACTCCCAAGTCCTATTCTTAGGGGTGAAAGTCTACCACTTCCTCCTAGTCCACCTCCTATGCCTCCAACAATAGTACCTGAGATGTTGGGCACATTATCAAGTTGATTTATAATCATGGAATAGCAATCTACCCACTACTAATGTTAGGTCCACCAGGCATACCAAGTTGGGATATTAAATTTCCTTGAAAAGGAAGAGAAAGTGTCAAGTTACTATGAGTTAAAACTTGCTCAACAATAGGTTCTCTTACAAGATCAAATTTTGACTCTACACTCTTTATCCCAATTATGTATAAGTAAATTATCTAGCTCAAAATAATGAGTGTGCATTATGGTTGGGGAACTAGGTTGGTTTAAATGTGGTTCTTTAGTTTCTTCTATCAGGATAGTTTCTCCCATATATGATAAAGTTGGCATTGGTCATGGTTTGAAAATTGGGGAGTCCTCCTTATACCCTTCTACTTCCCTACAGATCCTAACAACACATCTTGAGTCCTTTCATCCCCTTCTTACTTCACTCCCACTTATAATATTTTGTTGAGCTTCATCATATTTATGATTTCATAATTATCACTAATTAGCTACCATTCTAAACTAAAAATCCTTAAGAAACACCTTTGCATTCCCTTCCCAACTATGCAACTCATGAAAGGATGGTTTTAGCCCTCCATAGATATATTTTTGAGTCTATAATCAATAAAAAACTTCTTGACTTCTAGTGGGAAGTGTCTAATATATCAACCACATGGTTCTTGGAGAAACTAAAACTTGGCAACTTTAGGATAAGATTAAGAGGTTACATCATATTCTAAGATGTAGTTATTCAACACCCCTCTCCACTAGATATTAACATCCCATGTCCACAGTGTTCTTAAATGTGTTAAATCCCTTTAACTCTCTATCATCCAAGTTTTCCTCCTTCCAAAAAACTTTGACCAGTCTTGAGCATAGGCAGAGAGATAAGCATGCAAATGAATAGGGAATTTGACAAAGAAAGTTTCATATAATGAGCTATGGAGATGTTGTTCAACCCATGAAAATGTAAAATCTCCTAGTTTAAGATAGGGAATCACAAAATTATCCATGGCCTTGATAAGACATTGTTCAATATTATCAAGGGATAAACATTTGAGCATTTTCCATTAATATGCAACAAGTACTATGTATCCCAACAATGAAAACAAAATGTTGGGTTTTTTTATTAACTTTTCCTTAGGGAACTAAAGCATCTATTTCCCAACAAGCTTACATATTGGCATTTCACATAAGACTAAACTCTTTCATGCTTACCTGAAGCATGTAGCAAGGAACCGGTTCCCATGGGTTATGTTGAGAAATAATACACTTTTCTTATAATGGTGTTTATTCATATATATAATTAATAATTACACATAAAATAAAATACACAACTATGAAACTTGTTTCAACTATGTAAACAAACATGAATCCAAAGATAACTTCCATGAGATTCAAAGTGTTTATTACACAAGTTCCTATAATGCATATTTTATTCATTATAGTCAAATACAAACCACAAATTACATAACAAAATGTATTGATAACTAAATTTTGTGACTAAAATAACAACTATAGCATAACATTAGAAATAGTATTAACTTCCATGATTTCTCTATTACTATAATCAATCATTACATAATAACAATGTTCATTTATCCTTACACATCTGTATATAGGGGTATTTATACTTGGTTTCCCTGACCAAATTGTTACATTATTTATGACACTTAGGTGACTAGTCAATGATCTCCAGTAGACTGAGAATCTGGTAGTCATTTACGTGCTTTCTCCTAAGGACTTGAGACTTCACACCCCTATATTTCATTTGGTGATATATCCTTATTTCTAAATGTCCTCTTTTGTGTAGGTCAATATGAAAATCATGTTATGATTAAATGTTTTTTTATCCTTGAGAATCTCTCCTCAATCATTTCTCACTTCCCTTGTGCTCCCCAAGTCTTTCACTAATATATAAATCCTTTTCTCTTAGGTCCTCTATTTTTTATGCTTCTTCTTTGACTGGGTCTTCTCATGCCATGATATTCGTCACCGTTATCTTCTCATGCCAAGCTATTTTTGCTCCATGGTCTTCCTACACCATGTTCTTCTTGCATTGAGCTAGTTCCATGCCAAAATCCAAAATACTTAGTCAAAATTTAGGGTCCAACACATTTCATCTTCTTAACTTCTTAATGTTTTCCTCTTAACCTTTTTTATTTACTTGCATCATTGGCTACCAATACTTTTTCCTTGATCAACTCACATGATTATATGCCCAGCTTTCTCATGGTTTTAGGCTTACCTTAGCTTGTAACTTGGTTTGATTCATCTTGTACCAATGTTTGTCTATCTTATTGGCTATAAATCATCACTTTTTCTTGATTTTATGCCCTTATATGACCTACTATTTAATCTTATTGAATTTTTTCTATGGGAAACATGTTCTTTGACTTGAAATCTCATTTTTTATATCTTGTAATTCTACCTCTAGCTATTTTATGATAGCTCCCACCTTTTTTTCACTTTGACTAAGGAACTCTAACAGATCAACTTGAGCTTCTTGTATCAATTCTATCCATATCAACTCCTCTTCTTCATTGTGTTTTTTCATATCTTTTACTTGGACTCCATCTCCATCTTGTGTCAAGCTAGACACTCCTTCATACTCTTCTTGTATCTACCCTTATTGCTTCATGACATATGTTACCCTAACCATCATTATTTCTCTCTTTTGAGTCTCTATTGACTCATGTCAAGTGTTCATATCTTCAATTATTATTCTAGGATATACTTTGTCCTTTTCTCCATCATTTATGGCATGATCAAAAGCTTCCATATATACTTGCAATTGATTCCAACTCTCATAGACAAATAGCTAGTCTTGTTGCTCACCTAACAACTCTTCATCACCTGCAACCTCATGTTCAAACTCTTTGATTGCTTCATGTAATATAATTCATAATTTATAATATTCATACCTATTGACTCATCTTCTTGATTCAACTTTTTTTTTTTTATGCCTTCCATGAGGCACCCTTCTTCTTGAAGATATCCTTATTCAAGAATCTCTCCTTTTTAAGGGGAACAAACCATTGTGCCTCTATACATGGCTACACAATCAATATATTCTTCAACATAATCATGTTGTTCATGTTTTCTCTCCTTCATACCTTCAATATTGACGTCCTCAAAGTGGACGTCTTCTTTATTCACTTTTGTACCTACATACACACATGACAAGAAATCATAAGATTTAAAAGTTTGAGGCTTATTTTCCTCCGTATTCTCCTTCTTAAGTTGTTTTAACTATTTCCTCTCATCATCATCCATGACTATCTCATTCTCCTCAAGGCGTTGTTCACCTTATTCTTGTCTGCAAACCTATTCATCCATCAAAAAATTATTCATCTCCTCCTTGAGTTGTCTACATAGAAACTTATTTTACTTATCATTATCTCTCATGACAATTTTTCTTCTTCTCCTCATGAGTAGCCTTATAGGCCACTTAAATCTCTTTTTCCTCATTACCTAGTCATACCATTGGATTTATTATTATTGCATGACATCTACCAATATATTTATCCTCTCTATCCTTTGATCTATTTTACTCATCTCCTCTTCAACAACCAACCCTTTTCTCTTTGGGTCTTCCATATTCTTTCTCTCATTGTGGTACTCTAACTCAATTAAATCCTTCCTCTCTTTTTCCTTTTCTATCTTCATCTTCTCTTAAGCAAATATTTTCCACATTGCTTTGGTGTCTCAACCTAAATTCTCTCCTCTACTTGGTCTATTAACACTCCTGTTCAAGTATTTTTTACCTTGGAACTACTCCTCTTCTTGGAGTCTTTATTCTTTCTTCTTAGGGTTGATCTTCTACCACAAACTCTTTAACTCTCTCTTTTTCTCTTTTTATAATCACTCTTAAACTTTCTTACATGGTTTCTATACCTGCCTTCAAACTTATCCTCATCTATAACTTAGCTTCATGCAACCTCAAATAACAACCTTTAATAATTTAAATCATAAACTATTTTAAGAACTTACCTAATTTGACAACACTTGATGAAGATCTGATCCATACACTTGATGAATATCTCTTCTCATACATTTACCTGGATCTTATTTCTTCTTTTTATCTCTTTTGTTGTACTATGATTTGATTTCCTATCACAATTACTCTACTTATCTTAACACCCTTATTTATTCTTAGTTTCACTAGGCACCGAAGCCTTTTAGCAAACATAATCTTCCTCTCTCTCTTAAATACTTATCACTCTTCATCTATCTTTTCACTCTCTCCTCCTTAGGTTAATTTCCATCCTCTCATACATAATTTATAAATACTCATTCTCCATTCTTGGTTTAACCCTATAATTCTCCATAGGCTCATAGACCTAATGTATGATTCCAAGGTTCTTGACCCCAAAACTGGGATTCATATGGCCATTCACCTTCCTATTTGAACTTTTATAGACATCCAATCAAATAACACAATCTCCAAACAATAACTCTCCAACCATCCACTCTTTCTCTATTAAGGCCTAAATTGCTTGTAGCCTTGTTTTAACATAAATATAGAAGGTGTGAACAATATATAAATTTTCTAGTCAAACTAAAGACACTTTTAGATATCCCTTATCCCCTTTTAACTTCATTAAAAAATTATCTCACAACTCTCAATGTAAGTCCTTTTCTGACACCCTTCTTGGCAATTAGACCTCTTTAAGCCTAGTTCAATCCCACAGTCCTATTGACTATACTGTATGACATTGTAAAAACTTAAAACCTCATTGATACTATATCACATTTCAAAACACAATATATTCCAAAGTTTCAATTATTTTAGCTAGTGAAAGCAAAATTTATGCTAGTTGCAAATCTCAAACCCTAGGTTTAGTTTTGATAGGCCTGTGTAAGGCCAAGAGCTAACAAAAGGGAAAAAATTAGTTTTAATTAATTTCAAATTAAATTAAAATATTTTTAGCGTCTTCTCGACCTTATATAATAGTTATTTTTCCTTGAACAATCCTCAAATGTCTCTGACAAGCACTATTACAGAATTTTGAGTGCATTTCTAGGTCTACGTGAAGGTTTTAATTGTATCTTACACATATAAACGGGTTTTTGAGCCAACAAATTGATTATTATTACCAATAATAAAATTTATACTATGGTTATGACTCAAAAAATTCAATAACCATGTATACAACCATCAAATTTATACCACTTGTCATTTTTTATTGTGTATTAACATAGAATTTCTCCTAGTTTGATTATGTTATAGATGAAACCATGTTAACTAGAAATACTGACATGAACCCAATTTATAAAAATAAAAAATATATATAATATGTCTCATAAGCCATTAATCTCATGGAAAACACTAATACCTTCTAAAATATTCTTTTATTGATTTCATTGCTCAAACACAAAATTTACGAAGGGAGGTAGAGTTCATCCAAATCTTGATCTTTCTTATTTTCTCCCTATTTCCAAACATGTATCCTCTATTTTATCCTATCCTACCTATTTATCCTATTCACTCTCATACTTTACATGCATTTGATTCTTATTATCATGTCCAAAACATGCAAGAAAACTCTCTCACAATGCCAACTCCACATAGGGTGGCAGTTACATATGCACGTTTCTTGATTACATTGATTTATCATGATATGCACATTAAAAAAACTCATAAAAACTCTATTATGACCTTATATAACCCATTAAAACATTCAAAAACATTTTTCATTCCTCATAAGATCCAAAACACCACTCAAAGCCTAGTTGTAAATTCAAATTTTCCCTTTTGGAGGGAAACTCCAAAAGAGATAACAAAAATCCATCCCAAAGACTCTTAATGACTCTAATACATCCTAGGGGACCTTATAATACCCCTAACACCCACATCAAACTAAAAATGTCTAACATTAAACACTAAAACACATAACACCTGATGTTACCTTGTGATGCTCTACATTAACAACTTAGTTGGCACTCAGATATGGATGACTACAACCGTAACTATGAAACTAATTATGATAATATGTGAGATGACTATGAATTAAGAATAAGACTCCACATCCATGTGAGATAAGGTTTTAATAGTTGGATAAGGTCAGCTTTCACTTTAGACTAGAGTGTGTTGATATCTAGTAGGATTTTTTCCCCTCTATAAAAATTCAAACTGGTGCATCTTTACCTATAAGTTCTATGTGTATGATCGAGGTCACTTTAATCACTATGAAATATGATGTGTACCTTATTATACACTTGAAACTATCTCTTAATAAATAATGAATAAAAAATGATATATGGATAAAAATGGGTTAGTGGCTGAAGTTGTGCTTGACATCAACACCCCCTCTATTGAATATTGCCTACATACTAATACTCTAAAAAGAGTTCAAATTCCATGTAGTTCTCCCATGCTACGATGGTGTGTGGGAAATATTGGTGTGATATTATATGTTTACATATTCTTGGTTTAATTAAGTTATTCAATAATATCTTTTTACCTTAGAGGTGTATTCATACTTAGCTTAGGGAAACTTAAGTTGTGTGAACTCAAAATTGGGAAGAATAAGTGTTTTCTTATAAAGGTTCAGTTGGAATAATTCTAGTGTTTGTAATATGGAAGATTATTACCATATAGTGACCAAATGAATGTAAAATGTGATTATATAGTGGTATTTTGGTAAATTTTTCAAATGGGACTTGTGAAACATGTAGGATAACTTGTTCGGTAAATTTAAATTTGATAAATTAGAAATTATTTGGTGGGAGTAGGTAACTAGAGGATTAAGACAATATCAATGAGTGAGATAGTCCTAAAGGAATGGCCTTATCTAAGAATCAAATATGACTAATATGGAACTATGAATCAATTAAGAGATGAGCTTAGGCTATTTAGAAAGAGGAATATGAATATTATGTATTAAAGTTTTTTAAGGGTAAGGTTCATCCACATAGAAGTAGATGAATAATGACTTAAAGTCATAGATTTGAACATGAGTTAAGTGTGTATGAAAGGATGGTCATAAATGCATTGTTTTAACATAAAATGCTAAATGTAATGACTACATTTTACCCTATTATATTATAGTAATGAAACAACATGAAATTACAAGAGTAAAAAATATATAATTATACCTAAGATTACCTATGTTGAGTAAGCTTAGATGTAAACCACACTCTGAATAATGCTTCATGTAGACCTGCAATGAAACATGTATAAATTAGTCCTAACTTAAGATGAAAATCTAAAATTAAATACAATATACTTATAGATAAAATAACCAGGAAAAAATACACCTATTTGTGTATGCAAATTATTGTGTTTTCTAGTGCAAAAAATTGATGATTAGAGATGGTAAGACCCTTGGAGATTTTTTTCTTCATTGAAACACTTGGATTGGACTGTGCATGCCCCAATACATTTGTATAATTATGTGATTAAGTATTCAATATGTGTTCAACTCCATGATTTAACAACTTAAGATTTTATAGTGGCTTGGAATCCATATATGAATTCTAATAGATCATTCTTCTGCAAAAAGGTGAATCAATCACTACAAATGTAACACAATTCATTTATGGTGTAAAACTAGTGAAAAATAGTATGATTTGAGTCTATTGTATAAAATGTAGCTAATGACATGATTTTTCATTCTTTCTATGAAAACTAGTACAAACTAAGCAATAAAATGGCCATGTGCCATGCACATGTCCCAAATATGATATCTAAACATATTGATTTTAGTGACTAAGTGAAAATCAACTAAGTATTTCAGTAAAAATATGTGTAGAAACCTAAAACACATGATCTGTGTTGGGTGAATATTTTGTCACCAACTAACTGATGAGCAAAATAGGTCTCTTCAACCACAGCATAGGGAGATTGGTCAACCAAATGTGCAGGTTTACCATATCAGAGGTGGACAAATCTCTCTTCTTATAAAGGGGAGGTTCCCTATAAATATGAGGAGCTATATACTACATATATAAGCAGAAAATAACACTTAGGGGTAGGACTACACTATCCATCTCTCTTTTTTAGAGATGATGTTCACAGATAAAGGAGAAATCTTGGTGCTAATACTGAAGGCACTTCTCTTCTTTCAAAAGTGGTCTTGCAGCAGGGTGTAGGAGTTCTTTTTGGAGGATAACCAACAGGTAACAAGGGCGCAGTAACCATCAAAATGAGGTGTAACACAAAGTCTCCAACTCATTTGCCCAAAGAGTGAAATACGAAGGATAATGGGGGTACAAAGTCATCCCAAGATCCTTTACACATAAAGAAACTAAAAACACACTGAAGACAATTGTGACAGCACAAAGTCTTTCCACAATTGGCTTCAGGACACCTTCCTGATTACTTCCACTAGTTTTGCTTATTAAATTAAATAAACAAGAATGCTCCTAGGAAATGGACATAAGAAAAATTTCCTAAAATAACACAAGCTATAACAGCACAAAGTCTGAAAGTAACTTGCTTTCTCATTCAAATAAAGAAATATGATCAACAATTTGAGCTCAAAGTCTCAGTAATCACCTTTCAATTTGGGCAAAGTTTTGCTTTTATAATGGAGAGATCTCCTTTTGTATAAAAAAGGAGATTACAATATATAGTATCCAAGAAAGGCTTGGCTCTTTGTTCCATGGAATGGCCCATGCTACATTCAATGCCTTAAATGCTTTTTTGGTTCTATCAAGGGGCCATGCTTGGAACAATGCATCGACCTTAACTATGGTGTGCCAATTCATCTCATATGTCTCCTCCAAAGTATAGGCCACCTGGTCCTTTTCTTCTTATTTATGCAATTTTCCATTTTCCCTTTACTTCATGGAAGAAAAATAAGCCACATCCTTGATTTGGTGTGCTCAAATGACTACTTGGTGGACTGTTTCACCTTTTGAAAATAACTCTCTCATAGATATTTCAATATCTTTTATAGCCTTCTCTTCTTTCCTATTGCAATTGGAGATCTCAAGCTATCTTCTTCAGCCGATCGCTTGGTTCATCCTTCAAGTTCCGCACTATATTTGAAAATTAATAGATATTCCATTACCTTAAATTTGACATCTATGGGGATGTCAATGGTTGCTGGTTGTTTGAACCATGAACCTTATAACCTTTGAAAATTCATTGGTAGGCAATCTTTATCAGTTCCTTGGTTCCATCACTTCCCTTGTTCAATCACTTCTTTTCTCTTTGGTTAAACCATCTCTTTGAACTAGTCTCTAGAATCTTTCACTTCCTTCCTTTGCTTGGAGCTTTCTTTGAACCTTTGAACTTTTAAACCTTTGAACCTTTTTAGTTCAAGGTTTAACAGTTCAATCTCTTTCTCAGAAACCTTTGTTTTGGCTAAGTCTTTTAAAGCCTTGAAATTCCTTTGGCTTTATGTCTTTGGAACACCCTGAAGGGAAGGTGTCCCTTTGGGTCTTTGAGAAAGGTCCACTTGCTGGGTGCTGAGAGCCCCCCGCAAGGATACCTACCCTTCAGGATTCTTCAGGTGGCCTTTTCCTTCAAATCCTTCAGAAAAAATGTCTGAAGGAATTCCTTCACCTTAATTATTTTCTATTGGGCTTTTGATCATTCCTTCAGACAAAATGTCTGAAGGAATTTCTTCAGACATTTTGTCTGAAGGATTTCCTTTGTGAAATTCTTCCGTGAAAAATCTTTTTGAAGGAATTCTTTTGGTTCCTTTACTTGGTAATTTCTTCAGACAAAAAGTTTGAAGGAAACCTTACTCTTTTAGCCTTGTCTTTGATCTTTGAGAAAATGTTCCCTACCCTCTGCAAGGGCACCTACCTTTTGTTAACTACCCTCCGCAAGAGCACTTGCCCTTTCAGCTTTGGGGGACTCCTTTGAACAAACTGATTGAACCAACTTTGGTTCAACGGTTCAATCTTGTGTTCTGTTCATTCAATTGACCACTTGAACCAATCTCTTTGAACCAACTGTGTTGAACCATTGAACCTTTAAACCTTTTTTTGGTTCAAGGTTCAATGGTTCAATCGGTTTAATCTTCTTTCTTTTTGCTAAGTCTTTTGAAGCCGTTGAACTTGCCGAAGCAGTTGAACTTTGAACTTTTGTTGAAGTGCTTAACATTTTAAGCTTGCTGATGTCATTAAACTTGTGAACCCATTGAACCTTTAAACCTTTGGGAAGTGGGTTCAATGGTTCAATCCTTTGTTTTAAGCTTGCCGATGAACATTTTTGGTTAAACCGAGGTGTTGAACCAATCTTGAAATTGCCTAAGTGTTGGGAACTTGTTCCTTTGTGAGAGCTCATTTGTTGAAGTCATTGAACCTGTTGAACTTGCTAGTCCCTTAATTGAAAAAGATTGAATAATGAAGAATTTGAATGCTCAAGACAATTTTTTAAGAAGGGAAGAGATAATTTTGGCCTACAGGACCAAAATAGTTCATATGTTGTCCCAAAAATGAGTGACAGATTTCCTTCAGTTGAAAACTTGGAATAGCTAAGGGGAGTAGAAACCAAAATCTCTAGTGCCTTTAAGTATGCCATTGGGATATGGAGTCATGCTACCCAAAAAATAAAGGTGCCAAAAATGAAAATGAAAAGCACAAAATAGAACTAAAGACTATGCAAATATACACATGTACAGATGATCTTATCTGATACTTCAAGAATTAAAGTGCTTCAAATGCTGCCCATTGTGAGGTAGAGAAAAGGGCATACCATCTTGATATTTCAATAGAAAACTATTTTCACCATTGAGCTGATGGATAGTAAATGGGCCTCTCCAAAGAGAATCAAATTTCCCATGCATTCCCTTTGGTTCTCTTCTCTTTTCCTACAATACGACTTGATATCCAATCTGGAAATCACAGTTTTTTGCTTTCTAGTCAAAGAGATTCTTCACCAGACTTTGATGTGCAACAATTCAGTCCACCACCATAGTTTGCTACTCATCCAACTCAGTAAAGCACATGATCCTCTTATCGATGGAGCTTTCATATGTCTGATCTTCGATGGCCTTAGCCAATTTCAATGCTAGCAATTCTAGGGTGATTGGTATCTCAACATTGTGACCATAAAGAAGTTGGAAAGGTGACATACCAATTGCACTCTTGGGTGTAATTATGTCTGCCCATAAAGCATTAACCAATGCTTTATGCCATGTTCATTGGTTGTCATCTACCAACTTCTTGATTATAGTCACCAGGTTCTTGTTGCTTGATTTCGCATGGCCATTCCCTTGTGGAAAATAATCAGAAGAGTGGGAGAGGGTAATCCCATAGTAAAAATAAAACTGAGTAATCTCTTAGGAAGAGAAAAAAGCTACATTATCTGTGACAATCTTGGTTGGGACCCCAAACCTGGAAATGATGTTCTCTTTGAGGAAATTGCACACTACTTCAGAAGTAGCATGCTTGGTTGGAATAGCTTCCACCCACTTGGTGAAGTAATATGTGGCTATGAGGACATAATCATGTCTATCACTTGAAGATGGGTTTACAGCACCAATGAAATTGATTCCCCATTGCTGAAATGGCTCTTCTATCACCACTGGCTTAAGAGGCAGAGCAGTTAATTTGGGTCTTCCAATGAATTTTTGGCATATTTCACATCTTTGTACCCATTTATATGCATCTTGAAATAGAGTAGGCCAGTAATACCTAGCTCGCAGAATCTTATGGGTAGTTATAAGAGTATAAAAATGTCCTCCACAAGCTAGATTATGGAAGGACTTCAAAAGTTGGTTCTACTACTCTTTATCCACACAGTGAAGGAACACTCCATCAAGGTTTCTCTTATACAGGCCATTGTCTCACAGGATAAAATTGGTAGATTTTAACTTGATAGTCCTCCTTTCTTTATGAGACAAGTAAGTAGGACACTCACCATAAGTAAAGAAATGAGCAATACTTGAATACCACTCATTCGTGGTGGAGACAAAGAGGACTATTGGTGAGTCTTCAATTTCTTCTTCTCCATGCTCTATTTCTTCTGGTCTATTATTAGCAATCAATTATCATAGGCCCCTTCCCTGCACTAGCTTCATTGGTGTGATGACTATATCAAACTCCTAGATTTTAGAAATCCAATTGCCTCTTTTCATTCTAAACTCTTACTAATTTAATATGGATTTAACTGTGGTGTCAGGAACCAGGGCAGTAGTGTGTGAATTCCAAATGTAAAAGTGGAAATGCTTCACTACCTTTACCACTACATAAGCATACTTCTCCATGTTTGAGTACTTCAGCTCATGAGCTTTGAGAGGATAGCTCATGAAAGAAATGGGAGATTCCACACCTTCTTGGTTTTGTTGAACAAGAATTTCTAAAAGTGTATGCTTGAAAGCATAGCTGTATATTATGAAGTCTTTGGTATAATCTGGACAAACCAGAATTGGTGAAAGGGCAATCACTTTGTTGATGTCTTCAAATGCTGACTTGCCTTTTGCAGTCCATTGGAAAGTGGCTTTGCCCTTCATCATGTTCACAATGTGGTGAGTCTTCTTCGTGAACTCAAGGATGAACCTTTGTAAAAAAATCACCTTTCTAAAGAAAGAGTGAACTGTAATCTTACTTGTGGGTAGAGTAAGTTCTTAGATGGACTTGACTCTGTCTGAGTCAATCTTTATGCCTTCACAGGATACAATGTGCTTGAGAAGTTTTCCTTCTGTTACTCCAAAAATAAACTTCTTGGGATTTAGAGAAATGTCATTCTAGCGGCATCATTCCAGCACTTGTTGCAAATGGTGCACATGATCAAGATGATTCTTGGAAAAGACTGTTAAATCATCTAGGTACACTACAATGAACTTACCCATTTCATCTTTGAAATAAAGGTCCATTTCTTTCTAAAAATTGGCACCAGAATTTATCAGGCCAAATGGCATTCTTTGATAGGTAAAGGTGCCCCAAGGTGTGGTGAAGGCAGTCTTATGTTGGTTTAATTTACCAACTTCAACTTGATTGTACCTTGAGAAGCCGTCTAGCATTGATAACATTTTTGAACCAGTCACTATTTGAAGGACTTGATCCATGATGAGCAGAGGATAGTTATCCTTTAAGGATGACTGGTTTAAATTTTTTAAGTCCACATAGAGGCAAATTTTTCCATGCTTCTTCCTCACAGGTACTATGTTGGCAATCCATGTGGAATGATGGATTGGGAAAATTATCCTAGCATTCAACATTTTCTATATTTCAGACAGAATAGTACCTAATATCTTTGGATTGTACTACCTAGATTTTTGCTTGTGAGGTATTGAATCACTCTTGAGATGAATTTTATGGTGAATTTCTTCAGGGTTGAGTGACTTTAGATCATCATAGGAGTACGCCAAAACATCTATGTACTGGTGAAGTAAAGTAATGAACTTGAACTTCTCTTCATGAGTGTAGTACTTCCCAAGGTTCACCATCTTGGGTTTTTTTTTGGTACCCTAGTTTATTTGATCAAACTCCTAAGAGAAGCTTAAATCTATTTCCTGTTATTTGATGAACCTATCGTGTTTGTCAAATAGCTTCTCAAGGGAAACCAAGCCTTTTGGAATTTTATTTCCTTTAAGTTGTAGGAATTCTTCACCTACATTTGCACTTGATTTAGGGGCTGGTTCAAGCTTTTAAGGCTCATTACCTTCAAAATGAAGTTGTTCAAAGCTATATTTTTTCTCCAAGAAGGCAATGATTTGGTTGTCACCATTGAACACTTGCCAATGATTGGCATTGTTCAGCACACTTGGTTGAAAGATTAGTTTAGTAGTGTACCTGTCTCCCTTAAAATTAGGGTGAGGAACCAAGAGAGTTGCTAAAATAGCCAGTGCATTAGTTCAATCATTGAATTCCCTAGGTATGGTAGAGATGTTGAAAGCATCAAAGCTTTCAATTTGATCCCAAACTAGATTGTGGTAGCGGTGTAATCTCATTTTTGGTTAGATATAGGTTCCTTACCTAAAAAACCACCAGTTCAGCATCTCCTTTGGCATGAAGGAGTTTGATGCCTTTGTCTCAAGCAGCCTTCAATCCAAGCAATAGAGATTTGTACTCAGCTATGTTGTTGGTGTTGTTGAACTGCAACTTGTATGAAGAAGGAAAAATATCTCCTTGAGGAGATATCAACACAATCCCAGATCCTAAATCGGTAAAGGAGCAGCTGCCATCAAATTTTAGAATCCATACCTCATCAGACACTAATTTTTCCTTAGATTCTTCTTTATTTGGAAGGGGAGATTCTTCTACACTTCCACTGCACTCTACCAATCCTTCTATTGTTCCATCTGAACCAATTTTTAGGTTGACACATATAGGAATTTCATCAGATGCCTCATGGACTTCCTCTGTGGATAAAAAGTAATTACCAATGCCTGAAGTCTCAAATAGAATTTGAGCTTCAGGGGTTGATATTTGAGTGACCACGTATTTTATTTCCTTCTCAGGGAGCAGTCTCTACATAACACCTTTGACTAGGATCCTCACCTCAGATAGGTCCATACTTAATTTGCCACCAACATCCTTGCAAAAATTTTGCCCAAGAAGGATGCCGTATGATGCTAGGAGATTGGCCACTAGGACAGTCATCTTGATTCTCTTATTTGGGAATACTGCATATGCAAATTGGGCATCCTTGATTTGTCCCAGTAGTGGGACTTATTTGTTCTCCATGGAGAAACATCTCCCAAATATCTTGGTCAATGTGAGACCAAGGGATTCTGCCACTTTGGTGGGCATGACATTATCAGATGCACCAGAATCTATGATGCAATTATTCAGTTGGTGTCCATTTATCAGTAGGGAGACATAAAATGGTTTTTTCCTCTTGAGAGTAGTAGGAGGAGTAATGAAAAGTTTATTCCTAGTGGATGTGTTCTTGGGGGGATCACGAGTTACCTTTGGAATTTCTTGTCCTATAGGGATGGCTTAGTTCTTTACACATTGAACCAACGTATCTAACTGCTCAAGTTTAGATTTCAAGAATTCTAATTTAGATATTTAAATTTTGGTTTTCTTTATATGGTCAATTATTTCAAATGTCTGAAATAAACTAGGAACAGAGGATAGGAGTTCTACTTTTAGTTTTTGGGAGGGGGAGGACTGGTCTATGAATTTGAAGTAGAAGGTGTAGGGATGCTTGATGTACTTACCTTTCTTGTAATCACCATGTCATTTAGCTAGAAAGGCAGAGTGGTTCCCTGCTTAGTAATTGAAATTGTTGGTTGAGGTCACTCCTCTATTTTTTGTATCAACTTGTTGGGCTGACTAGTTCTTGGACTAGGTGAATATAGTGTATGTTCCATTAACTATTTTACCTTCACTTTTGGGTTCATCCTGGTAATTTAGAAAATTAATGTTGGAGTCGCCAGCTAATTCTTCTTCCCCCTCTATGAAGAGATTAGCGTCATCTTCTGGGTTTAACTCAGGCTGGAAAGAGAAATCTGATTCTGCTTCAAGATATCTGACTGCTAAATTGGTTAGAGGTGCTTCAATGGCCAATTTCCCCTAAAGGGGAGGAAGACAATTTGGCTGCCCTTGATTCCTGGCAACATGGCCTTGGTATGACTGATTAGAGAATATCCTCCTTGGTATATCTCTGTATGGAGAAGATGACATCCCTTGCGCCATTTGCTTTCTAAGAGCTAGCAACTTATTTTCCATATTTTGCACCATTGGATCAGTGGTGACTATAGGTGAGTATTCAAAAGATGAAGAGGATTTACCTCTGTTAGGATCTCTCCCTATCTTTCTTACCAATATAAGGTCATCTTATACCTCATTAGCCAAATCCTGAATAGCAGCAAGGTCTATGTGGCTAGCTCATCTTAGTAAAAAACTCACTTCAGGCAGTTGTGAGTTGATGAAGAAGTATTTAAGGTTCTCAGGTGTTGGTTAAGCAATTATAGGAATCTAGTTCCTCAGCTTGTCAAAATTGGCAATGAAGTCCCTCATAGGTTCATGAGGTTACTTATTCATCTATGTGAGTTGGGCTAGCAAGGCATGCACATCTTCTGTAGGCTTGAACCTAGCTTCAAATTTAGCTTTAAGAGTGCTCCAGTCAGTCACAGTCTGGGCTTGTAGATGGTAGAACAAGTCTATAGTAGCACCTTGCAATGTTTCCACAAATAGCTTGACTGCTATGTCCTCATACTCCATGCCTATTACACCATAGGCTATGCTAAAGGTAGTAATATGTTCATCAGGATGAACTCTCCCATCACGAAATAATTTGGGGAAATTCTTCCTTGAACTACATGGAAGCTCATGTAGAGGTGGGGTTAAATTGAGTGGGCAAAAAGAGTTACCCCAGGGGCCTTGAACCGCAATGATTTGATTATGGAAAAGGGGGATAACAAATCTAGGTGGAGTATGTAAAGGCAAAGCTCTGCTAACAATAGAAAAAGAAGTTTTGCCTTGTGTTGGTGACTTGGTATGGATAGGAGGAACACTCCTGGATCATTTAACTCGAAGTTGGGGAGGGAACAAATCAAAATTTCCCTACTGCACCAACTCAAAAATAGGGTCAACAACACCTTGAGCTCTATGGCTTCTAGTATAGTGTGGAGTTGCCATATTGTAGAATAAAAATGGAAAAGAATTGGCCCTACTTTTGTTTGAAGCTTGAGGCCTCAAATTGCGCACTCTTCCACAACAGAGTCACCAAAAACTATTGGGTGAATATTTTGTCACCAGCTAACTGATGAGCAAAATAGGTCTCTTCAACCATGGCATAGGAAGATTGGTCAGCCAAATGTGTAGGTTTACCACATCAGAGGTGGAAAATTTTCTCCTCTCATCAAGGGGAGGTTCCCTATAAATATGAGATCTCTCCATTATAGAAGCAAACCTCTACCCAAATTGAAAGGTGATTACTGAGACTTTGAGCTTAGATTATTGATCATATTTCTTTATCTGAATGAGAAAGTAAGTTACTTTCAGACTTTGTGCTATTATAGCTTTTGTTATTTTAGGAAATTGTTCTTATGTCCATTTCCTAGGAGCATGCTTGTTTATTTAATTTAACAAGCAGAACTAGTGGAAGTAATCAGGAAGGTGTCCTGAAGCCAATTATGGAAAGAATTTGTGTTGTCATAATTGTCTTTAGTGTGTTTTTAGTTTCTTTATGTGTAAAGGATCTTGGGATGACTTTGTGCCCCTATTATCCTTCATATTTCACTCTTTGGGTAGATGAGGTGGAGACTTTATGTTACATCTCATTCTGCTGGTTACTGTGCCCTTGTTACCTGTTGGTTATCCACTAGAAAGAACTCATGTGCCCTACTACAAGACCACTTTTGAAAGAAGAGAAGTGACTTTAGTATTATCACCAAAATTTCTCCTTTGTCTGTGAACATCATCTCTAAAAAAAGAGAGATGGATGGTGTAGTCCTACCCCTGAGTGTTATTTTCTACTTATATATGTAGTATATAGCTCCTCATATTTATAGGGAACCTCCCCTTGATGAGAGGAGAGATTTTTCTACCTCTGATGTGGTAAACTTGCACATTGGCTGACCAATCTCCCTATGTTGTGGTTGAAGAGACCTATTTTGGTCATCAGTTAGCTGGTGACAAAATATTCACCCAATAATGTGCATGATGCCCCAACCTAAAATAATATGTGCATAAATGTGAAAATTATTTATAATCAATATTAAAATTGATCAATTGATTGAGTGTGATTATGATAAATCTTGAAAATATTGTTTTTGATCTTGGGATGAAAGTATGTTTTTCTAGACAACTACGGTCTACACTTCTATCCAAATGGAGTGTTATTGTCTAAATGTGATTTTAGGGTATAAAATGATTATGAGCTATGATAAAATGAATAAACATTGTTATTTGTTTAATTTTGCACTGGGTTATTTTAGCTTAGTCTCTAAGATAAGCCACTATGTATGCCCCCTCTTTTGAGGTGATTTGGGAAGCTTGCATAATAACTTGGCTAAAAAAGAAGAATTTATATTAATGATGTCATATAAAAGTTTTAAATCTATATTAGTAATGATAACATTGAGGTCATAGCATTATATTGATAATTTGAGCAAAATTAGTAATGTATGATACATGTAGAACTAAGCATACATAGTGTCATGTCCAAATAGATATTATCAATTAGAAACATAATGAATTGTGGATCAAAATTGAGTACTTGAAATAGATAAAACTACTTGGGGAGAGATGTTTGATATTGATCTGGTATTAGTAAACTTGGGAGATGTATGATATTGATCATGTCATCATAAACTAATAAAACAACATCAAACAAAACTCATGGCCATGACGCATACACAAAGAGCACATTTAAAAGTCCATATATTAAATACACAGGCCAAAGAGCTATATACAAAGGACATGTTCAAATGACATTCACATACATATAAACACAAAGTAAGGCTTAGATATGTAAACAAGGACATGTTCAAATGTTCACAGTCTAGATAAAGGAATACACACAAAACATGAATCAAACACACAAAACATGATAAACATGTATGGATAAGTGAATTTGATCTACATAAGTAATTGGTACATTAGTATATTTAAAAACTCAGGTATCCATTAAAATATTAATGTGAAAGTAAGTGAGAAAATATGGAAATATTTGTGTAATTTATTGTATTTTTTTGTAATGTGAACAAAAGGGATAGTCATAGAATGATAAAACTTGTGGAAAACATGCCCCTAGTGAACTTCATGTGATTAAAAAAAGATGTAGGAGGAATGTCACTATTTTAGATCTAAGAATTGATATCTTGTGTTCACTAGAACAAGTTTGTTGTAATCAAACAAGAGTGTAGTGCGTTACTGTCAAAATGGTGTAATTTTCTCTACGTATAATTTCTAGATTTGAGATAGTATCACTACCTAAAATTGCATCTAGGGATTAAAATATGTATTTCTTTTAAACTCATTCAATTACACTTATGAATAATAGTTGATATAAAACTAGATGAAGAAAGTATTACATATAATGAGAATAAATTAACTAAAATAAATAGACTACATATATCATGCATGGGTCTTAATATTTAGATTTTCTTAGAATATTATAATTATTTTTATCTTTGAATATTTGTGATATTTAAAAATCTAAACATTAAAAAACACATCCAATGGATGTGAATAATTGAATGGTGGATCTAGTGGAAGATTATAGACTTCTGGTTACTAAATATTATCAAATTACCATAAATCATCATCATTATGATCATCATACCACTCATGTTCTGTAACTTTTGTCTTTTCTTTTGCATGTGTATAACATGTTGCTTTATTTTTTATGAATTCTTAAATGTTATTTTAAGAAAAATAAACTTTGTGTTTTGCTTGTCATTTATGAATCTGCAATTATCATCAAGAATATGAATTGTATTATCTTCAAATTTGAATGTAAAATAGTTTTGTAACTTATCAACTATAGATTCCATTTCATGAAACCACTATTGACCCAATTTATCACTTATTTTAGTGCATGTTTACATGATAAAAATTAGTGTGTCTATAAATTTGGGACCACATATAAATGGTATTGTAATATGTCATATTAAATCTTGGCAATATATAGTTTTATGCAACTCATCTTGATCATGACCTAGGTACCAAAGTAATGAAAGTGTACATACATTTGGATATGTGTCCTCATCTATTACCACATGTTATCTCTATTCATTCTCAATAAAAAATTGAATAATCAAAGTATTCCTTCTATAATGCTTATAATTTATGCATATTTGACCCTGCTTTTGAGCCCTAATAGGTTGTAGTATGGTATGTATAAACTAAATAGTGCCTTTATCCTTATATTTTTGAATTTTATGTTGAAATATTGAACAAGTATTAGTAGCATGCCTTGTTATTCTATTAAAATAAAAAAGAGTTTTTCCTCTTGATTTGATAATCTACTAGTAGATTTATGCCTTATTGTTGGCAAGACAATTAATTGTCCATCAAGTAACATCTGTAACATAACATGTGTCTATCCTTTGCACTATTAGATTAGATTCTGATAATTGGTTCTATATCCATGATTTCCACATTATTTACTAAATTTTTAAATGTTGACTTGTTCATACTTGTAATGCATTAATCTATGTATTGTGCTTCTTGCTCTTTAGAAATGTTAGATTTGACAAAGATGTTAATCTATGGTACACATGATAAAATAGTATTATGTGTAGTATCCATATTGTAAAAAATATATAAAAGGTCTCATAAAACATCATTGAATAATACTATGAAGGGGCTCATAAAAGGCTTGAGTAAATATACGAGGGGCATAACATCATTAAACATGCTGAAGGATAAGATCAAGGGGATGAAATAAACCACCCCAAAGAACTAGGTAGGCTCTAAAGAGATTTTATAATCTATTTAATTCTTTAATTATCTATTTAATTCCTTTATTTGCTCAATTGGTCATCTTGCACTTAGTATTTTTATGTAGTTTTGCTTATGTTTGGCTGAAGTCCCTCTCTACTGTGTTTTATTACCTATTGGGGATTTATTTATTTTTGTCTAAACTCTATGGCTATTGGATCCTTGTAAAATGATATTTATTTACTCTATCTTTTAAAAAAATAGTAACAAATATTATTTCCTTTATAAATATTAATAATCATTATTTTTCCTTTATATGTGTTCACTGGAATGATTGCCTTTGAATCAACTTTGTATTCCCCTGGGCCAATTGGTGCAAAATTTAAACCACATAAATAATCATCAATGTTCACTTATATTGCATTTGTATCATCATCAAAACTAGCATTATATTCATTATCAGTGTCTTTTATAGATATGAAATTAAGATCTCTTGAATTTAGTAATAAAGGTAATTCATGTGCATCCTCATGTTGTTCTACCTTTTAGATGATTATTGTTGATTTTAAATACCTGTAGATTTAAACTTTTTATCATTTTCACTAGATTCACCAAATAATATGTATGCATTTGTTCTTTAGGTATGATCTTTGGTGGTGTCACTATGGTAGGTTTGGATGCTTTTAATTTTGATTGATTCTCAATAATAAATTAGTAATCTTACAATATATGAAAGGTTAATTATCAGTAGGACATGTATATAAATATCCATCATGTAGAAATTTTATACATGGATGTAAATTGAAAGCTAAAATTTACATTACATGTTTCCATGTACTACACAATAGTAAATTATAGTGAAAATGGTTAGGAATTACTTGAAACTAAGTAGATAATATTTTGGGCCCTACCTTGATATCCAAAACAACAAATCCCAAAGCTTGGTGAGGCACATCATCATAGCCTTGGACATTATTATATGTATTTTGAATATAATACATATTAACAACCATTATCTATAAGAATGTAAGGATATAAATATTCAAACCTGAACTATTATCTATCAAAACCCTTTTTCCAACAATACTTTTGATTTGAACTTATATAAATAAAGGAAGATTTTGATCAATAGTAGTATGTGTACGTAAATACTTATTTCTAAAATACATAACATACTCAATATCCTTTGAATTATTTATAATAGATATGAAATATTAAGGCTCTATGTTACGAGGCATAGGTATTTGATTCAATGCTTGATATAAAACATCATTGAATATAGTATCTTTCTGAAGTAATTCCAATATAGAAATTTTAGCTAATGTGGTCCTTAACTGATCAATAGTATCATATCCTTTAGATTAATCAACTAGTCTCGTTATATTGAGTTGGGGATGGGGTGGGATTGCTTGAGTTTGTTCCTTTTGTATTCCTTGATGAGGCACCTAACCTCATCTTGTTACAATAACTCAAATGATAGGATTTATTATAAGCATAAGATGAATAGTAGAGGTGGGATGTGAGTTAATATAGTTGGGATTACTTGAGTTTGTTCCTTTTGTATTCCTTGATGAGGCACCCAACCTCATCTTGTGACAACAACTCAAACCATAGGATTTATTATAAGCATAGGGTGAATAGTAGAGGTGGGATGTGAGCTAATACAGTTGTGAATTCTAGGGGTAGGAAGAGCAAAAATAACTATATGATCCCTTTGATGTCTAGTAGTAACATGTGACAACTCAAATTAAGCCATAAAATAATAGGCATTGTATAGTTTTTCATTATTAAGCCCTTGATTGACATCTGATTTTATCTTTTAAATTAATTGATGCATCCATGGACTTACATAAAAATGAAATTTTACATATTATAGATACAAACCATGTAAAAAACTATAGAAACTTAAAATTGGACACTTCATGTTGATTTTAACCATACACTAATAACTCACTAAAATCATCCTTTAATCATCTAATTCAGACTTATATCCATACAAACATCTCTAGACAATTCACTTTTCATCCCCTTGATAAATTAATCATTTCTTCCTCAAACATCTTCAATCCCACAAAAATCACATCCTATTCAATTATCTAATTAATTCAAATTAATTAAATAATCCTTCCCTAATGAGAAATTCCCTAGCTTTTATAAATTAATATTTATCAAAATTAATAAATCCAATAAATCTTCACATCATGACAGCATCCCCCTTTTCCAAGGCAAATTCAAAGTAATCAAGCAAGTGTGCAAGCAAGAGCTATGAGATTCTATTACACATTCCAAGCCTTCATCATTACATCCTTTTACACAGTCTAACCTTCTTCTTTCACAATAAATTATCTTCATTTATGAGGAGGAGGACCAATTCTCCACCATTGATCTAAAACCAAGATCAATGACTCTCATCAATAAACCAATTTTATAAATTGAGGGGCCACCCTCCATTATTAACAAACTTATTTTTTACAATGAATTGTTATCAATTTGTGAATCAAAGCTTCAACCCATGTAATCAAGAATTTAACTAAATCATGCACTTGCAAAGGGAGGTGTTGTTTAATTGTCTATGCATCTCAACCCAAATTTGTAACTATGTCACATTTGAGATCATCAAAAAATTTCAAGAGGATAACAAAGGTATAACAAGTGTTGTTTTCTAATTATAATTGCTTTACTTTTGTCTTGCTCAATCTAATGACATGTGCTTATATTTTTTTATTAAGGGTAAAGCTGTGTTTTTTGAACTAGGTACCTACCCCTATATAAAGAACAAGTAGGACCAAGCCCCCAAGGCTTAGATAAACAATAGTGTTTACTAAAGATGAACAAAAAACAAGATCAGATAAAAAGCAATAGGATAACAACCAAAAAACAAATAAGTATTACATCCTCTCAAGGCCTCTTCCCAACTTCTAATACTTCTTTTAAGGTCTAATTCCATCCTTTAAAATCTTTTGGGAGACAATATAATATCTTTATGACACTCACTACACTTTTGAACTTGTGAGGATGAGGACCCAATTCCTATCTACATACTACTTAGTAAAGTTATGAGAGTCTCAAGACTAGTAATGTTATCCTTCACTAACACCCTACTAACCTCCATAAGAGATTTCACATTCTCCTTAAGTCTTGAATTTTTATATTCTAGGATTAAAACCCTTTCCCTCAACCTCTTCAACTAGGTTACCATCTTTTTTTTCTCATCCATAAGATTCTATTAGGACACTAAAGCTGTAAAAGACTTCCTCTAATCTTTTGGAGTGATGAGTTCATGCATAACCACCTAAGCATAGCTTTTTGGAGACACAATTCATCCTCTATACTATCAACTTTACTCTGCCCAACAATGAACTCAGCCACTCTATCAAACACTACATTTAACCCTTTTTTTCTAGATGGAAGACTTGTGAGTGAGATTATCATCTTCTTCCACATTCGCCTTAGAAGCTTTAAAACCAATTGTAATTTTTCCTTTCTTCTTGGACTATAAAGATTCAGTCTTCAACAAATTTAACACTTCCAACACCTCTTCCTCCTACACTACAACTGGGTCTTCCTTAGAGGCACCCTTTTCAACTAGTTTTACCCCTTCATTAATAGACTAAGTCTTACCTTTGGAAAATCTCCCCAGCTTATGTTAATTTTGTAACTAGTGGATTGAAGTAACACTAATTTTTTTAATGCCCTGTTTACCAAGAGCAAGGTTATTTGATTCATTGTTCTTACCAATTAATTTCACACAAGCTCTACTACCAAAAATATTTGGCTTGGATGGATGGAAGTAGAAGGGGATCTTATTCATCATTCTAAAATATTTATAAATCATAAAAACAACAAGATTTAATATTTATTAATCATAAAAATAAATAATATGCTTATATTAATTAAATATTTAAATTTTATTTTGAGTTATGATAACAAAATATTAATATTTATTTCATGATGTTACATATGGCATGCCCAGTGAGACATTTTGTACCCCACAATCCCCTTTCAAGTCTCCTAAGCCTGAATATCCAACCATTCCAAACCATTTTAGCTAAAAAATTCCCAAAAATTCCCAAAAGAAAGTTTTATTCATAAATTCCCCATAGAATTGTCTTGTGAATTAGAAGAATCATCTATGGAAATAACATAATAGAATTATTAATTTATGGAATTATAGTTGGTTAAAAACCATATTTTCAAAACTTCTAGAATAGGATAAATGTTGGCATAGATGTACTATCTTTTATCAAAAACATCTTTGTCTATGTTATTTTTAGATTGACAAAATCATCTTGTATTTTTGTGAAATCACTCAGATTTTAGTGAAATAACATCTTTATATTATGATGATCTATGTTTTCAAGTTGGTATAATCATCTTAACTTCTATGAAATCATTTATATATCTATGAAATTGTATCTATTTTTTGACAATATATGCTTGTAGGGTGGAAAAATTGTCTTAAGTTCGATGAAATTGTTTTTTGTTTGTTGACTGTGTTTTTTTTAGTGAGGAATCGCTCTGTGTTTTAGTGAAATCATTTTGATTTTGATAGAATCATTGGTAGTATGTGATCTAATTTTTTTTTTCAAGATTCTAAGGTTGTCAAAGTTATACAAAATAAACTATTGATCTAACATTTGTAGGTTTTGGTCATCAAAATATTAAATAAACCAAACTACTCCCACACATATTTTTGGGCTTAAGAATTAAACACACATTATAATTCAGGTATAAAAAACTTGTTTGTTTTTTTACTTCCATTTTATTTTATGTTTATTTGTGTAATATAAGACTACATATACTCTTCCCTTGCTCCATGAGGTGATTCCTAGGAACTAGAAATGACAAATTAATTATTTTTATCCTAAACAAATATTACATATGATCTTCCCTCACACCTTTGGGTGATCTACGAAATCAAAAATAGCATAAGTATATTTTATTTTGATTGTGTCACTTGGACCTTGATCCCCAAGTATAAATATTTAGGGTTCAGTGACTGAGATTTCATCCCTCAGCATTAGGATCAACCTTGTGTTCTAGTAGAGTATAGAAATTGAGGCAGGATTTTCATTATTGGTAAAGTGACTGCATGTTTTAATTACATCATGAATTGAAGGGATTTCATAATCCATTACATAAGCCATATACATCATCCTTAAAATAATATTTTCTAATGGCCTCTACTAAAATCATACAAATAGAGTGGGAGTGAAGGGACTAGACCCTCATGCACATCCCTTTAATTGACCTCTTCCATGGACTTAGGCCCCATCATACCACAAGGTATATAGGTATGCACTTATAAATCCTTATTTATTCCTATATTAAGACCCTTAAACTATGAAAAACTATTTGAATATCACAAGCAGATGTAAAGTGAAGGTTGGGGACCAACCTCATCACCATTTTATGTGATTAGATTGATAGGTTGTTATTTGAGTTTCACACCTTTTACACTAAGCATGGGGCTTATCATTTGTGTGATTATATTTGATTGTTTTCAAAACCTATATTTATTTTAAAATTTAAATATTTCAAAGAAATTCAAACCCATCAAAAGTCTAATGTCAACTATTCAAGTCAAATTAAGTGAACATTTTAAATTCAAATCTAGTTAAAATATAAAATCAAAGTCAAACATCAAGTCAATATTCAAACTTAATTAAAATTCAATAGTCAAATAAATTCAGACTTTAAAATTAAAATGAGAAGTCAAATTCAAACATCAAGTCAAATGTCAAATCAAGTCAATTTTTTCAAAGATAAATAATCAAGTCAAATCAATCCAACATTCCAAAGTCCAAACAAGTCCAAGTCCATTCACTTCAAAATAAATTCAAATATTCCAATGTCAAATAAAATCCAATCAAATTCAAATCTTAATCAGTCCAAGATTAATCACATAGATGAGCTTAAATCCACACATAAAAATATCACCATCTAAAATCAAATCATTATCCTCATCTTTTTGTTTAATCTCCTGAAACTTATCGATTAGAACCAATGAAACCACAACATGCATCCTTTCTCACATATACATCAAATCAAACACACCAAACATCAAATCTAACATCAAATGTCAAACCAAATCCTAATAAAACATAATCAAACCTAAATCCAAATTGAGTTTAATCTACAAATCCAAACTAATTCAAATCCAAATCAGACCAAGCTAAATCTACTATGAGCTTGATCCAAATCATATCCAATCAAAAAAATAATCCAAATCTAATATGGACCTAGTGACATTCAATATTATATATCAAAATCCTCCACTTACTAGTGCCCTTCCAAATCTTAATATCCCCTATAATCCTAATATGGTTCTATCATCACTATCATAATGTCAAAACATGATTGACCAACTCCAACAACTTAGCTAATAGGTATCCCACCTAACCTCACTTCTTGATCCTTCATCCACCATTTCTAAGTAAATGTCAATATGATTATTCCATCCTAGACCAATCCATCTTCTATGAACGTAATTTTATCAAATAACCCATCTTTGTCTAACCCCAAACCATTTTTATCCCACCCATCATTGATAAAAGACCCATATTTAATGAGCCAATCTTCGATGAACCATCTTTTGGTAAATCACCCATCCTTGGTTAACCTAACTTAAACTAACCCATATTTGAAAAAATATCAATCATTGATGAACCCATCTTTGATGATACCATATTTTGCCTATCAACTCATCTCCCATCACATATACAACCTTCCATCACCCAACATTACATGCTTCAAGTGATAATGGTACTTGTAGACAAAAAACATCAAAATATCATCCATGTGGATAGACCCATCCCAAACATTAAATTAACATCAACATCATAATTGATACAATTGTAAGCTTAATATATACCCTTGGAGAGAGTTATTTAGGCTCCCTCTAATTGAGCTACACAATGGGAACGATCCCACGTTATGGGTCACCTATAATAGAGTTAGACCTCTGAAGAAGGTCAACTTCCTCTTGATGCTTACCTAAACTAATGAAAACTACTAAGAAAAGGGTTAGAAAGGGTTTGAAGGCTCTTAATAAGGCTAAAATTTTATGCACCAAAGTTAAAATGGACACTCATAAAAGCTTGAACCCATATTGGATCAACAATAAAATAACTACAACTCATACAACCTCACAATCTCACTAATTTGCATAAATATTTCATAGAAGAGGTCTAAGTGGAACACTAATCTAGACCTACAAGTTAGCTTGAAAACACCTTCAAAGAGGCAAGTAGAAGGATAGTGAACTAGGAAGACTCTCCTTCACAAATTCACCATGCACAAGTATACTAAGCACTGATGAAAGATAAGAGATAGGCAAATAGTTGATCCTATTACTTCAAAAGGTAGTTCTTACAATATTTTGATAGGATTTAACCTTATCAAATTATCTCACTTTTTCAAGAGTCTCAATGAGTATCCTTGTCCTATAAAATCATGAAAAAATATAAGATCTAAGAGCCCCCATAATGGGAATGAGACTAGGATATATATAAGAAGGAAGAGAGAGAAAAAAGTGGGAGCATGTCATCAGAGAGGGAGCACACTGCCCTAGATAATTAATTAAAATTTATTCTACCACCTTTTTATTGAATGCTCTATCACCCTTTTTATCAATCTAGGCACTGGTCATGACTTACCAAGTGGAAAAGTTCCAACAACCAGATCATTTCCTTTGATACTTCACACCATCTCCCACTGAAGACAAAACTTTCATGCTCATAGATCTGAAAAAGTCATGGATTTACCCACTTTAGATGGTTATTTATCAAAAATATGGCTCAAGATGCTCCTGTATTAATTACATACATTTACCTCTACTTTGAAATGTGAACCTATGCTTACTATAAATTGAAAACCAATTTAAATTATTGGTTTTCCTATAGTTTTTATGTCAATGACACTCTGCTCAATGTCTGGTCCTATTTTGTCAACAAGTTATTAACCTTTGATATACATTAGGTCTAAAAGACCTATCTTAAGGAGCTCTACTAGTAATGCTTAGTCCCATTGGTTCAACCTTGATCCTATCTAGACCTAGATCCTTTATATTTTCTTTACTTAATTTTAAAATCTTCCCTTTTGACTTTCATCAAAAGCCCTAGATTTTCCCTTGTTTAATTGGCTATCAAAATCAACTCAAATTATTGACCCATTGACTAATATTTCACTGTGAATCTTGATCTATATGATCAAGTGAGAGCCATCGATCTTGCCCTTAACTTGTCAATCTTTATCTAATTTATTGCCATTTGGTAGCCCTATGTTTACACTCAGGATCTACTGTCAATCTATCTAATTCTACACTTATTCCATGTGGTGGCTTCTAAACTCCTTGACTTTTTGACTTTCTCACATGCCATTGATCTCTTTGGTATGAATGAATGTGGTCCATTGATCTTCTACTAAAAAGATCCTTTAACATGTTGACTTGATATCACACCATTGGATCAAGATGCATGATTGAATACAGACCATTAGATTTTCTTGTACCCACCATTTGAACTCAAAAATGGTTAATTTATGAGACCTAACTTTGACATTTGCATGCCTAGATTTGATGTTTTCATGAACATTTCTTACATTTACATGATCGTCATTAGGATTTTTGAACTTCAACAGTTATTTTCCATGGCTTGAAATTGGCATTTGCATGCCCATAATTTTATGTCTATGTGAATGTATTTGATGTTTGCATGACCATCAATATTTGGACCCCAATGATTTTTATTAAGCCTAAACTTTGATACTTGTGTGAATGTCACTCTACTGAAACATAAATTCCCTGGGTTATTTCCTTCAGACATTTTCTCTGAAAGAAATGTGCCTTCAGAAGGATTATCTCAGACATTCTATCTAAAATAATTGTGCCTTTAAAACTTATGCTAAGGAAAAAATGTCTAAAATAATTTGCCTTCAGGACTTTGACTTAGCCTTTTTATGTGGACAATTTTCTTGAAACAATTTAGCTCATTGGGATTTTTGCTACAAAACTTTTTCCTAAAAGAGATTGGTCTTTGGTTAAATTATTGTGGGACATTTCTCTTGAAATATTTGTAGTTATCTTTTTATGGAACATGTCTACCAAAACAATTTAGGTCATCAAAATTTTCATTGTGGAAAAAATATCCAAAAGAAACATGCCTTTGAGAATTTTATTTCAGATAAATTGTCTAAAAGAATTACCAACACTTAGTCAAAATAAAAAATTCCATAAGAATTGAAATTAGCCAAATAAAATCCCAAAATAAATATGCCAAGTAAGGACTCATCCAAAACAAAAAATTTGCACTTAGAGTTTTTACTTGTAGGCTCTTCTAGACTTGTGCTTGAACTATTGTTGGATCTTTGAAGGCTCGAATGAACTGGAAAATTTGAAGCTTGTGTAGACTTATTCCATGATTTATAACTATTTTGATCACCATGAGAACTTGCTCAGACCCTTTACCTCACTCTATAGACTTGTCCCTCTAAAATTTACAAAATACACTTTAAGCTAGCTTAAATTATTTCAAAAAGATTTGAGAGCTATGGGTGATCTTTAGACCACTCATTCCATCCATAACCTAGTCTACTTGTTCAAACCATTTCTAGGAAAGATCTTTATGTGGACCAAATGTGGTAAATAGGGACTAAAATTCGCATCAACATCCTATCAATTCGATAAGATTTAATTTATCAAATCTAACCTCCTAATAAATTAGGATATCAATAATAATAATAATCATGTATGGTTACATGGAGACAACCCCATGACTTATTTCCAAAGCAATAAATATCCTATAGCAAGTAGAATCCTTGAAAGCATGGAATACAATGGGAAAGGCCTCAACCTCTATGAACAAGGCATCATCTAACCCATCTATGTATGTGCACATAAAAGATCTTACAACATCAACTTAAAACCATTAACCAATAATTTAAATATGTTCATGACACTTTCACAATTTTTGAGAAAAACTCATCCTACATTGAAATAGGTTCCATTCATCGTCCCTATGAGGACTATTCTACCACCATCCTCATATTTTTTCCACCCATCCTTTCCATTATTTTTAAAATTAATCTCTCACACTTATCGATTGGGACTTAGAAAACAACTTATTATCATCCTTCCTCCATAACAATCACAATGACAAAATTCATGATTGACATCTATCTAGAAGAGCATAAAGTAACATCAACATCCAACAATCCAACAAATAAAAATCTAAAATCAATGCCCTTAGTGAAAATATCCTTGAGGCACTATGGGATAATTTAAACCAAAATCAAAGTAAAAAATCACAATCCTTTAGTGAAAACCTCTTTGAGGTGATATTAGACCCAAATCAAAGTCTAGAAAAGAAAAAAAGTGAATCCCTTGGTGAAAACCTTTTTAAGGCACTAAGGGAAGAATAAATCACTCTCCATACTACTATTGAGGTATGTTCCTATTGGTGTATTTGTGGAATTAAGGTTTTCATTTATTTAAAAGGTATTCAAAGGTAATTAATGTCCTATAGGTGATCTTATGATGATACATGGCAAGTATTCTTGTGACTCAATCACGGCCTAGTAGGTCTTTGAGTTGTACATAAGGTCTTGGCACAAGGTTGTGTCTTGACAAGTTTATGAGAAGTGATTGATTTGAAGAGATAATATAAAAGAGAGTGATTTTATATATTGACATGATTGTTATTATAAGATAATTATTGACCAAGTTCATGAGAACAATTTTGTGTACACATCATGTATTGAGAAGCCTAGTCTTGTCTTGATATAGGCATCAAGCATTATAAGGCATGGTGATGGATGAGCTTGAAGGTGTTAATTTCAGTAATAGATCATGTAAAAATATGTTTTATAATATGTTAACATTATGTATAAGGTATATATCCTTAATATGAGTTCTAAGGTCTAGGTTGAAGCTTGTCCCTACATGAAAAAACCTAGTGAGATGGCATAGGCCTAGTAGCATGTTCAGATAAGTAGTTTGTGACTTGTATGAGAAATATTGGAAGCATGATATCATGGTATGAGTAAATTTTACATGTGGATAAGGTTTTTATATCTATACAATAGGTTTCTAAGTGTTTTCAAGGACCAACCATAACTAGTAGTTTAAAGACCTAACGTGCACAGAGACCTAGTGTGGCCAAATGAAGGGTCAAGTTGAGTTTTCAAGGTGATAGAGAATATTTGATCATGGTTTTAGGTTTTAAAAGTTTTTAAAAGTATTTTAACCAATTTTTAGGTCATCAATTGAAGGAAAAAGTAATAAATTACATTTGAAGGTTTTATGTGTATGCAAAATGAAGGTTTCCAAGCCCGAGAAGGTATTTCTCATGCTCATTGGAACATGTAAAATTTTCATGGTGTCTTAATCCTTTTGGGAGAGATTTAAAAGGTTCCTAAGAATTTTTTTCAAGTATTATTAATATGTTTTATGGGAAATACTATATGAACAAATGTTAAGAAGGTAAACTGGTTTAAAACCCTTATAGTGACCCGATTGGAGAGATATTGATAAAAAGTATCTAGAATGGTTTTTTTAAGATATATTTTTTATTTTATATGATATAGTAATCCTTATATAATCTCCAAGTGGTAGTGGTATGTCAGGATAGTGAGTGTAAGCTATATAAATATGCTTGTTTCTAAAGAATTTGATGCTACAAGCAAGGTTGACCAAGTCAATGCATGAAAGTGGATGGAGTTTGAAGGTAAATAATTTTTACTGATATACATGGTTTTATTTTTGGATTTTATATCCTTTTTTTAACTATCATGGCCACTCATGTTGACTTGTCACTAAAATGGGGTAATGGTGAAGACAGTGAGAAAAAACTAGTCAAATTGAGAATGCATTTAGGAATTGGTTGCAAAGGATTAAGAACGGATATATTTACTTGAGGTAATTTTTAAATACATATAAATATTATCCATTTTTATTATATTATTTTAATTTCATTTAAAATGGTGCAAATGGTGTTCACAATATGGCATGTCTAGAGAAGATGTGACAGTGAAACCCAAGACAATGAAATTGGTCTTCAAGGCCAATGTTGCTCTTTAAACCTATGATTTGGATGGAGGTAGTTATAATAATATCATAGGATAATTTTAATGCTTTTAAATATATATTTTATGTCCCTACAGGTGGTCTAAGTCATATTTACCATGACTAGCTCTTAAGATAGAATGACTATTCCAGGTGTGATAGGTGAAGTGAAGTGTTTGAGTATCTTTGACTAAATTTATTCCATCCAATTAACTTAAAATTTTTTTTTGAGACACTAATTATAAATTAATTATATATTTACGTTGGATATATGGGTTAAGAGGTTGAAACGTGAAAGACAAAATGGCTTGTTAGACTATGTGAGGATTGTGAGACAGTAGCTTGACAAATTGGTCTATAAGACCAATGGTTGTTATTAAAAATTGATATTTATATATTTTATAATGATATATAATACTAAAATAAAATATTAATTTAAATTATAGGTCATGTAAATTCCATTTCAAGTGTTAAAGATAATGTTTTTCAAGATTATGTTTTCAAGGTGTCTGATAGTTTTCTATGTGTTGGTAAGAAAGATAATTTTGAGGTGTTTTAAACTAATATAGATAATAAAATGAATATTAAGCTGTAATATTGGTATATTAGTTCCATATTAATGTGTTTTTATTCATTATAATTTCATATACATATGTTGGTGATCAAATGTTTTTGACTATACTTTGGCAGTGTTTGACCATTTTGAGTGGACATGTTACAAGAGTTGGTTTGAGGCCTTTTGGCCTATTTGGTGATATATAATGGACCTATTTATGAAAATTAGGTAATAAATGATATTTTAGTGAGTTTTTTTCATATGTTCATGTGTAAAAATTTATTTTATGCTTCTATTTTTTAAGATAGACTTTCAAATAGTGAGAAGGACTAATGGTAACTAGGCATAATAGCATTATTCAAGGAGTGAGTTGGACTTATAGGTGGTGTGTAAAATTTTATATGTTATAAATGGTATATTTTATTCACATATTATGTGTTTAATTTTTTTAAGATACTCAATATGGTCCAAGAGGTCAGATTGGTAATGTGTGCTTAAGACAAACCTAATTGTATTAGATCTCCTTTAGGCCTAATGGGGTTTTGGCCCTTAAGGGGTATGAAAAACCTATATGGTGAGTATTTATTTTTTTAAATGTATTTCATGACCTATTTAAATATTTATTTAATTATTTTAATGTACTTTTCTGACCAATATGGATAAGAGCAAGTGTTGAGTATATAAGAAAGGCCTAATTGGCCTATTTGTGCAAGTTAAGAGAGTGTGGATATAAGTGAATAAAATAGCTCATTTGAGGAGTAGAGGAAGGTAATATAAAAATTTAGGAAGATTTATATGATCATTAATGAACATGAATCATATATTCTATAATTAGTTGATAAGTTCAATGGACATAATGAGCCTAGAAGAGGCATGTTGAGTAAGTGAGCCCAGAAAGTTATTTCAGAGGGGTAGAAGTTTAAAGTAATTGAATGAGGTGAGGAACCATATGTATATTAATTATAATAGTTTTATATGTGTATTAAATTTATTTATTTTCATGATAAATAAGAGAAAGAGCTGAATAAAATTTCACCATCAGTTGAGAGAGCAATAAGGTGTCTAGAGGTGATCAAGCTTATCTTGGTTAGCTTGGTGCTTAGTCAAGAAGGAATTTGGAGCTTCCTTATAGGTTTAAGCTCTTAGAAGTGTCCTTTAAGTTTTTTTTTTGGTGATAAGTCACTTATGGGTTGAATCCCCCTTTCAAGTTAGAGCTTGCTAAAGGACTGGTTGGGTTGATGCCTAACTAGTAAGGGGTTGGTGTTCCTTGTAGGGTTGTTGCCTCACTAAATGTTGTTTAATTGATTATAGGATAGTATTTAAAGTGGTTTTATAGTGTTTTTTATCCCCCATGAGGTTTTCCCACATATTTATTATGTTCATATGTTATTATTCTTCTTCATACTTTTTTACATGGTTGATTTGCATTGTTATATGTCTATGCTAGTTTAAGAATGATGAATGACATTGAATGAAATTTTTGCACACTGATAAACCCCCCTCCCTGACTCATTGGTTATTATTATATAAATTGGTATCAGATCAGGTCCTTTGAATAACTCTTGAAATCTTGAAGGTGATCCTAGAAGCACAATATGGCCAAGCTTGTGAAGGTCATGGTTAAGGTTTGCATAGAAGATTGCATGATGGTATTGACAAGATTGAATAATAATTATTATGTTGAATCCAATTATAAGATCAAAACTAATTTGATATAAAAAATTAAATTTAATACATGTTTAGAGAAACATATAGGTCAAGGCATCAAAGTGTCTTATATAACCTTGTTTTAGGCCTTGTAAGAAGGTATGTGCAGATATCTTGATGAAGCAAATAATTAGAGGCTCATGAGAGTTATTAATTAGTCTATAAGACCAATGTCATTATTAGTAGAGGTATTGTCTATAAGATTCAAGGACTAGAGATAATCCAAAAGGTATGTTTAACCTTGTGTTTCTATGAAGATGCTATGAGTTGATCATCAAGCTAGAGGAGCTGAGTTGAGTATATGAAGTTGCCATAGATGAGAAGAGGCTTGTTAGTAAGTTTGAGTATGTTAATGAGAGCTATTTGAGGTTTATTTTAGACTTACTGAGGTATAAAGGTATGAATAAGTATCCTTTTTTTTACATGTATGTTTATTAATCAAATGTACATACATACATATATATATATATATATTAAGATGACAAGAACCAATAGAGGAGTTCTGAGAAGGCATATGAGTTATAGATTGGTCTGTAAGACCAATGAGGATATGAAGATCTAAGAAGATGATTATACCTTATGGGCATAGTCAATGATGAACAAGGTCAATTTGGATAATGATGAAGGTGTTTGAAAATTTTGACATGACTACCATGAATGAGGTTGTCAAGACTTCATGAGATAGTGAAATAGTGAATAAGTTTACAATAGAGAATGAGGTCTCATAGACCTATCTGGCAGCTTGATACATGGATATTTTTATGAGCTAATATAATACATGATGGTGTGAGAAACATAAAGAGGAATGCAGATTGATCATTTATTCCAAGAAATTATAAGAGTTATAAATTGGTCTGCAAGACCAATGATATTATGAAGACCTTGGAAGTGTTATTAACAAGAGAAGGTTCTTCAATGAATTTCAAGGGCAAGGAAAGAAATTGTGTATTCTAAGTTCATCTAAAAGTGATCTAAAAATGATAATTTTTCTCAATTTTATCAAAGGATATTGATAGTGGGTTTTCTCATAGACTTAGTATGATTGTTTGTTAACCAGGAATATGCCTTGTAGTGGTTTGAACCATGATGGATTGTGATGCTTGAAGATGTACATAGACCTAGTTGGTTGAGATGATTTGTTGAAGGTGACATGAACTGAGTCAAGCCCTAATGACTTGAGGAGTCTTTGAGATCTATGGAGCATGAGGAATGGTGTATGTGATCTTAAAGAGAATCCATTCTCTTATAGAAGGAAGTTTTGTTTTGAAACCATATCTATGGTTAAGCATTTATAATGAGGAATAGGGCTATATGAGGTCTTATATAAAATGTTAGTAAGTTTAGTGGTTCTGCAATAGATATCAAGGATAAGTTTCCTTGTTCCTATGTGTTAAGTTTTTGGTTGATCAGATGGTGGTTTTGGATTGGAAACTTAATAATACCTTGTGTTTTCTTAAAAAAGTTAGCAATGACTATTAACTTCATGTAATAAGGGTTGATGACCATTGGAGAAGGTCAGGTGGGTCTTAGAAGGACTGTTGTTGCATTAAATATGTTGATCTCCATAGGTAGTCCATATATGGTGAAGTTATCTTCATACAAGGTATGATATTCTTGTGAAATATGTATTTACAATTGTCTTGTAGTTTCAAATGACATGATCTATGTGGAGCATGGAGTTAAGGGGAGATAACTTAGGTATCTTGAGAAACATGAAGATAAGTATGCATAGACAAAGGGGGAACTTACTTATTCAATGAACTATGTGTACATGACTTTGTGAGAGTGTATAGGACCTTTGTCATTAATGTCAAAGGGGGAGAAAGACTTGATGGGGAGAACCAACTTGGAGAGATAAATGTAGTATGTTGTGTTAGAGTGTTTTCCATCAAAGACAAAGGGGGGGATTATTGAGGTATGTGTATGCAATCAGAAATGCATCATGTCTATAAATCAATCCTAACTCAAAGAAAATAGATCATACCATACACTTATGATTAGGGATACATTTGTTAAGCAGGAACGTGACCAATATGGGGATGATCTAGAGTTCAATTTGGAAAAAGGTCCCAAATCATGATGAAACCAAATGCACATGGAAGATCTCATCAAGAACTTTTTGGTACATCTTCTAGATCATAAAACGGAGTCTAGATGCCCAAGTTATAGGCTACTAAAGTTATTTTGTGATAGGGAAATAATGAGGTGTCGCAATGTGTGGCACAATTTATATGTGACAAATGGACCAATCAGCCATTGACATGTGGCAATTAGTTTTTTATATTCATGCCAAAATTTGGTTGGTGTTTGGTTTCAGCCTTCAGTCTTTGACAGCAGTCATATGGAGATTTTATTGAGGGGTACACACTTGATTAAGGAGGGGTACCTCGGCCTCCGTCTTCAAATCTATATGCATATGCAATTGTATTTTAATCCTTATTATGGTTTGTATTTCCTACATGTGGGACTAATATATAAGCATTGTAAACTTTACATTACATTGTAGCCAAGCATCAAGTATGGGGTCAAATTCCAACATAACCGACCAAGGGTCGAGAGGGAAGGGATGAGCCCCAGTAAGCCACATGGGAGAAATAATAGTTGGCATGTTGCTATGCCATGAAGGCCCTTCCAACCTTACCGAGTCATTTCACATGCCTCAAGATTGAAGATAGCTGAGTCAAGCTCAAAGACTGAGCTATATTCATGTCTAATGTTGTTGTTTATGCTAAGCTCAAAGACCAAGTACCATGCCAACTACACTTGGCCTTGCCACAAATGCCAAGATTGAAGGCTGAGCTACATCATTGGTGGATTTGTTTAAAGTTAGCATATGCAATGAATTAAGCTAAGTTTGGCACCTCGAGCCCACTAAAAGGGGTGTTGGTAGTGTTAAAGGAGGTCACCAACCTATTAAAAGGACACAAATCCATTTAAAATTACCAATGTGGGATTAAATAGATAAGTCCAGTCACCCAAAAAGGAGGCCGAAGACTTGAACCCTGCACCTATCATAAAAAAGGGATGAGTCTTAACTGACTATGCTACAAGTTTTCAAGTGTTTTAAAAGGTACTAACTTCTATTTGAATTTAAGTTTTTATGGACAGTGTATTTTTATTTTAATAGGCCAAGAGCTATTTTAAGCTTGGAGATAGATTTAGCAAGTGGATTATAGTCCAATTTCTGACCTATATACACAGAGAGAACCTTTTTAGTTATGTTTTGTAATTGAAAAGAGAAATATTATAACAAATAGACCAATAGTTTGAGTGAAGGGACCAAAGCACCTTCAAAAGGGGATTGAAGAGTGAGGAAGGATTCCATGTTGCTGAGCTTGAGCACATCAGCAAATGTGGAATTCTTGGATAGAGATTAGACCTGAGGGAAGTTCTGCTACATTTCAAAGAATTTGTAAGCCATTTATTATGCAAATTGAATAAAAATGGTCCTCACTATTGGGCAGACCCAGAGACATAGGTAAGAGATGCCGAACTCCATTATCAATGTCGAATGGTGATTTGTCATTTGATTGCATGTTTTATTTAATTTCTAATTTTTAATATATGCAAAGTTTTAAAATTGATAATTTATGACATTTTTAAAATAAAACTGGTTTAATTAGAGAATAGAAGTTAAAAGTCTTGTGATGGTTCCAATCCAATTCGATAACCAAGAACACTTATTTGCCAAACAATTTGCAAGTTCTTTTGAGTATTTCAAGAATTTGTTAAGTTTGAGAAATTTAGTATCCATAATATAAACTTCACTTTGAGTTTATCAATGTAGTTTATAGATCAAATTGGTATCAGAGTAGTTAGAAAGTAGGGTTAGCTTTTGATTGTGTGATTTGATAGTTGCTTTCAGTTTATTGCTTATCAATATCACTTGATTAGATTGTAGTGTGCATTTTTGGAATCAGTGTGTTTGAAGGAAACCATGGGCAAGTTGTCACATAAAGCTAAGATGGAAGAGTCTGAAGCCATCAACACCCAGATTCAGGATGAGAATGCATTCCTGAGATGCCAACTCTTAACTCTTGAAGAAAAAGTTGAAAGTTTGAAATCAGAGCTTGAATCTAAGGATGAGCTCTTGATCAAATTGTAGTGTGGTGAACCAAATAAGGCCATACCTTCTACTTTGGATGTAGAGACTATGACTAAGTACACTGTAAGTTATTTACCAAGTAATTCATCTTCTTATTTACATTCAAATTTGGATTCAAGTAATGATGCTTTTGGTAGTTTTGAACAACACACCAAGGGTATAAGATCCAAATTGTTGATGAAAATGGGCTTTAGAGGAATTCTTGGATAGAGATCAGAGCATAGATCTCTCTATGCAGATTTGGGTTACATAGTGAGCAGGTGGATATTGGAGAAAATTCCTCCATGACTAAAGGAAGACAAGATTTTGATAGCAAAGGTCTGAGGCCACTAGTAGAACATGTGTAGTGTAAGAGAACACGTAGAAGAGGTATTGAGATTCCACCTCCTAGTTCCTACACTAGAGTTAGCACTAAATTTCTTGATCCACTTTTTATGTATAAGAAATTTGGATTTAACATTCAGAACATGATGCAATCATTCCCTTGCACTTTTTTTAGGATGCATAACCACAGTGTTATATTTTGTTGGAAGAGACATGCTTTGACTAAGTAGATTACAAGTGTTAAAGACCATTCTCATCATGGAAAAGCGAGAAGAGGTAAAAGGGAGACCTCACCTAAGAAGGTTTTATGTACTCATTGCTATATGAATGGACATCAGATTGATCATTGTTTTAAACTTCAATCATATTCTCATTTTAGACATGGTAAAAATCAGATGATTTATCAACCTATTAATAAGGTCAATGAAGTTAAATCAATCCATAATGATGCTAAGGAATTCACTAAGGAAATCAAGTTAACTAGGCAAAAAAATTAATTAAGTGGACTTATAATGCATTTATTTTTCAAAGCATTGTTAAGAATTTGGTTAAGGGAAAGAACAAGCTTTGATGATGCATTAATAGAGCTTGTGAGAACACTTCAAGACAGGTTTATCATTTGAATTATTTAAATTCTCACCTTATGTTGAATAGCTCTATGTTTTAGAATCTCTTATTTATATTGAGTGAGTTATCTATAGGACTTGAACTCATAGGATCAGTGGGAGATAATAGTAGAATGCATGTTGTGGGTTAAGTTAATTCCCTTACAACACTTGTCTCATATTTGACTGCTATTTTGATAATGTATATATTTTTGGCACATGGATGTATAGATGCATTGTAAGACCCCATGTGCATGTTTGGATGTTAGGCAATATATACTTTGTGTTGTTTGCATTTACTTAGCATTGTAAGTCCCATACCAAGGCATTGTATTGCAACATGTCTACAGCATTTATTGTATGTTGTCAACATTAACAAACTTATTTTTTAGTTACATTGGGAATTATTTTAGTTTATTGACAGTTCACCGCTTTACAAAATGTGACATCGACAGATATATTTGACTAGTTATCAATTTTTAGGAGATAGTAGACTTTTAAAGACCAAAAGCCTCTTTTGTAGGGAGGTGTGATTTGGAGTTCAATTCAAAAAAAGGTCCCAAGTCATGATGAAACCTCTTTCATGTAGAAGATCTTATCGAGAGCTTTATGGCACTTTTTTTGGATCACAAAATGGATTCCAAATGCCCAAGTTATAGGCTGCTGAAGTTATTTTATCATAGGGAAATAACAAGGTGTCATAATGCATGGCACAATTTACATGTGACAAGTGGACCAATCAACCATTGACATGTGGTATTCAATTTTGTACATTTGTGAAAAAAATTGGTTGGTGTTTGGTTTTAGCCTCCAATCTTTGACAACAGTCATATGGAGATCCATGGGCCCCACTATTGGCTCGCTAGGGGCCCTCAGTGAGGTCCACACACTTGATTAAGGAGGGGTGACTTATCCTCCATCTTTGAATCTACATGCATATCCAATTGTATTTAAATCCTTAGTATGCCTTGTATTCCCCAAATGTGGGACTAATGTCTAAGCATTGTAAACTTTACATTGTATTGTAACCAAGCATCAAGCATGGATTCAAATTCCAACATAACTGACCAAGGGTTGAGAGGGAAGGGATGAGCCCCATTAAGCCACATGGGAGAAATAATAGTTTCATGTTTATATGCCATGAAGGCCCTTCCAACCTTGTTGAGTCATTTCACATGCCTCTAGATTGAAGACAGCTGAGTCAAGCTTGAAGACCGAGAAATATTCATGTCTAATATTGGCATTTATGCTAAGTTCAAAGATCGAGTACCATGCCAACTACACTTGGCCTTGCCACAAATGCCAAGATTGAAGGCTGAGCTACATCATTGGTAGATTTGTTCAAAAGTTAGCATATGCTAAGTTGGTACACTAAACCAACAAATTAAGCTAAGTTTGGTGCCTTGAGCCCACCAAAATGGGCATTAGTAATGTTAAAGGAGGCCGCTAACCTATTAAAAGGACACAAAGTTGTTTAAAATTACCAATGTGGGATTAAATAGATAAGTCTAAGTGCCCAAAAAGGATGCTGAAGACTTGAACCCTGTACCTATCATGCAAAAGGGATAAGTCTTGACTAACTATGCTATGGGTTTTGAAGTGTTTTAAAAGTCACTAACTTCTATTTGAATTTAAGTTTTTATGAACTATGTATTTTTATTTTAATAGGCTGAGAGCTAGTTTAATCTTGGAGATAGCTTTAGCAAGTGGGTTAAATCTAATTTTTGACCTATATACATAGAGAGAGCCTTTGCATTTATGTTTTGTAATTGAAAGGAGAAATATTGCAATGGATAGACCAATAGTTTGAGTGAAGGGACTAAAGCACCTTCAAAAGGGATTGAAGACTGAGGAAGGATTTTGTGTTGCCGAGCTTGAGTATATCAGTGAAGGTGGAATTCTTGGATAGAGATCAGACCTAAGGGAAGTTGTGTAGCATTTCAAAGAATTTGTAAGTCATTTGTTGCACAAATTTAATATTAATGGTCCTCACTATTAGGTAGACCTAGAGACGTAGGCAAGAGATGCTAAACTCCGTTATCAATGCCAGATGGTAATTTGTCATTTGATTACATGTTTTATTTTAGTTTTTTATTTTTAATATATGCAAAGTTTTAAAATTGACAATTTATGACATTTTTAAAATAAAACCAGTTTAATTAGAGAATGGAAGTTAAAGTTCTTGTGACGGTTCCAATCCAATTCAATAATTGAGAACACTTATTTACCAAATAATTTGCAAGTTCTTTTGAGTATTTCAATAATTTGTTAAGTTTGAGAAATTCAGTATCCCTAATAAAAAAATTCACTTTGAGTTTATCAATGTAGTTTACAGATTAGGGGATCCACTAGACTCAATTAAGGGATCTCTTATTGCAATACATGGTGCTAGGGAGGGTTTCAAAGCCTCCAGTCAAGCACAACCATGTAATAACCCTAAGGGGGGCATGATTTTTTATATTTCACTTAAACTAATAACAAGTAAATTAAATCTAATCTAGTTCTCACTAAAGCTTATGGCACAACATGAGGGGTTAGAAATAATCAAAACATGTATAGGATAATCTCAATTAAGATATGTATGAGTAAGACACTAATACATGGGATATGAATATTAATACTATTCAAAGCCTATACTTATGCTACTTCTATCTACTAAAGAGAGGAGAAAAGTTAGAGAATACTTACTTAATGATGAACCCATTAAGACTCAATTTCTCCCTTGGCCAAAGGGGCTTCACAAGAGGTTTTTTGGGTTTTTAAGGATCACTAAGAAATACCAAAGAATCCAAGACTTCTCCACAAAACTATATTCTCCAAGTAGAAACCCTAAGCTAAGACTACTTAAGTAGAATAGTGGAAGAGCAGATTGTAAAGAATCATGAGTGAATAATAACTCATGATTGCATGTTGAAATAATGATGAAATGATCTTGTATATATAGGTGTATTTGACCCTAAACCTTTTTAAAAATCTTGGCCGATGGGGTCAACCCAATCAACCTAGCATAATTTTGGATAATTATTCACTAGGTCATGAGCTAGGTCGACCAAAGGCCAAACAAGTTCCTAAGTGAAAATAACTAGAAACTATACAAGGTCAACCCAATTGACCTAGCATTGTTGACTGATAAAAGGGACTTAAGGTGAGGAAAAGAGGGATGGAAAGTGGGAAAAGACTGGAGGAGTGTGAAAAAGAGGATTAATAACTCAAGGAATGGTTTTTAAGGGCTATTTGGATTGGTAATATGTGGAAATAAGGGATAAAAATCCTATGAATCACCAATGGTCTACCCACCCCTTTCTCGGTGCACCCCTTAAGGTATGCACTCAGAGAGATTGAAACTCGATAGGTCCCTGCAAGATGTAAAACATCAATATTTGATAAAAGTTTAAAATATTATGTGTATGGATATGCCCCAGTCGAAGCTCATCACATGTCACTAAGTTGCAACAAGGGATGGTGCTTCAAGAAATAACATAAGAACATATAATGTTATTGCTAAAAGAAATTGTAGTATTTTAAAGCATAAAATAACTAAAAAGTAAATGTGATACATACCTTGACTTACCTTTATTTTTATATGGCTATCTTCTATGTTGTTATTTTTGATTGTGAAGGATGTAAAGACTACTTTCGACAAGCCCAAGAATATAAAACTAAAGAGCAAAAACAAATAAACATAGGAAAGCCAAGATAATTGGTGCTATGAGGATGGGACCTACTTAGAAATTTGGAAATTTAGGGTGACAAGTGCTATGTTAGACCAAATAACCAAGTCAAAATAAGAATAAATTAGGTAACCAAAATTTAAAGGCTACTAAATACTGAAAAACTCAAACAATTAAACCTAAAGTAAGAAAGGCAAACTCACCAAGCCAAACCAAGGATACATGTCAAAAATATGGTAATCAAACATTACTATAAAAGTAATAACAATGCTTAATTAAATTAATATGGATAAGCAAAACCTAAAATAGTAAAATAATATTGATATGTGAGCAGTAACAATCCTTATCTCACTCAACAATAGATAAAGGTATGGACATAAAAGGAAAAAAAACATTGATGAGTGAGAAGTAACAAGTCAACCTCAGTCAACAATGGAAAAAAGGTTATGGACTCAGGTGCCCATAACAAAAGGGTAGTAAAAAAACTGACAAATGGTAAAAGGAAAGTAGAAAAAGTTTAGAAATTTAAATCCATGGTATAAATAAAGTAATCCATAGTTTCTCAAACATGTTGTTTCACTCTAAGGATAGATAAAATTGAAAGAAACTATTGCCAACATGTTTTTAAGATGTGAATAAGAAGGGAATATAGAAGAAGGGTAAATAGATTTAGAATCACAATGTGCCTATAAAAGGGGAAATGAAATGGGTGGAGGAGAGAATGAAGAAAAAACCAAGGTAAATGAACTCTTTATCAAATTCAAGACACTCAAATTAGGTTTGTCAAAACAAAAGGACTTTTGACCTTAAGGACTCTGAAGAACTTCTATTATCTACACAAGTCTTAGGTCAACAAATTAATTATATAGATCATCCAATGAAGGATATATAAATGAAAATTAAAATAGACATACCTTACCACAATGTGTTCCCCATTTTTTATGGCCCCTTATAGAACCATCGGTCTACTGAGAAGATTAGGTACTTACGTGAGAAAGTAGGTAGCACCATAGAGTTTTTTAAATTCTACCACACCCCAATGGACCTTAGCTATGTGTGAGGCCAACTATGGAGTCTTAGATTTGATTATAGATAGGGGATGTGCTTGTAAAGACATCTTTTTGTATGATTTGACTTTTGAAATTTGTATGTTACCTATTGTATATCATTGCCTTTTAATTGAAATGATTTGGCTTTTAACTTTATTGATGTTTTTTTATTCTTCTTCCATATGGATTTGGAAAACCTAACATGGGTGATAAATATGATTTTCATTTGAATACTTGGGACTTGTTTCTATGAGAGAGGATTTCAGAGAGCATGGTGTCTAAGAGTCTCATAAATCTAGGTAAAATAAAAGTGTTATCTTGACTTTGACCTTGTTTTGTCCAATATGGAGTGAAAGGAAGGGGAAATCAAGAGGAATGACATATGGAACAATTTGAATGGCTTAAATTCACAAAAAATGTGAAAAAGGGGAAAAAGAGGGATACAATGACAATAAAGTGTGATTCCTTATCATAAAAATGAGGGAAATTGATGAAAACATGCTAACATATTTTTTTGTGCAAATTCCATCTACCAAAAGAATCAAAAGATAATGCTAAGAATAAGGATCAAAAATACTTTTTTTATAAAAAATAATAACACGATGGTAATTTTATGAGGAAGGCCAAGTCCTATCCATGGTCTTACACTACAACTCATAGAAGAGAAACCCATGAGGGTACCAAAAAGCATGTTAAAAAAAGATAAGAAGAAAAAAGATGGTATTTTGTGAGGAAGGCCAAGTCCTATCCATGGTCTACACTAGAAATCACAAAATATAAAACTAAAGGGTACAAAAATTATGCAAAAAGAGTATGAAAATAAATGAGACTATAGCACATCATGAGGAAGACTAGGTCATATCCATAATTTAACAATGCAATTCATGAGAGAAAGAGGAAACCAAAAGACCAAAAAGGAAGGACTAAAGGTTTGTGAAAAGAGAGAACTACTACAAAGGGAGAGGCCCTTGTAAGTAACCTACAAAAAGTGTCAGATAGATGTAGATAGAAATCATGATAGTTTTTAGGCAAAGTAATTTTTAAGGAATTGTGTGTTGGTGGGCTCTTTAAAAACATGGCCTTCATTATTGTAGGTGCTTAGACCAAGAATATATTTGAATAAATAGGGTCCCTACCATTTGTGGGAATATTTACCTTATTTATCATGGGTGTAGTCTAATTTAAGGACAAGATCACCAACATTAAATGTGCAAATTTTGACACGTTTGTTATGTTGTTTGGAAATACAAACCTTGTATTGGTGATTATGTTGTAAGGTAGAAATATTGTGTTCATCAAGGAAATAAAGAGCATGAAAGTGAGTATTACATAATTATTCATTTTTAATGATACCCTAAAGAGATATATGAAGAGAAGGAAGCTCAAATTTTAGTGGAAAAATTGATTCAAAACCATCGACTAGAGAGAATGGCATTACCCCAGTGGTAGTACGTATGCTAGTCCAATAGGCCCAAATATCAGGGTAAAGATGAATATGCCAATTTTCATGGGTTTCACAAATTATCTTTTGGATAATTTTATTAAGAATTATATTAGTAGCCTTAGCTTAGCCATTGCATTATTGATGATAAGGCATAGAGAATTTGTGATTGATCTTGAATTTACCACAAATTTGTTTACCCTCCTTATTTTTAAGTTAACACCATTATCATAAATTATAGTATGGGGAACACAAAAGTGGAAAATGATTTGATTAAGAATAAATTTGGAAATAGTGTTACCAGTGACACTACCAAGGGGCATGTCTTCAACCCATTTGGTAAAATATTAGCTAACAGTGATGATAAAAACATGCCCATCTTGGGAGCAAGGTAATTTTCCAATGAGATCTAATTCCCACATTAATAATGGCCAAGGAGATTTGATAATTAGAATCTTAGATGGAGGTGAATGAACTAGATCATGATGAAGTTGGCAAGGAGTATATTTTTAATGAATTTGATTTCATAATTTTCAATAGTTGGCCAAAATCAACCCATACATAGGAATTTTTAGGTTATAGCATGTCCATTACAGTGGCCATTGTAAATGCCCCCATGTGCTTGTTCAAGAAGAAGAGGGACCTCGTCTTGCATAACACAATAGAGAAAGGTACCTTCAACATTGTGATAATAAAGGATGTTATGTCAAAATACATACTTGAAATATTATTTACAAATGCATGTCTTTTCACAAGAGTCTAATTTAGGAAGATAATTTTGATGTTCTAAGAATTTAATAATGTCTGTATACCATGGGCTTTGTCAAATGGTAACAACCTCAATGCGGTAGATAAGTGAATCTAGTGGTTAAGTAGATGGAGATTTTCTTATTTGTATAAGAAAAGTAGGATTGGAAAGAACTTGGTGTGGATGAAAGAGAGAAACTAAAGAAGCCAAGTAATCAGCAATGGAATTTTGATCTCAAAGAATAGGCTCAATGGTGAAAGACATGAAATCTTTAGTAAGAGTGGTTAAAATTTGATGATAGGTAATAATATTTTCACTTTTACATTGGTAATTACTATTGACTTGATGGCAAATAAGTTGGGAATCACCTAAGGCATGCAAATATTGAATGTCTAGATTAAGATTAGTACTCATGCCTAAGATTAGAGCTTCATATTCAGCCATATTATTGGTGATATCAAAGGTGAAGCGAAAAGCTAAAGGTATGATTTTTCTAAGAGGACTTGTAATAATGAAACCTACCCCATTACCTTGAAGGAATTTAGCACCATCAAAGTGAAGGTTCCAAGTATCCTCATGTAAGTCTACATTAATTTTAACAAGCTCTTCAATAATATTTTAGGTTTAGAAGTATCGAGAAAAATAGTATATTCATCAAGACTAGTTACTTCTTTTAAGGTGTGGAGCTAAAAGCTTCACCAAGTGAGCAGATTGCAAAGTTACAGGTTTACACAGTCACTGGCATCGGTCAGGACCAACCGACATTGATCAGGAGTAGACCAAGAGATGCTGGCATCGATCATGGATCGGCCGACGTTGGTCATAGGCAAACAGAGGAACTGACGTGGTTACCTATGCATCCAAAAAGCTATTTTTGTGGACAAAACAGAGTGTTTGCATGGTAGGATTAAGTGATAGTCTTAAGTCCGCATCTCTATCTTTAGTAAGATTATTTAAAGCCCTTGATTAGGAGGTGCATCTAATGGCTGTAGTTGTATGCTCATGTTTCCTAATTATTATATAATAGGATAGATCTTCATAGCTTATTGAATGTGTGTAATGTTGAACAGTACAGAATTATATATGTGAATCATTCTAGGTAGTTGGAGTTGATTGTAATTGAGAGAGAGAGATCTCTTGAGGGAAAAAGATCTAGATAGAGATCTATACATCTGAGAGAGCTGTGGAAGAAAAGAAGTTTCTTCAATTGTATTCCTTCTATAAAGAGTTTAATACAAGTTTTTAGGGTGGTTTCTTGTATCTCTTATTCTTTGTTATTTATCATTCTAGTTACTTATCATTCTGATTTAATTCCATGTTTAATTGATTTCATATTGTAATCAACATTGTTGGTTGATCCCCAACAAGTGGTATCAGAGCTAGGTTGACTAACAGATGTTTCAGATCTGGTTAGTGTGTATTGATTATAGGGTACTCACAGGGGTTTCTGCAGGGATTTCTGTTTGAGTGGGAGAAGCAATGGCAGAAGAAAGTAAACTGAGAATGGAGAAGTTTAATGGCAAGAATTATCAACATTGGAGAATGCAGATAGAGGATTATTTGTATCAGAAAGATCTACACTTACCATTAGGTGGGATTGCAAAGAAGCCCACAGACATGGATGATGAAGAATGGGAAGTTCTTGATAGAAAGGCTCTAGGGTCTATAAGATTGAGTCTGGCATCTACTGTGATATCTAATTTATCACAGGCAAAGTCTACGGTAGAGTTAATGACTAATTTAGCAAATTTATATGAAAAACCCTTAGCTTCAAATAAGGTATATCTTATGAAGCAATTATTTAATTTGCAAATGTAGGAAGGTGGTTTGTATCTAATCATCTAAATGATTTCCATGGAATTGTAAATCAATTAAATTCAGTCAAAATAGTGTTTGATGATGAAATTAAAGCTCTTTTAATATTATGTTCTTTGCCTGAAAGCTGGCATAGCTTGGTAATGGCAGTTAGTAATACTGCATTTACTTTAAATATTTTAAAAGTAGAGGATGTTGTTAGTGTAATCTTGAATGAAAAAATTCACAGGAAAAGCACAGAGAAAACATCAGGGAACACTTTAAGTTTTGAGAACAGGGGAAGGCAAAAAGAGAAGAGCAAGAAAGGGAGATCAAGGTCTAAGTCAAAGGTGAGAGGTAGATCCAAATCCAGAAATGGTAGGAAGCCACAATGCTGGAATTGTGGAAAGATAGGGCACATAAGCAAAGATTGTTGGTCAAAGCCTAAGGAGGACAATCAACATGAAGGAAAAGAAGAAGCAAAGGTTGTAGGTATTACACAAGATGCTCTTATATTCTCTTTGCATAATAATATAGAATCTTGGGTTTAAGATTTTGGTGCATCTTTTCATACTACCCCTAATAAAGAATATTTTAGTGACTATGTCCATGGAGATTTTGGAATAGTGTATTTAGGGGATGATGAGCCTTGTAAAATTATTGGCAAAAGAAAAGTGCAGCTGAAAATGTAGAATGACAACACATGGGTGTTGAGAGACGTCATGCATGTTCCCAGCTTGAAGAGGAATTTGATTTATGCAAGAAAGTTAGGGGATGAGGGTTGTACAGTAACTCTCACAGCTGAATCTTGGAAGGTGACCAAGGGTGCACTTGTAATGGCCAGAGGTAAGAGAGTAGATACTCTCTATTTATGTAATTGTGTTACTAATAATTCTCCTTCTGTATTATCTACTTTAGATGTGGATGCAAAGTTGTGGCACTCTAGGCTCGGCCACATGAGTGAGAAGGGAATGTCCATTCTTAAGTCAAAAGGTAAGCTTTTAGATTTGAAAAGCATAGATCTGGATTTTTGTGAGCACTGTGTTTTTGGGAAACAGAAGAGAGTGAGTTTTCTCAAGACTGGGTCAACAAAGAAGAAGCATAAGTTGCAGCTTGTTCACACATATGTGTGGGGACCGGCTTAGGTTGCTTCTATTGGAGGATCACAGTACTATGTTTCATTCATAGATGATGCTACAAGAAAGGTATGAGTCTATTGTATTAAGAATAAATCTGATGTATTTGAGACTTTTAAGATTTGGAAAGCTATGGTTGAGAATGAAACAGGCAAAAGATTGAAGTGCCTGAGATCTGACAATGGTGGTGAGTTCTACAGCTACAAGTTTAACTAGTATTGTTATATGCATGGAATCTACAGGCAAAGGATAGTTCCAAGGACACCTCAGCAAAATGGAGTTGCTGAAAGGATGAATAGAACAATAATGGAGCATGCAAGGTGTATGAGATTGCATGCTGGTTTACCCTTAGAGTTTTGGGTAGAAGCTATTGATACTATAGTGTCCCTAATTAATAAAGGACCCTCTATAGCTCTAGATGGTGGAATTCCAGAAGAGGCATGGACAGGTAAAAAGGTAGATCTCTCATTTCTCAAAGTTTTTGGTTGCGAAGCTTTTATGCACATTGATAAGGAAAATAGAAAGAAGCTGGATGCTAAGTCTATGAGGTGCACATTTATTGGCTATGGCTCTAATGATTTCAGATTTAGGTTTTGGAATCTAGGAACTAACAAGATAATTAGGAGCCATGATGTTGTTTTTAATGAAAAAGTGATGTATAGTGATCAGCTCAAGAAGCTAAATCAATCTAGGCAGAGCAATGGAGAATTAGATGAGGTGACGGTCCAAAATGAGCTTGTGGGAAGAAATAATCACAGACAAGAAAACACAGAGACCGACGTCGGCCAAGCAAGAACTGACATCGATAAAATAGGAACTGATGTCAGTCAGGCAGTGACTGGCATCAGCTAGGTAGGAACCGATGTCAGTCAGGAAGAATCAACGTTGGCCAATAACAGGCCTGGAGGTGACCGAGGTCAGTCACTGTCAGAGAATTTGGGTGGACAGCATGTTGGGAATGAGTCTCAAACACCCATCAAGAGGTTAGAAAGGGTAAATAAACCTCCAATTCGATATTCCCCTTCATTATTCTATTTATTGCTTACTGATGGTGGAAAACTAGAGAGTTTTGATGAAGTAATACAGGTAGAATCCAAGAATCAGTGGGAGCTAGGCATGGTTGAGGAAATGGAGTCCTTGAAAGAGAACCAAATATGGGAATTGGTTGAGTTGCCAGCTGGTAAGAGGACACTGAAGAACAGATGGACCTATAGATTAAAGGAAAGTGAGAATGGATAGATGAGATATAAGGCCAAATTGGTAGTGAAAGGATTTGCACAAAAACTAGGTATTGATTTTGGTGAGATTTTTTCTCTTATTGTTAAAATGACTTCTATACGGACTGTATTATCTTTAGTTGCTATTGAGGATTTGCATCTTGAGTAGCTTGATGTTAACACAACGTTTCTTCATGGAGATTTGGATGAAGAAATATATATGGATCAGTCGAAAGGATTTGAGGTCAAAGGTAAGGAGAAGTTAGTGTGCAGATTGAAGAAAAGCTTGTATGGCCTCAAGCAAGCTCCTACACAATGGTATTTGAGATTTGATAGTTTTATGACTAAGCATGGCTATAGTAGGTGTCAATTTGACCATTGTGTGTATTTTAAGAGATTGGATAATGGTAGATATATTATCTTGTTGTTGTATGTAGATGATATGCTAGTTGCAGGTTCACACATACAGGATATCTCTAAGCTTAAGGTGAAATTAGCTCACACATTTGCCATGAAAGATTTGGGAGCAAAAAAAAAATCCTTGGCATGAGCATTAAGAGAGACAGGAAAAATCACAGGTTGATTTTGTCTCAAGAGGATTATGTGAACAAGGTGTTGAAACGGTTCAATATGCACGATGCAAAACTAGTAAGCACACCTTTGGCTGGACATTTTAAGTTGAGTAAAGAACAATGTCCTAATTCACATGATGAGGTAGAGTACATGAGTAGAGTTCCATATTATTCTGTAGTAGGGAGTTTAATGTATGCAATGGTTTGTACTAGATTGGATATTGCCCAAGCAGTGGGAGTTGTAAGTAAGTATATGGCCAATCCAGGGAAGGAGCACTGGAAAGCAGTTCAATGGATCCTTAGATATCTAAGAGGAAACAGTAGTAGGCATTTGTGCTATGGAGGTTTAGATACTTCTCTACATGGTTATGTAGATTTAGATATGGCAGGTGATTTGGATGGCAAAAGGAGCACCACAGGATATGTTTTCACTATTGGTGGAACGGTGGTTAGCTGGATATCAAAGTTGCAGAAGGTTGTTGCCTTGTCAACTACAAAAGCAGAGTATATTGCAATCATAGAGGCTAGCAAAGAGATGATATGGATGACACAGTTCATGGAAGAGCTTGGAAAGGAGCAAGAGAGTTGCAGATTATATAGTGATAGTCAGAGTGGAATTCATTTGGCTAAGAATTCAACCTTTCATTCAAGAACAAAGCATATATAGCTTAGGTACCACTTCATAAGATAGGTATTGGAGGATGGTGAGTTGAAGCTAGAAAAGATCCATACAAATAAGAATCCTGTAGATATGTTAACCAAGCCGGTAACAAAGGATAAGTTGAATCTTCATTCAACTTCTGTTGATCTTCATGATTGAGTTGAAGATGGAGGAGCTAGAAGATGTTGTTGTATAGGTACGGGTGCAGCTGTTTATCTCCAAGTGGGAGATTGTTAAGGTGTGGAGCTAAAAGCTTCACCAAGTGAGCAGATTGTAAAGTTTTAGGTTTACACAGTCACCGACGTCGGTCAGGAGCAGACCAGGAGATGCCAGCGTCGGTCATGGATCAGCTGACATCGGTCACAGGAAAATAGGCAACAACCAACGTTGGTTACCTGTGCATCCAGAAAGCTATTTCCATGGATAGAACAGAGTGTTTACATGGTAGGATTAAGTGATATTCTTAAGTCTGCATCTCTATCTTTAGTAAGACTGTTTAAAGCCCTTGATTAGGAGGTGCATCTAATGGCTGTAGTTATATGCTCATGTTTCCTAATTATTATATAATAGGATAGATCTTCATAGCTTATTGAATGTGTGTAATGTTGAATAGTATAGAATTATATATGTGAATCATTCCAGGTTGTTGGAGTTGATTGTAATTGAGAGAGAGAGCTCTTGAGGGAAAGAGATCTAGATAGAGATCTGTACATCTTAAAGAGGTGTGGAAGAAAAGAAGTTTCTTCAATTGTATTCCTTCTGTAAAGAGTTTAATAAAAGTTTTCGGGGTGGTTTCTTGTATCTCTTATTCTTTGCTATTTATCATTCTAGTTACTTATCATTCTGATTTAATTCCACGTTTAATTGCTTTCATATTGTAATCAACATTGTTGGTTGATCCCCAACAACTTCAATATCAACAATAAAGTTATGAAAATAATATTTGAGAGAGATATCCTAATTGAGACCTTCAATATATAAGATATTATCATCTATAATACTATCTTAAAGGTGATTGGTAGATGGAAAAAGAGTTACAAAAAGTTGATCAGCTTTGACTTGCCTTTTAATAGCTTTTTGAGTCATAATGTGGAGATCAAATTCCATAATGAAGACCATCCATTTACCAATTCTATGTACAAGAAAAAAGTCTTTGGAGAAGAAGTAATGAAAGGGTTCATAATGAATGATGACATAAATAATCTGGTAAAGCATGTAATGATGAAGATTTTTAGTTTTAAAATAGATGGCAAGGGAATCATGTTCAACTTTGGTATAACATTTTTTATAATCAATGAGGACTCAGCTAATGTAATAAATAGAATTCTTGCTACCAGTATCACCTTATTGGGCAAGCATTTGCCCAACTAAAATAGGTGTGAATTAAGTATATAATATCAAAGGTCAATCATTAAAAGGAATATGAGTTGTAGGTGGGTCAAGCAATTACTCTTTCATGTTATCAAAGGATTTTTGACATGGGTATGTCCATTATAAAGAATTACCTTTCTTAAGAAGAGAATTGATGGAGTGGATGCGATAAGCCATTTTAGGTATGAATCATATAATTGACCCAAGTTTGTCTAAGTATGAATGATAAGAATGGAATGAGGAATGGGCATATTGATGATAATAATAATCTTATCAGGTTCAACATCGTTGCCATAGAGAGACTAGGAATCCTAAAAAATTTATAGATGTGACACCAAAGACATATTTTTAAGTATTTAGTCTAACCTAGTATCTGAGAGATGAGTTGTATGACTTTTAGATTTAGGAATGAGGTTATCCAAAGAGGTTTCAACAATTTTATGGATAAGATCATGGAAGATGTGAGTCATTGCTCATTGGTAAGTGTCTCTAGCATTTTTTAGGCTGAAGGGAATTTTGATATATCAATAGGTACCCCATTCCATGGTGAAAGTGATCTTATGTTGGTCCTTGGGGGTAATGTGAATCTGATTATAACTTGATAAGCCATCTAAGAGATAAAATTTTGTAACTAGTCATAAAATCAATGATGGCATCTATTGAAGGTAAAGAGAAGTTATCCCTAGGACAAGAAATATTAAGATTGTGGAAATCAATACAAATTTGAATGACCATGTGACCTTTTTCTAAACAATAACAATGTTAGAAACCCATTCATAATAGTCTAATGGTTTGGTAACTTTAGTATTAATAATTTGATTATTTCCTTATGACATAAGGTGGAAACCTTAGGTGTAAATCTCATTTGATTTTAATGTATAGGTTTGGCATCAAGATAAATAATGATGTTATACACCATAATTCTAGGGTTAATACTAGGCATGTCCTCATAGGACTAGGTGAAAATCTAATGATATTTATCAAAGAATAAGCTAAAATTATCATGTTTGATAGGTGAGAGTTCATGAGAAATTGTAATTGGTCAAAGACATGATGGAGTACACTACTTAATGCGATTGGTTTCTAGGATAATCATAACATTTCCATCTTAGAAATATTATGGTGCATTAGGTAAAGAAAGTACTGGATTATTTTTAAGATCAATGCTAGTAACAAAGTTGTTGAAACAAGGGGTTTTCATGTTAAAATTTGATTACCATGGTGATCATACTTAGAATATATCTGACGGACATTGGTTGCCTTGGAATCTAGTGTAATCTCAAGAGTAGGAGAAGTAGAGGGATCAAAAAATAATAGAGTGTTGGTGGGTTTGTTGATAGGAGGAGGATTAGAGGTAATGATTAGATCTAAAGGTGGTAAAGGAAATGTAGGAATTTTTGAAGATTAGGAAGGTATAATTTTCTCTACCACCCAAGGGGTATCAAGAAGTGGAGAATTGGCAAGAGGCACATAACATTCAGGATCTAAGTCATCATCCATAGAGATGGTATGGACATCATGATTAAAAGCATGAATTTGAGCTAAGGTTTTTTAATAATGTTGTAAATCCAAGTATCAAGATTGATCTTTGACCATTATGTAATTATCATCATATGTTGGAGAAATTGTACATGCTTGAGAGTCAAGGAAAGTTTTGGAAAGGGAAATCCCAACATTATTGAATGTATGTGGAGACATGATGAGAGGATCTTGAAATAATTTAGCCACTCCAAAATCATTACAAGTGAAGGCATATTCAAGTAAAGAAATATCTTGAGAATTCTATAGAGGTGGAAAATAAGTAATCTCATCAATAATAATAATAATAATAATAATTTAGTCCCCAGGATGAAGCCACTATGAAATGTATGGAGGTAGCTTGGTAGTATTGCAAGTATGTTGCAAGTCATTAGGTTTATCATCATAAAAATCCATAAGAGTGACTTGTAAATTAGGATCATGTTGATAAACTTGAGTAAAAGAGCACTATTGATCTTTGAAATGGTAGGAATACAATATTGAGATTTTGGATTAGGAAGTTGAATACTCTATGGGTTGAGATCAGCTTCATGATTGTATTGTTTCCCATTGTGTAAGAATTTAATATGTTGGCTATCAAAAGAAGAAATGGCCCTCATTTTATGAGGTCATCGATGACCAAGGAGTATGTTATAATATAAAGGTAAATCAAGGACCATAAGCTTAGTTCAAATGGTCTTAGGTCTAATGTTTAATGGAAACCAAATGCGACCAATTGGTTTTTGATTAGTCTTATCAAAACCATGGTAGGTAAGATAGGTTTACTTGAGATGATCCTTGTTATAACCCAATTATTTTATAAGCCACAAAGATGTCACATTAATAATAGAGCATTCATCAACTATAAATTTATAAATGAGGGTAGTATTAATGTCTATTTTAATAAAAAGTGGTGGATCATCAACACACAAAAAAAAATCATCATTGATCATGTCCTCTTCAAAAAATTTGATAGAAGTCTTGGAAGAAGAACACATAGTTTTGATGGTATTTATGTTGGTAGGTTAAGATTAAATAGAATGTGGTTCTTCATATATAGAGGATGGATCATCAATTACTTGGAGTTTTTGCATAAGGAACTTGCAATGATAGGGTGAATTATGAACCAACTCCATAAGTGGAATCTTACAAGGCATAGAGTTGAGTTCTTCAAGAAGGTTTCAATGATATTTAGAATAAATAGCACAAGGTTTAGGAGGTAAAGTATCATTTTAAGGAATAAATGTGGTTGGAGGTTCAGAAGGAGGAAACAATTCCTCATGGGCTTTCAAAGCTAGATTAGTGGTTGTAATGTCTTTGAGAAGTTGTTCTTCTAAAGATGGCTTCTTAGGTTTGGTAAAAGGATCTCTTTAATCTAAATTATGATGATAATTGACCTTTGTAGTGTTAACATATTGAGAATTATTGTAATATTGGTCATAGCTAGCATTGATGGCACAAACATCCTTGGTATTAGATTGATTATTGGTAAAATATTTTTGGTTATTTGAGGTAGAAGCTTTAGAAACCTATAATTTTTTAGAACTAATGGTGTACTCTTGATGATGAAGGCTGATCATGGATTCATGATTAAATGAATCACCAAGAATATAGGAGATAACAAATTTAATGAGCCTTCTACAAGATACATGAGAATGATCAATGTCAGTATGGAACCAACAAAATTGATTAGGGTCATACCACTTAGGAGGATTGTTAGGATAGGTGAAAGGTCTAGAGGGCAGTAAGAGTTGTTTAATTTGATATAATAAAGTAGTGTGTGAGAAGATGAAGGGATGTTAGCTTTGGTAACTTTGGGTTTAGTTTACAGAGTATTACTAGTGATATCATTGGTATATGTTTGAAAATATCCTTTTAAAATTCTAGGATTAGGTTCAAATTGCTTCATGAGAAAGTCTTGATGTTTATCTTGGTTAAGGGCTTCATTAAGTGTTAGGGTAACAAAGGTTCAAACCTTATATTTAAGAGGAGTTAAAGTAGTGATAAATAGTTTGACCAATTTTTGTGAAGATCATTGTGTTGAAACACTTTAACTAACGGATTGACTAAATCTTCAAGTTGCCAAATAAAATGTTGGGTTAATTGGTTGTACCATTCTAATACATCACTAGTGAAGGTTTTAACTAAGAGTTTAGATGTGGTAAAGGTATTATTTTGGATCCACTCTTTGTAAAGGTTACCAAAATCTTTGATAAATGAGGCAAAGTTTTTAGTCCCATCATACTTGATGGTTGGAGATATGTTACCAATATCAATAGACACAATGAAGGGAGCTAAAGGCTCATTTTGAATAATTTGAAGCATCTTGTTATTCATTATGGGTTGAGGAATAAATTGCCTAAGGAATCTCTAAGAGGTGGAAGAATGTAATAGAGATTAGCTTGAGGATGGATAGTTAGAGGTTGGTTATCCATATTAATCTAATGATGTTGAAGTTGCATCATTTGATTGGTGTTAGATTTTTTCATCATGTTCATCTGTTAGATAAGTTGGGCAAGAAGTTGATTTGTACCAGGTGGTGGGTTGGTGTTGGTGGGAGTACTCCCAAAATTGGTATTAGGGGGAGGGTTATTATAAGATGTATTATTAGTAGGATTATTGATTAAACTTGTGTCAATTTCTCCCACATTAGTTTAAAGGTTTTGAAGATGAGAAGTATCTTGGTAAGTATAGAAAGGATCAGACCCATCAACTCCATGTTGAGGTGTGATTTACACCATGTTACAAGTGATGGATGAAGGAGGGTCGAGGTGTCTTTGAAGTCTTATCAATGATGTCTCCAAGGTGACCAAGGATGTTGATGAGGTATCATGTGTACTAGAATGACAATGATAATATGTGCTTTGATGTGCCTTTGAGTTCCTACATGGTTCTTCAACATTTGATTGAATGAGGTGATTAGGCATGAGTATGGAGTATTGATCATGTGAAAGGGGTCATATAATAGGTTTTATATGCTTTAAGTTCTTGTATACATGAGTGTATTTCTAGTTCATCATTGTTTTGATCTAGCCATTTTAGGTCTAGTGGTAGAAAGTCTGAGTAGGCAGTTGACATCACCATTGCCATGTGTGGTTGAGTCAGGGGGAGTTGGTCATATGGTTATGATCACATTTATTTTTAGTTTCAATTTTCTAAATTTTAGGTCATAAAAAAATTTGTAGCATAAGATATACAAGTGCAAAGTTGGGCTCCTAGGTAGTTTGACAGTGTTTTCCCATACTTAGCCAAATTTGCAATGTTATAAGAAAAGCTAAGTAGGCATTTTTATGTTGTTATATTTCACACATGTGAAGGTGTGAGGAGAAAATATTCATATGGGTTTTTTTGGTTTCTTTCATAGTTGATTTTTGATATATTTTAGATCATGCAATAAAGTGAATCAAAAGATATGCTTGCAAATTTTGCCTTCGAGATAGTCCTTGGCATAGTTGTCTCTATGGAAAAAGAAATCTAATTGAGTAAATTAATGGAACTATATCTCACATGTGAAAAGGTCTCAGGAGAATATTATCATATGGTTGGATTCTCCTATGTTAGGATATCATATGGTCCAAATTTTAGATCATGCATCTAAGTAAAAAAAAGTTATTGAGGTATAAATTTGGCCTTCTAGGCAGATAACAATGGTCCCCATAGTCTATTTTGCATAAGTTAAAGTTAAAGACCAACTGGAGATCCAACGGTGCATGGGAGTTCATATTGATCAAGATAAATGGTACTTGTTAAGTTAAATAGGTAAAAGTACTTATAAGGCATGTAAATGTGCCAAATTTCATGATGATGGGGGTTCTAAGCAAGATCTAATGGTGAGTGTTGTAAGGTAAGGACCAAGCTAATCTGCAAAGATTGATGGTGTGTATTTAGTCAAAATTTCAAGATTTCATAAGATGAGGTCAACTGTTTAAAGTTTAGCATTTGGATTTGGTGAACTATTAATTAAATTTAAAACAATATCAATTGTGTGTGATTGATCTAAGCTATAAGGACATGAGATGATAGCATGGTGTTTGAGGTTTAACTGTGACCATTTGCATTTGAATATTTGAATTTAACAAATGAAAAACTAGTGCTCTATATTTTAGCTATAAATTTTGATATATGTAAAATTTTCTCATGGTATAAAAATAAAAATTATAGAGAACTCAAAGACACATCTATAAATATAGATTTGAAGGTCTAAAAGTGTGTACAGTTAAAGATATTTAGGGTCAAAGTTGACTATGTGTTCTTGCATATTCTACAAGTAACTCGAGAAGGGTATTTTAACTATTCTTATTAGTATCTCGATGTTTAAAGGTGAACTAGATATTATAGTATGTTATAGACTCCATGAGAACCATCTTTGTGCATTTTAAAGGTTTTAATGATCTATATTTTGTATGAATAAAGATGTATAAGTTGATTATGTTTGTTGAATGTATTGGCAGTGTGAGTGACCATCTTGCAGAGGTAAGTTGAAGGTGTTTTAAGTAGATATGAAGAATAAAATGAGCATGGAGATATTATATAATTCTCTAAGTATTATGAAAAGGCATTGGTTATCATGATATGTCTTTGATTAGATATGGAGAGTCAAAATAGCTTGACTATATTTTGATTATATATGACCAGTCTAAGTGGTCATTTTATGTATGTTAATTTGAGTGCTTAGAATTTGCATTGATGTGTCTAAATCATATGGAGATATAACTGAGGTATTTAAGGTTAGACCCATGTGATCTAATCATATGGATATGTGAAATATTTGAGTATTTGGTTCAAAATTTTGAGACTATGTTTTTTGTGTATGAAAACCTGAAGAACTAGGAGACCCAATTGGTAGGTCCAAGTATGGAGTTGGTGTTCCAAATGGCATGGGCCCATGTTGTAATTATCAATGGGATATTGTAAATATTTTTTATATGTTATAATAATTGTTAAAATATGATGGTGGTCCAAGTAGTCTCACATGTAACATGTGCATATGAAGGCCTAATGGTTTTAGGTTTCACCAATACCTAATGGTGGTTTAGGGCTAATGAGGCATTAGCCAACCTATGGAGTATGTGTTTCTTACATGTAACATGTATGAGGACCAATTTCAAATGTGTAAAAAGTGTGGTATTCATCTTGGCTAACCAAGATAGGGTTATACCAAGAACCTGGCCTAAGTACAAGGCCTATTTGGCCTATTTGTTCTAGTTGTGTGAATGTGGATCCAAGTGAAGGAGAGAGACTTTAAAAGAGAAGGTATAGGTCAGTGAGGACTAGAAGAGAATCAAGAGGATTAGACATGCTTATCTAATCAAGGTGATGAAGGTGATCACATAGGTCATTGGACCTAATAATCCTATAAGAGGCATAACGAGTGAGTGTGCTTAATTGGTTATTTGAGAGAGTGTGTATGGTGAGCCAAGGCAAGGTGAAGGTTGTGTGTGCCTAGTAAATGGGTTTAAAGGAATATTAGTTTGATGACTATGTGTATGACCTATAGGTCATATTTATGATGTCATAATAGTGCTCTTGTAGATTGAGGATGAGTGAAGTGTAGAGTGATCTAAAAGGTGGCTTTGGATTTATTGAGAGAGTGTGTGAAGAAGTAAAGGGAGATGTGTTATCATAGGTCCATCATCATGTGTTGAATGCATCACTTAAAAGGTGGAGGTTTTCAAAGGAGGTTCTAAAGGACTTGGTCTTCCTTAGGGGTAGTTGTTTCTTGTGAAATAGGTGTTTCACTAAAAGCCTTTAACCATGAGGATATGATGAAGGTTTGTTGGTCTAAAAGAGTTGACCAATCTCTTATTTGTAATTTATAATAGGATAAGTAGTCCATGTGTTATAGGCTTGAGAGTGGGTTTTATTCCCCAAGAGGGTTTCCCATGTATGTCATGTGTTATGTGCTTGATCTTGCATTATCTTTCTTGTTCATTATTATGAATGATGTGTATGCCTCATGAATGTAAGTATTGAATGATTAAGAGTTTAAATTAATTGGAATTGAAATTAGATTATCTTGGCTCACTGATTCACCCCCCCTCTTAGTGATTATACCTCTAATAACTGGTATCATAGTGGGTCCTTTGGAGGAAGCTTAATAGCTTGAAGGAGATCCTAAGTAGGTACAAATATGGCCAAGTAGTTAAAAAAAGAGAATCAACAGTCAAAGACTATGATTAAGGCACTTGAAGAATAGATATGTACTTTGAAGAAAGATGTTAAAGAGGATGATAAGGCTATTAATGACCTCAAGGTTCTACTAGAAGATTCCAAGGAAATTTTTTCAAAATAAAAGGACATCATGCATGATAAAGAAGTTTTCCATGATAATGGATAAGATGAAGTGTTATATGATAGTGAGGAAGAAGAATTGGATCTAGGAGTTGAGCTGATAAGGAAGAATCATAAGATGAGGTATGTGATCAAATGTATTAAAGCACAAGTCATTTCTCTTAAGAGAATTTTGTTAGGCAAGTCTAATAGAGATGAGAAAAATTATGAGGAATAGATCAAATTTATTGAAGTGAAAGCATATAGATTAAAAGACATGGATAATAAGGCTAAAGAGGATGAAGAGAATATTACTATTCTTGAGGATCAGTTAAGGACTACAAGTGCAAATCTAAAAGAAAGAAAATATGGGTACACTCTGCTAAAGATTGAGATGAATTCATTAAAGAGTGAGCATGATATTTTTATAGTCAAGTTGGATAAGCTGGAAAAGAAGCATGAAAAGCTTGATCATGTCAAGGAGATTTCAAGCTTTGAAAGCAATGCAAAAATATCTATTAGATAAATAAATGCTTCAAGGTATGCTAGTTTATTCCATGATCATTATTATATATGTAATAAGTATGTTCATAGAGATAAGGACTGTAGAAGGAAGTTAGTCAAGTATGGACATTCATGGAGCCTTGGATTAAGGATAAATTGGTCATGGAGAAGTCATAACTTAGATTAGTCAAGAGGTATGTTGAATGATATTGTTTGTTATAGTTAAAATAAATTAGGATATATTGGTATATTATGCAAGAATAGTTTGAAGAAGCACTCTACACTTAAAATTCAATGGTGTTGATACCTAAGACTATGAAGGATAATCTTTATCAAGGTGGAATGCCTAATAAAACAAAGAAGGAATCTGATATGAAGAAGATATACGACTGCTAAGAGAATCTATCTTTTATCCAAATAGAAAAATAAGATCACAATCATCATCAATAAAAAGGTATGAATGATCTTGTTTGTTTCAGTTGTCATATAATTGGTCACATTGTTAGGTATTGCAAGAATAGGTTGAATGAGTTCCCCAAGAAAAATAAGGTGTATAGAGATCCTAGCATGCAATTAGAAAGTCATAAATGGGTATGGAAACCTAAGCCAATTAGAAAAAATTAGACTAAGACCAAAAATGGTTTGTTTGCCATGATAGACATGAAGGAAAGTCTATAGTTTTTGTTGACAACATTTATTGGCAAATCTAAAGAAAAGAATTAAGTCAAGGATTCATTCAAAGTCAAGAAAGACTGCATGTCAGATGAGATTATGGATAAATGGGACTCTTTAGAGTTTTGGGACTTTTAGTATCTCTATATCAAAGAGGTGTCTCTCTCTAAGCTTCAAGGAGACACTTTATAGGAAGAGGAAGCATGGTGGATGTTGGTTGGGTCTTGATTTTTGTTGAAAATAAGGTCATGAGAAGATCTGTTAGCTTATTATGAAAGACTTTGTTGATTGGCATACCAGTGTGCCAAGATGATCTTTGGTTTATCAGTTTGATCTCAATTTTTGAAGAACTAACCTAAAGGATGTAAGGTAGTTGCTTGAGGGTTTGATGTCTACAAACCCTAAGGTGTGTGTTCATGATGCTAATGACTTAGTTTTGGTATATGGAGCTAAGTGAACATTAGGTGAATAATGTGCCATGTTTTCATCATTTCATGGCATGCTTGTAATGCATGGTTGAACCTAATTTAGTGTTCTTTTTCATGAAAGAATGTTGGTAGTGTGGGTAATATCTACAAGCATGGAATTTTAGTTTCCAGGTGTGTGATTAAAGATGATGTGGTGTCAAAATATTATATTTCATAAGGAATACTAAAGGCAAGGTTGATATGGAGGATGAGGAGAATGTGTTTTCTTATCTTTTATATCATGAAAAAGGTCTCTAAGTTTTATAGATTACAAGTTGTGCATGCCATGGAGTTAGGTGGAGTTAACTTAGATAGCTTGAGTGGCTTAAGGAGTTGTGCATAATGTGAGGGGGAACATATGTGAGATGTTTTAATCATGGTGGAGATTTTAAGAAGTCTACTATAGATGTGAATTCAAGTTTGTTGATATAATGACTTGATCAAACCAAGTCAACTGCTTTAACAATATATTGAATCCTCTTGCATAAAAAGAGGGGGAGCTTTGTAATTGGTCATATTCTAGAATCAGAGGACTGTGTAGTTGGATATGAGAATGAAGGTATGGAGTCAATTGTGTTGATTCATCATTGTTGTAAATGGTCTAAAGATGATCAAAGAAAAGGTTCCTAAACTTAGGTGACTTAGGGAGAATATCTCTTAATATCTTCACAATAATTTCATGCATTTTATGTTGTTTATTTATGTTTAATAATATATATATATAAATATATGATCAAAGAAGAGTGTTATCATTGAGCATGTTTGAGAAGGTAAAGGTGAAAAAAGTTTTGTTAAATGTTAAGGGGAGTCTATATCATCTCCTAGAGATGGTCTCTTCTTATTATTGGTCTTTGATATATTTTTAGGTCTATAGGATTATAATTTTATCCCAATTTATCATTGTGTCAAAGGGGGAGAAATTTCCTATTGTAAGAAAGAACTTGAAGAGAGAGATAGAGTCTGAGCATAAGATTTGTTTTAGTGTTTTACATCAATGAAAAATGGGGATATTGTTATAGGCTTGTCAATGATGTCTCCAAGGTGACCAAGGATGTTGATGAGGTGTCATGTGTGCTATAATGACAATGAAAAAGTGTGTTTCAATGTGCCTCAAAGTTCCTACATGGTTCTTTAATATTTGAATGAGTGAGGTGATTAGGGATGAGTATAGAGAATTGAGCATGTATAAGGGGTCCTATAAGAGGTTTTCCATGCTTTGAGTTTTTATGTGTATGAGTGTATTTCATCTAGTTTATCACTATTTTTATCTAGACATTTTAGGTCTAGTGGCATAAAATTTGAGTAGGCAGTTTGTTGATGTCACCATTGCTATATTTGGTTGAGTCAAGGGGAGTTGGTCATATGGTTGTGATCACATTTTTGCCTAGTTATTATGTGCTACATTTTAGTTCATGCAATGAAGCACAACATAAGATATGCAAGTACAAATTTAGGCTCCTAGGCCATTTGACAGTGTTTCCCATACTTAGCCAAATTTGTAATGTGACAAGAAAATCTGAGTAGGCACTTTGATGTTATTATATTTCACACTTGTGAAAGTGCGAGGATAAAATGTTCATATGGGTTTATTAATTTTTGTGACTAGTTGATTTGTAATAAATTTTAGATTATGTGATGAAGTGCATCAAAATATATGCATGTGCAAAGTTGACCTTTTAGATTGTTCTTGGCATAGTTGGCAATGTTGTAGAAGAAATCTAAGTGAGCATATTTATGGAGTTATATCTCGCATGTGCAAAGATTTAAAGAGTAGTTTAATACATGGTTGAATTATACTATGTGAGGAGATCATATGGTCCAAATATAAAATCATGCATCTATACATAACAAAAGTTATTGAGGTCTAAAGTTGGCCTTCTAGATAGATAGCAGTGGCCCCCATACTTAGTCTATTTTGCATAAGTTAAAGTTTAGGACCAAAAGGAGATCCAACGATGCGTGGGAGTTTGTGCTAATCAAGATCAATGATGCATGTTGATTTAAAAAGGTTAAATTACTTATAAGGCATGCAAAGGTGCAAGGTGTCTTGATCATAGGGGTCCTGAGTAAGATCTAATGATGAGCACTGCAAGGTAAGGACCAGGATAATATGCAGAGATCGATGATGTGTGTTTAGTCAAGTTTTCAAGATTGCATAAGATGAGGTCAACATTTAAAAGATTAATTTTTGTCTTTGGTGTGTTATAAGTTAAATTTCAAACAAGATCAATGGTGCATGATTGATATAAGTTGTGAGGACATAAGATGAAAGCATGGTGTCTAAGGTTTAATTATGACCATTTGTATTTGAATATTTGAACTTAATAAAGGAAAATATAGTGACCTATATTTTGGCTATAACTTTTGATCTATGGATAATTTTCTCATGGTATAAAAATAGAACTTGTAGAGGACTCCAAGATGCATTTGTAAATATAGATTTAAATGTTTGAAAGTGTGTAAAATCAAATATACTAAGGTTCAAAGTTTACTATGTGTTTGTGTATATTCCATAAGTAACTTTAGAAGGGTATTTGAGTTTTGTTTATGGTATATCAATGTTTAAAGGTGAAATAGCTATTAGAGTATGTTGTAGAATATATGAGGACCATCTATGTGCATTTTAGAGGGTTGACCAATCTATATTGTGTATGAACAAAGATGTAGAAGTTGACTATGTTTGTTGAATGCACTGGTAGTGTGAGTGACCATCTTGTAGAGGTAATTTGAAGGTGTTATGAGTAGATTCAAAGAAGAAAATGAGTATGGAGGTGTTTTATAAGTATCTAAGGATTATATAAGGCATTATTTTTCATGATATGTCTTTGATCAGTTATGGAGAGTCAAAATAAATTGACTATATTTTGATTATATATGACCAATCTGAGTGGTCATTTTGTGTATGTTGTTTTGAGTGCTTAGAACATGTGTTGATGTGTCTAAAGCACATAAAATATAGATGAGGTATTTAAAGTTTCACCCATGTGATATAATCATATGGCTATGTGAAATATTTGAGTAGTTGGTTCAAAAGTTTGAGACTGTGTTTTCTATGTGTGAAGACTTAAAGAGATAGGAGACCTAATTGGTAGGTCCAAGTGTGGATTTGGTGTTACAAATGGAATAAAAACATGTAATAGTGAGGAAGGGGATATTTGATATATGTTTGATATGTTCTAGTCATTGGTAAAGGATGATGGTAGTTCAATTGGTCTCCCATGTAACATGTGAGTATAAAGGCCTAATGGTTTTAGGTCTCACCAAGACCTAATGGTGGTTTCGGGGTAATGAGGCATTGGCTTACCTATGGAGTATTTTTTTATTACATGTAACATGTATGAGTACCTATTTAAAATGTGGATCAATTATGGTAAGCATCTTGGCCAACCAAGATAGGGTTATACCAAGAGCATGGTATAAGTACAAGGCCTATTTGGCCTATTTGTTCTAGTTGTGTGAATGTGGAGCCAAGTGAAACAAAGAACCTTTGAAAAATAAGGTACAATTCAATGAGTACTATAAAATATCAAAGAGGATTAGACATGCTTGTCTGATCAAGGTGATGAAGGTGATCATATAGGTCATTAGACCTAATAAGCCTAGAAGAGGCGGAATGAGTGAGTATGCTTAATAGGCTATTTGAGAGAGTGTGTATGGTGAGAGAAGGCAATGTGAAGGTTGTGTGGGCCTAGTCGATGGGTTGATGAGTAGATTAGGTTGATGATTGTGTGTATAACCTATAGGTCATATCTCTAATGTTATAATAGTGCTCTTGTAGATTGAGGATGAGCGAAGTGTAGAGTGATTCAAAAGGTGGCTTTGGATGTATTGAGAAAGAGTGTGAAAAAGTGAAGGGATCCATGTTATCATAGGTCCATAATCATGTGTTGAATACATCAATTCAAAGGTGGAGGTGTTTAAAGGAGGGTTGAAAAGACTTGATCTTCCTTGTGGGTAGTTTCTCCTTGTGAAATAGGTATTTCACTAAAAGTATTTGGTCAAGAGGATATGATCAAGGTTTGTTAGTCTAAATGAGTTGACCAGCCTCTTTTTTGTAATTTCTTACAGGATAAGTAGTCCATGTGTTGTAGGATTTAGAGTGGAATTTATTCCCCAGTAGGGTTTCCCATGTATGGCATATGTTATGTGCTTGATCTTGCATTATGTTTCTTGTTCATTGTTATAAATGATGTGTATGCCTCATGAATGTATGTATTAAATGATTAATATTTTGAAGGAATTGGAATTCAAATTGCATTATCTGGGCTCATTGATTCACCCCCCCCATTGATTATACCTCTACCAGGTGCCCTAAGAGTGATGCTACTTTTGGGAGGAAAAGAGAGGAAGAAATAAACATACCATATAGTATCTAAATGTATTCAAATTGTCCAAGAAGATTATGATAGGAGACTTCATGATGACTAAAGAGAAATGAAAAAAATGCTAAGAATGATAAATAGGGAAGATATACAATTTTATAGATTTGACTGGGTCAACCTAGCACAAAGAAAAGGGTCTAAAAAACTATATAGAGTTGATTGGGTTAACCTAGCATAGCAAACATAGACTGAAAAAGTGCATAGGGTCGAGTGGGTCGACCTAGCACAATAGGCAAGGAAAAATAGATAGTCTATAAGAGACTGTGTTGATATAAATGATTGTGTAATGAAACAAGAAGAATTTTTCAAGTATTTAAGAAAGCAAGAAATGAAAGGAAACACATAATCAATTGGATTAATGAGGTTGATTCAATTGATGCACATAGCACAAATCCTTATACCAATGTTGGCTAATGCAAATTTTTACAATACAACATACAATTGAGCAAAGAGAAAGAAATCAACTTGGAAAGTAAAATCTAACTAAGTGGTAAACCTGAATGTGGTTGGATTATTAGAGTATAATTTTAAATGTGATAAGAAGTTGGTTATAAGCAAGGAACTAGAAATCAATATAAGAATGGTTTCAGGATGTTTGGGTTGAAAGGGATCTATATTGGTAATGGTATAGGCTTAGTGTTGGGGCCTACCCCCTCACTTCACACACTCCAGTTATAAAGGTGTCGGGTTCTTAGACAAAATATACCAAAAAACCACATGTTTATACTTGGCCAAAAAACCAAGTCAGATTCCCCCTTGGTGATGAAATCCAATTAGGTAGGCCTTGGGTTGATAATTGTTAAAATGCAATTTAATATTTTGTGATTTGGTAGTGTGTGCATAAAAAAAAATAGTGAAACTAAACGGTATATTGAAAACCACCTAATTAGACTATGTGATCTATTTTGATCATGTAAGAAATAACAAATGAAAGTATGGGCTAATTACTAATATATAAGGGTTAATTCCAACTTTGAAACATAGTATAATGTCAATTTGGTTGACAGTGTGTGCAGAGAATATATAATAGGGTCGATAGTGTCACCCTCATACTATGGAAGCAAAAATATTGAAAGTGAACTATGTCAACATAGTCGACCTAGTTCTCTAGACTACACATAGAATATATAACTATTTCACCTAGTTGACTGTACAGGGGCATTTTTAAAGACCACAAACTATGAAAAATAGAACTATAACAAATGCTAAAAATGATAGACAATGATAAAAAGTAACCTTGGTGGGTTGGAGGATGTAGAGAACAATAATATTGTTATTGAATAACCTTGATTTATACTTGCAAATTCTATTAATTATGTCGATTGGGTTAACTAAGCTTTGTAGAAACCTATTGTTGATAGCCAAAAAATGTACAAGGTCAACTAGGTTGACATAGTAGTTTAAATCTAATGCTTTATAGGAGTGATTGGGTTGGCCTGGTAGTTTGAACTAGAATTCTAGAAAACCTACACAAATAGAACAGAATTATTTTGATGTGATTGTGTGTTAAACCTATGCACAAAAGTTATTACTATGTTGATATAGTCAACCTAGCATCATAAATATATTTTTTTTAAATGATGAAATAAGTGAAGAAAAACTTGAAAAATTTTAGATTCACATTGGGTTTACCATAATGTATGTAATCATAAATGCATCATGTCTATAAATCAATCCCAACTCAGAGAAGATAGACCATATCATACACTTCTGATTAGGGATACATTTGTTAAGTAGGAGCATGACTAATATGGGGATCCACTAGACCTGATTAGGGGATCTATTATATCAATACACTCTGTTAGGGAAGATTACAAAGCCTCTAGTCAAGCATAACCATGCAATAACCCTAATGGGGTCTTGAGTTTTGATATTTAACCTAAACTAAGAAAAAGTAGAGTAAATATAATCTAGTGCTCACCAAAGCTTATGGCATAACATGAGAGGTTAGAAACAATCAAAACATGTATAGGATAATCTCAATTAAGCTATGTATGATTAAGACCCTAAGATTTGAAATATGAAGAGTAATATTATTCGAAGCCAATACTTATGTTACTTCTATATACTAAAGAGAGGAGCAAAGTTAAAGAATACATACTTGAATGATGAACCCATGAAGACTCAATCTCTCCCTTGGCCAAAGGGGCTTCAAAAGAGGTTGTTGTGGTTTGTAAGGATCACTAAGAAAGGCTAAATCATCCAAGACTTATCTACAAGACTAGATTATCAAAGTATAAATGCTAAGCTAATACTCCTCAAGTAAAATGGTGGAAGAATAGATTATAAAGAAGCATGAGTGAATAATAACTCTTGATTTCATATATATATAATGATTAAATTAAATTTTTAATAGGTGGATTTGACCCTAAACCATTCCAAAAATCCCAGTCGACCTAGCATAATTTCAGACAAAGGCCAAACTAGTTCCTACGAGAAAATAATCTGAAACTGTATAAGGTTGACCCATTCAACCTAGCATAGCTAACTGAAAAAGGGGACTTAAGGTGAGGAAAATAGGGATGAAAAGTGGGAAAAGACTAGAGGAGTGTACAAAATAGGAACAATAGCTTAGAGAATGATTTTTAAGAACTAGTTGGGTTGGTAATATGTGGCAATAAGAGATAACAATCTTGAAAAGCACCAATGGCCTACCTACCCTTTTCTTGGTGCACCTCTTAAGGTATGCACTCAGATATATTGAGACTTGATAGGTTCCTATAAGATCTAAAGCATCAATGTTTGATAAAATTTGAAAATATTATATATATACAATATGTTCCTATTGGTGTGTTTGTGGCATTAATGTTGTCATTGATGTCAAATGTAGTCAAAGTTCATTGATTTCCTAGAGACTCTCTTGTGATGATACATGGTAAGTATTCCTAATGACTCAAGCATGGCCTAATAGGTCTTTGAGTTTTACATAAGGTATTGGCACAACATTGTGTCTTGATAAGCTTATGAGTAGTTATTTCTTTGAAAATATCATCTGAAAAAGAGTGATTTTATGTATTGAAATGCTTTTTGTGATAAGATCATTATTGACCAAGTTTATGATAATAGGTCTGTGTGCACATAATGTATTGAGAAGCCTAGTCTCGTCTTGATATTGGCATGAAACATTGTGAGGCATTATGATAGATGAGCTTGAAGGTGTTAATTTTAGTAATAGAGCATGTAAAAATATGTTGGACACTATGTTAACACTATGTATAATGTATTTAATCCTTTAGATGAGTTCCAAGGTAAAGTTGAAGCTTGTCCTTGCATGAATAAATATAGTGAGATCACATAGGCATAGTAACATGTTGAGGTAATTAGTTTATGAATTGTATGAGAAATATTGGAAGCATGTTATCATGGTATGAGTACATTTGACATGTTTATAAGTTGATAATATCACTATAAGAGGTTTCCAAGTGTTTTTAAGGACCAAGCATAACTGGTAGCTCAAAGACCTAATGGCATAGAGACCTAGTATGGACAAATTAAGGGTCAAGTTGAGTTTTCAAGGTGATAGAGAACATGTGAGCATGGTTTTAGGTTTCAAAATCTGTTTTAATTATGTTTACCACGTTTCAAGTCCTCAGTAGAAGGATAAATCAATAAAAAAATTCTCATGCTCATTGACATGTGTAAACTTTGCATGGTGTCCTAATCCTTTTGGGAGAGATTTAAAAGGGTTATAATATTTTTTTCCAATAATTATGAATATGTTTTAAGTACAATACTATCTGAACAAATGTTAATAAGGTAAATTGGTCCAAAACCCTCTCAAAACACTTATAGTGACATGATTGGAGATATTTTGATATAAAGTGTACATAATGGTTTTATTAAGATAATTTTATGATTATATATGGTATATGACACCTCCAATAATCTCCAAGTGGTAATGGTGTGTCATGGTAATGAGTGGAAGCTACATAAATATGCTTATTTCTAAAGAATATGATGTTATAAGCAGGATTGACCAATTCAATGCATGAAAGTGGATGGAGGTTGAATGTAAAAACTTATTAATTATGTTCATCGTGTTATTTTTACATGTTATATCCTATATTTAAACCATTTTGGTCACTCATGTTGACCTATCACTAAAATGGGGTAATGGTGAAGATAGTGAGAAAAAATAGTCAAAGTGAGAATGCATTTAGGGATTGGTTATAGAGGATTAGGAATGGATATAATTTATTTAGGTAATTTTTAAATACCTATACAGACTATAAATTTTTATTATATTCTTTTATTTTCATTAAAAGTATGCAAATGGTGTTCACAAGATGGCCTATCTAGAGAAGATGTGACAGTGAAACCCAAGGTAATGAGATTAGTCTTTAAGATCAACGTTGATATTTAAACCTATGATATGTATGTTTTATGTATTTATAATAATATAATATGATAATTATAATTCTTTTAAATATCTTTTTTATGTCCCTAATGGTGGTCTAATTCATATTTACCATGACTAGCTCTTAAGACAATGACTATTCCAAGTGTGCTAGGTGAAGTAAAGTGTTTGAGTCTCTTTGACTAAATTTGTTTCATTACATGAAATTTAAATAATTTTTTTAGACCTAAATTATATATTAATTAATTATTTAATGTTGATAGATACCTTAATCATTTGAAACATGAAAGCTAAAATGGCTTGTCAGACTGTGTGAGGACTATGAGAGAGTAGCCTGATAAATTGGTCTATAAGGCCAACGGTTGTCAATATATATTGATATATATCCATTTATAAATTATATTTAATACTAATATAAACTATTAATTTAAATTATAATTCATGTAAATTCCATTTTAAGTTCTAAAGACAATGTTCTTCAAGATGGTGTTTTCAGGGTCTCTAACAGTTTTTTGTGTGTTGGTAAAAAAGATGATTTTTAGGTGTTTTAAATTAATATGGAGAATAAAATTCATAATAAGTTGTATTATATTTATTTTAATTAAATATTAATTATTTTTTATTCATGATAATATCATATACATATGTTGGTGATTAAATGTTGTTGACTATACTTTGGTAGTGTTTGACCATTCTGAGTGGTCATATTACAAGAGTTGGTTTGAGGCATTTTGGCCTATTTGATGATATCTAATGGACATGGTGATGAACATTAAGTCATAACATATTTTTTAATGATATTTTTTCATATTTTCATGTAGAATAATTTATTATATGCTTTTATTTTGTAAGACAAACTTTTAGATAGTAAGGACTAATGGCAACTATGCCTAATAGCATGGTTCAAGGAGTGAGTTGGACTCAAAGATAGTGTGGACCCATGTATATTTTATAAATGTTATATTTTAGGCACATATTAATCATTTTAATCATTTGAAGAGACTCAATATGGTCTAAGAGGTCAGATTGGTAACGTGTGCTTAACAAACCTAATTATATTAGGTCTCCTTTAGGCCTAATGGGATTTTGGCCCTTAAGGGGTATGAATGACCTACATGGTGAATATTTATTGATTAAAATGTTTTTAATGACCTATTTCAGTATTTATTTAATTATTTTAATGTCCTTGTCCAACTAATATGGACAAGAGCAAGTGTTAAATATATAAGCAAGGCCTAATTGGCCTATTTGTGCAAGTTAAAATAGTGTGGATATAAGCAAATAAAATAACTAATTTGAGGAGAAAATATAGGTCAATAAGATTCATATGATCATTCATGAACATCTATATAATATTATGCCTATATTTTATAAGTTTAATGGACCTAATGAGCCTAAAAGAGGCATGTTGAGCAAGTGAGCCTAGAAGGAAGTTTAAGAGGGGTAGAAGGTTGAAGTTAGCTGAATGAGGTGAGATACCATCCATAGATTCATCATATGAGTGTTTAAATTGTATTATAGTTGTTTATTTTTAAGATAGATAAGAGAGAGAGAGAGAGATGAATAAGAGGTTCCCATCAGTTGAGAGAGCAATAAGGTGTCAAGAGGTGATCAAGCTTGTCTTGGCTGGGTTGGTGCTTAGTCAAGAAGGGAGATGGATATGCCTTACAAGTTGAATATTTTAGAAGTTTAATTTAATTTTCTAGGTTTATTCTAAGTCACTTATGGGGTTTGATACTCCTTGAAAGTTGGATATTTCTAAAGGACTAGTTGGGTTGATGCCTAACTAGTGAAGGGTTGGTGTTCCTTATGGGATTGGTGCCTCACTAAATGTTGTTTCATTGCTTATAATATATTATTCCAAGTTGTTTGATAGTCTATTTTATCCCACATTAATTTTTCCCATGTAGGTATTATGTTTTTATGTTATGCTTATGCGTCATACTTATTTGCATGGTTGATTGTGCATTGTTATATCTCTATGCTACTTTAAGAATGATGAATGGAATTAAATGAAATGTTTGTACACTAATTCATCCACCCTCTTAGTGGTTAAGCTTCCAACAACTAAATTATCATAGTTATAGAACAATTCTAAATAATAAGTTATAAACTCCATCATTATAGCATAAAATCTACTGAACACCCAACTCACATATACTCTTAATCTCGTAGAACATGAGATTGTTGGTCCTAATCCCCCTTTGTGTCATGATCACATCCAAATTCAAAATCCCTCACATAATTTAAAAACATCCTCCATCTAATATGCCTTATAATTCACCATCCTTGTTAGTTCCATCTATCATGGGGGCTATGATTACATCTTGATCAATTTGGAAGAAGCTAATTTAAAAACAAACAAAATTCATGATGACATTATTGGAGTGCACACTTGAAGGATCCTATGATTTGGAAATAAAATTGAAAAAATAAAAAATAGAAATGAAAGATAAATAATCTATCCAATGGTGAAAACCATACTTATGTCACCTTGGAAAAGTACTAGGGTGAAAACCAATTTTTGGCATCATGCATAAATAATTTGTTGTCTACAAGTACCTTGACACTTGGGGGCAGCCCCATTTCTATTTAAATACTTCATCCTAAATATTTGTCCCATTTAAATCATCTTACTCATCCAAATACTTTGTCCTACATGTCCCTTCCAAATCACTTTCAACCATCATTATCCATCCTAAACATCCTACATCATCCTCATATCCATCTTATTATGCCCATCCTTTCTTCCTATTTTGACCTGGATAAAGAAATGGAAGAAGTCTTGAGACATTTTCTAAAACATTCTTGGCATAATCCTTTGAATGGCACTTTGTTGACTGGACATTTTTTTCCCATGTGGCATGTTCATTAGTGATCCCTAATCCATTCTCATTCTTATTTAATGACATCCAGCATCATCTTGAAAAAATTTCATCCATAATCATCTCCCATCCCAGTACTAGAATAGGTTTTCCCTTTACTAGTAGCCCTTGTCAATAATCCAAGAAAAAAACATAAAATAATCCAAAAAATACAAAACCGTTATAAATCCAAAAATACTAAACATCATAAAATCCAAAAATCTCTAAAAATTTTTAAAAATAAAAAAACTTGAAAGAGAGATATAAAGCCACAAAAATTCAAAAATATTGATCTTCTCCTAAATATAGTAAAAATCCTGTATCACTTTTTAATCAAATCATTATAATTTTATTGGGATGTTTCCTTCCCAAATCCTTCCCCTTGCATGGGGGCACCATCTAGAATCAATATCATCTAGCCTTCACACTTGGATTTTGACTTGATTAAAGACAATAGGCTTTTTATTGCTTCTATTTTCAAGTTTGTGTATGTTTGCTTGCTTACTTATTTGTTTACTTTCTATACTGTATCTTGACTTGTTCATGGTTTTTCCATATCATGTTGCCTCCTATCATGTATTTGAATTTGAGTCCATCTATTGGCCCATGGAAATAATGACATCATGATTTTTCCATATCATGGTGTGTTTCTCTCATTTGTCTATTTAATCGGGGGTTAATTTGTACACACATCTCATCTAGTTCATCATGGAATTTTATATCATGTTGCATACTATCATTTGAAATATCAAAAATCAAGTTGCAAAGTATATGTGGAGATGTGCTAAAATGATACTATATCCCTTAAAAAATACAAATCTAATAATCTTATCCATCTTTGACCAAGTCAAGGTCAAATCATTTATTCATTTCCATCATTCTTCATCACATTCCTCCCTTCTTGGGAGAACTACATTGACCTGAGGTCCATTTGGACTATGTAGGCAGTGCTTAGTCACATGGGGTTTTTGGGTCAACTCAACCACTCTTGTTCTTTTTCTATTCCCATTCCCATTTTCATTCATTTATCAAAATCATTTTCTTATATCTAATTATCCTTTTCCAATCACATCATTATTGCATCACTTGGGGCATCCTCATGTTCCCAAATTTTTATATCTTTTTCATTCTTTTAAAATTCATTATACTATCATCATGTACTTCTACATCAACCTTTCAAATTATTTTCATACATCAACATGATCATCTCATCATTAATACAAGTGATTTATTAAAACCTTGATCTATGCTTTCAAATCAATTGATAAATTAATTAATTAATAAACCATTCATCCAATCCAAGCTCATAGCTTCCACCCTACTTGGGGAAAATCAAATTGTGCAACTTATCTCAGGATAGATCATTCATAAATCCAAGTCCATAATACTTCATGATATTTCATTCATATATCTACCCTATTTTGGGAAAATTCAAGTAACTTATCTTCAAATGTATCCTTCCCAAATCCACCCTGGCAAATCAGTTCATCATTATCAAAAATCAATGTATGAAAACATTAGCTTGAGTGGGTTAATCTCATACATGGGTTAATCTCATCTATTCGTCACATTCATTATATCCTCTTCCTCTCTTTTTCCATAGCCTTTCTGCATCATTCATCCACACATTCCCTCTCAAGGGGCCATCATCCATCACATTCTTTCATCCACCATTATCTAAAATGCATCCACCTTTTTTTTAGCTTCTTCTTTATTTCAAAGTCGTTACTCCACCCATCACATCTCTTAATGCCTTTCAAAGAGGGGGAAAATGTAGACACTTAAAATTAGATGCTTTGTGATAATTTTAACCATCCGTTAATTCCTTACTAACATTTTCCTTAAATTATATAATTTAATCTTCTATCTATACTAACATCTCTAGACATTTCACTATTCATCCCCCTAGTCAATTATCTATTTCTTTCTCATTCAATCCCATAAAAATCATATCCTATTACACTAGTTAATTAATCCAAATTAATTAGCTAATCCTTTCCTAATGATAAATTTCATAGATTTTAGAAATTCATATTTATCTAAATTCATAAATCCAATAAATCCTCACATCATGACATCATTCCCCTTTTCCAAGGAAAATTCAATACAAATAGGCAAGTGTGTAAGCAAGAGATATGGCATTCTCTTACACACTCCAAGCCTTCATAATTACATCCTTTTACACACTCCAACATTCTTACACACTAAATCCTCCTCATTTATGAGGAGGAGGACCAATCCTTTATCATTTATCTCCAACCAAGATTAATTTATCTCATCAATCAATAAAATATATAAATTGAGGGGCCACCCTCTATTCTAAACAAGTTTATTTTATATAACAAAGTGTTATTAATTTGTGAATCAAAGCTTCAAACCATGTGATCAAGTATCCAACCAAATCATCGACTTGCAAGGAGAGGTGTTGTTGAATTGTTTATGCATCTTGACCCACCTTTGTAACTACATCACAAATAAACTCATCCAAATTCATAAAGAGGATAACAAAGGTATAACAAGTGTTTTTTTCAAATGTAATTGCATTCCTTTTATCTTGCTCAATTTTAGGACACATGATTAGATTATTTTGATATTTTGATTTATGATAGCATAATATTAATCTTTATTTAATAATGTTACAATAACACCAATAAAATTTGAATCAATACATAATATATAGATTCAATCATTGTGATCATGATTAGTAGGAAATCTAAAACCATAATAGAAATACTAAACTACATACAATAAAATCCTAAGGGAAACTAGGGTTTTTTAATATTCAATAATAATTAGGTTCACCAATATGTTTTATTAAAATTGGGATAAGAAAATAAATATAATCTAATTTATAAAAACTACTGCATAATATTCAAAATGTATAAAATAAGCATAAATTAAGTATTTATGAGTTAAAACTTGTTATTTGTGTAGAAATACTAAAAAGGGGAAGAATAAAAGACAAGCAAGTTAGTTAGCACTCAAATATGGATGACTACAACATTAATTATGTCATTTATTGTGGCACTATGTTAGATGACTATGAATTAAGAATAGGTATCTGCATCCACTTGGGACAAGGTCATGTTATTTAGATATGTCTAACCTACGAGGTGGTCTATAGGGTGTGTTAGCATTTAGTAAGGTTTTTAACCTCTATATGAATTTAGACCAATGAACATTTACTTGTAATTTTAATGTGTGTGATTGGGGTTACTTGACTCATTATGGAAGCCACTATCTACCTTCTTCTTCACTTTGAACCTTATCTCAATAGATAATGAAAATAAATATAATAGATGGAGGAAAAAGGGTTAGTGGTTGAAGTTCTATTTGACCTCAAAACCCCCTATGTTTATATATGCCTACATATTGATACTCTAAAGAGGGATTAAACTCCATTAGTTATCCCATGCTACAGTGGTGTGTGTGAAATAATAGTGTAATTTTATATTTTTGTTCAATCTTGGTGTGATTGAGTATTTCAACAATGGTTTGTGACCTTTAGCTTAGGGCTACTTGGATTATGTGAACTTAGAATTAGGAAGATTAGGTGTTTTCCTTTCAATGTGTAATTAGGATCTCTCTCTCTCTCTCTCTCTCTCTCTCTCTCTCTCCTCTCTCTCTCTCTCTCTCTCTCTCTCTCTCTCTCTCTCTCTCTCTCTCTCTCTCTCTTCTCCTCTCTCTCTCTCTCTCTCTCTCTCTCTCTCTCTCTCTCTCTCTCTCTCTCTCTCTCTCTCTCTCTGTGTGTGTGTGTGTGTGTGTGTGTGTGTCTATGTGTGTGTGTGTGAGTGTGTGTGTGTGTGTGTGTGTGTGTGTGTGTGTTTGTGTGTTTGTGTGTGTGTGTGTGTGTTGGTGTTTTACAATATGGAAGCTTATTACAATCTAGTGAACAAATGAATGGAAAATCTGCTTATATAGTGTTATATTATGAAATTCCTCTAATGGGACTTGTTAGGATGACCCATTGGGTTAATTTAAATTTCGAATAACAAGGAACTAATCAACATTTATGTGATCTTTTAACTCCTAAGATACATAATGGCATGCCCAATGTTACCACACATCTTGTATGGCCATGGAAAATGGTGTGTAACCTTTAGTTTTTTCTAAAAAATGTATTTAATTCTTCAAGTTTAGACTTTGAGCCTTCTTGTGTTACCTCCAATACCATGAAAACCTTTCCTTCTATATCTATCAATCACAAACAATGACCTAGGGGCACTTCTAGATCGACACAATGAAAATGGAAATGAGTATGCCATGTACCATCTAAGCCATACATTGGTCACATATAAACACAATTATATGCCCATTGAAAAAGCTTATTTAGCTATGATCTTTACAACTCAAAAAATATGACATTACATATTTAGTAATAAGACCATGGTCATTTCAAAAGTAGATCTACTCAAGTATCTACTATCTAAAACAAATTTACAAGGTTGTATGGCCAAATGGATCATGCTTCTCAATGATTTTAAGATAGAGTATGTGAACCAAAAAGACATCAAGGGGAAAAATTCTTGCAGATCAGCTTGTTAAAGTACCCCTTACAAATATAGAGCCACTAATATTCCAATTTCTTGATGAATCCATTATGACCATTATTGAAATACCTCTTGAGAAGTAGCACTAGAAATTGTATTGTGATGGATCATTCACAACACATGGATCATGGGTAGGCCCTTTATTTATTACATCATAGGGGGATCTAATCCCTAAGTCATTTAGAATTAACTTTTCTTGTACCAACAATATGTCCAAATATGAAGCACTCATTACAAGGATTCAATAGGTAGTAAAATGGAACATAACATGTCTAAAGGTTTATGGTTATTTTCAATTATTTATCAATTAGGTTACAAACCATTTTTAAACCAAAGATGATAAGTTGGTTCCTTACAAGGCCATGGTCGACACTCTCAAGCAAAAAATTGTTGATATCTAGTTTGAACATATACCAAGGGATAGTAATAGAATAGCATATTCATAGTTACCATTATATTATTAATTCAAGGGGGCACCCTACAGTTTATCCACTGTCATTAAAGTCATAAGCACAAAGAACCTTTTTATTCTTTGAGAAGACTTTACTGTGCTTATAGCTTGTAATGCCTTCCCAAATAAGGAAAAATTGTAGACATCTAAAATTGGCCACCAATGGCTTCATACCAAACTTCAGAGTGATTCTTATCAATATTTTCATATCAAACCTAATAATCACTAAATGTCTCCAATTTGGATTATAAATCAATTAATGGGACAAATGCACTCATCAAATTAATTCAAATATCACAAACAGCTAAAATGCCTAAATAGAATTAATTACCATTCAAAACCAAACCAAATGTCTAAATTAAATTAACCATGAGAAATTAAATGAATAATCAAAAAAAATTCAAAAATCAAAGAATATCCTAGGAATTCATAATTACCTTTTGTGAGTTGTCCAAAATCAATTTAGAAAAAACAAAAACATTAACCACTTCTTTGCCTTAAGGATACTGGGAACCCTCACTAAGTCACAAGAAATCACTTATCATTTAGTTTCCCCATCCTTTTTATCCTTTTATCCCATGCTCTCATCATTTTGTGATCTCATTCTCATATTCTTCTATAACATCAATCTTGTTTTCTTTTCATCATTTTCTTTCTATCCCATTTCTTTTGAGAACTACATTCAGCTTGAAGTTTTTGTTGTATATTATGTCCATGAAACTATGTACATAGCATCCACTTTCCTAGTACATTTTGAGAAAGCTCACCCACCCCCTTCCTTTTCTTCTATTCCCCCATCTTATTTGTTTGTTAATTTTTCACCTATTTTCAATGGGAAATGTTCATCGTCTCATTTGATCATAGTGTTTATACTAACATTTTGACTAACCATTGTTTGTTTGTTTGTTTGTTTTTATTGGTGTGTTTGTTTATTTAATTTTAGTATTATTTCCTTGATTTAGTCTACATACATTCGTTGGGTGATTCCTTGCACACTATTCTTTAATCAATCTATATTCATACATCAACATTGTTATCATGGTTTTTATCATTGGTGCATTATTTTTCCTTTGAGTATTAGATCAGGAGTAAATCCTTATGCATATTTTGGCCAAGTATTCATGGTGTTCTATCATGATTCCTATCATCACATGATATAGCAAAAATTAGCTTTAAAAATTTTACATGATAAATGTAGTGATGATATCCCCTTGGCACCAGCATCAGCAATATTCTCGATCTAATCCAAATCATCTCCCAAATAGAGTAATTAAATAATGAAAGAATTTTCTTTCTTATTAGTTCATATGAGCATCTCCCTACTATCAGGTTTCCTAATTCATCTTTATCCTCTATATCAATTGATCATCATCATATTTTCCACTATCGAGATATAATGATTATAATTGCCTCTAGGCAAATCATTATATACCATCCCACTTGCATCTTTCATATCATATTTACCACTATTGGGGTACAATGCTTATAACCACCTTTAGGCAAACCATTGTACACCATCCCACTTGAATTTCTAGTGATTATATCTACCTTCATGTAAATCATTATGTTTTCATAAATTTAAGGGTTAATGATTATAACCACCTTTGGGCAAATCATTCACTATCTTCTACCCAACTGGGGCAAGTTTTTATCTTACCTATGTTAATGATTATAATCAACTATGGGAAAATCATCATGTTTGTATATCCTAATTAGGGCAGCTCCATGTGCCACTGATTATAACTACCTCTAGGCAAATTAGTTCATTCCACTCCATCATTTTCATCTATTTGGTCCACTCATTTCCTTTTTTTGAGGGATTATTTGTTGATACCTTTGCCAACCGCTTCCTTGAGGGGGTACCCTACATTTCATTAATTGTTGTTGAAGTTGTAATCATACACAAACCTTTTATTATTTGAGAATAAGTTATTATGCTTACAGTTTACCACACCTTCCCAAATAGGAGTAAATTATAGACATCTAAAATTGGCCACTAATGGCTTCATGCTGGACTTTAGACTGATTCTTACCAACATTTGCAATTCAAACCTAAGAATCACTAAATGTCTCAAATTTAGATTTATAAAATACAATTTGACTTATAAATCAATTAAATGGGACAAATGCACACATAAAATTAATTCAAATCTTGTAAAAAGATAAAATTCTTAAACATAATTAATTACCATGCAAAACCAAATCAAATGCCTAAATTGAATTAACCATGAACAATAAAATGAATTATCAAAAGGGAAATTCAAAAATCAAAGAATATCCTAAGAATTCATAATTACCTTTTGTGAGTTTTCCAAAATCCAAAACATATCACCCATGCCTATTCCATGCTAATAATGAGTTTTGACACCTTTTAACTCTACTAGGGTTAATTAATGAAGTAAGGTGAGGTTTGAACCCATTCCAAGACCTTTTGCTAAACCTATAAATACAAGCCTAGACATCTTCATTTAGGGAGCTTGGAACATAGTAATGTTATAATGTTGGTTTTATGACAAGATTAAAATCTAGAGTTATAATGCCAAAATTGTGAATCACAAGCCAAGCCATGAAGCTACATCAAGCAAGCATGAGCCAAACCATGGTGCCAAGGGGAAAAGGAGCCACACAACTCCATTTTCCAAAGATCTCTTGAGAAAAATCCAAGCAAGCCAATGAATAAATCTCTTAGAGCATTCAAGGAAGGTAAAAAAGGTTATTTTTCTTGAATTTTAGTTGTGATTTGTCAATTGGTTTTCTTCACTAATCTCCCCCCTTTGATCTAGGCAAGATAGTGATATACATGTTAGTGTGTTTCCTTTCATTTTTATTTAATTGTAAAGCTAACACATGATCTAACCACCCTTATTGGATTCCTTGATCATAATTGGTGGATTCACCTTGTGTAATGATGAATTCACCATTCTATGACTCTATTTGTGATCTTTATTTATGTAGAAACAATAACTTTAAAATGATAGTTTTGACCTACTAAACATTGGCTTCACTATTTGGATTCCTTGGCTTCAACCCTACTAAATAGTGGCTTCACTAGGAAAAATTATATTTGGTTTTGATGGATTCACCTATTTTTTAGTTGTAATCAATGGCTTTACCAAATCTAATCAGTGGCTTTGCCCTATTTAATGGTGACTTCATTAAAATGTGGTCTATACCTATGTTTATGTGTATAGGAAAACATCAACTTCACTAAAAATAATGGATTCACTTTGTTTCATAAATGGTGGATTCATTTTATGTTTTCAAAAAACCTAAGAGCTCAAAATGGAATGTTGTTTATTCATTTGCTTTTTGGCCTAGATACAAGTAAAACCCTTAACATTTTTGTAGGAACTAAGGTGGAGAGAGAGAGGCTTATATACTTTTAGATTTTACATACACTTTTGTTTGGTGCTTAAAATCAACTTAATCACACTTATTTTTTAGTATTTTCAAAGTTTTTACAAAGTACAAACAAAGCCAAGGGGTCAAAATTTTAATCATATTTGAGTTAGTTTTATTAAAAAGAACATACATTTTAATTAGATATCTTAAGAGCTTTTTTAATTTTTTATTTATTCTTTAGTTAGTTTCAAAGTTCATTAGATTATATTATCTATTTGTGGAAAATTAAAAATTATTGCGTGTATTCTCTCCCCTATCCCATATAGGCAACTCAAGTGACCAAAAAGCACTTGGTTTGTTAACTTGTTTGTTTAGTATTATCAAAAATAATGTCATATATTCTCTCCTTAAGCTCCAAGTGATTTGGGCAACCCAAAAATGACCTCTAAAGTCTTTCCATTCTATTTTCTAACATTTGTCTTGTGGGTGGGAGCTTGTTTCTCCATCACAAGTTCTCTTGGTGTGCATTGAACTGAGGTTTCATATCCTAACATCATACCAACCCCACTCTATGTTGGGGTATATAAATTGGGCACATGATATTGGGATTATTAGGGGACTGAATGGATAGCCTCTTTGATCCTAATGAAAACTTGTGTTAGGTCTTGATAAACATCAAAATCCACTTAATAGTACATGGTTGGAGTCTTTATGCAAAGGAAAAGACCTTTGCATAGTAAGTTAGCAGGTATGAATCAAATTGATGTGATTACACCCTTATGTTAGCCACACTTTGGACCAATTAGTGTATTCAAAACTTATATATTTTATTCAACCCCATTTACCACAAAATGTTTTGCCAAATGTCACGTTCTCCTCACTCTAAGTTCATGCCACATACCAATGCTTGAGAGAGAGGGGGGGTGTAAAAACTCTACTGACACATGTTCTTTAATTTTTGGTTTAACACTTAATTCCTCACAATCATTGGTATATTGATGGAAGTTTTGGTAGAAGCTACACATACCCATGTTAGTTTTAGGGACTGGGTGAGCCATTAGTGTTATTTTTATTTTCTTTGATTTACATGTATGTTTGAGACTAAAATTATTTGTTTTTATTGGAAAGTGAAAACAAGTTCAAAACCATCACATTATTTTCACACCCTTTAGCCTAATAGGTGTTACTCTATCCATTTTTGTGTCATAATTTTTGCCTTAAAGATTTATTCCAAAAAATTTTGTGTGTCACTTGTTTAAATGAAACATAGTTACACTACCCATTTCATCTCAAACATTTACCTTGGATTTTTAAGTCCAAAGCCATTTTCATGTCATTTATTTGAAGAAGCATTGTTACATTGCCTAAATTTTTCCAAATCACTTGTCGCTTTTAAAACCAAGTTCTAAAATCATTTTTATATCTTTTGTTTTAAATACACGGTTACGCCACCCATTTTGGTCTAGAATTTTTGCCTTACAACATTCAAATATTTTTGCATTAAATTTTAAATTCAAACTTTCAAAGTACAAATCCTAAACTAATCAGGTTTACACCAAAGCCTCATCTAATTTTGGCTTAGTTAGTCTAACTTTTTGTGTTTGGATTATGTCACTTAGGTTGATTTCTTATTTTATCTAAAGACCCCTTATTTAAACATAGTGTTTGTTATTTGTCTTGTGCCTTAATTTTAGTGTCCCTTGAGCCAATTTATTGCCACGTACCTTTTTTGAATTTTATTATATTGAATCCAAAAATGTCTTCATTCCATTGGTCAGATAGTCACTTGTGAACCAAGTATTGAGTCTAAGTGAACCAATTATCGAGTGTCACCCAAGCCAATTGCCTTAGTTTCATTTGTTTTTGAGTTCTTGTTTGAGTTATTTATTTATGAGTCTAGCCTTATTTTTCATGCTAATGATTATAACCACCTTTGGGCAAATTGTTGCTATACTTCGATCATAGTTCACATTTATTCTAACTTGTCTAAATACTTTTATCATTGATTATAATTGTTTTAGATAAATTAGCACCTTATCCATATATGAGTTTTGAGATTTTTTATTACCTTTGCCACTGATTATACCTCCTTTAGGCAAATCAGTATTATTTGTTAGACCAATTTCAAGTTTGTGTTGTCATTTCCTTTGCCTGGTTTAGTTTTTTAACCCTTTGATCCTATTTTATAGAACCAAAGGTTGTTATTTTTAGACCTAGATTGTTTTTTATCTTTAGACCTTTATTTTTTATGAGACCTATCTATAGATCCAAACATGCCTCATTACACATGTAGGAAGACTATGTATAATCTATACTATGAGAACTTTGTGACTAGTGACCCTTTTTCTTAAGATTCATATGAAGATGTAACTTATAAGATGAATCCCTTTCCATATTATATTATTACATATGTTGAACAAAGGTCAGACCCATTAGTGCAATATTTGGTGACTAGATCTTCTTATCCAAGCCAAGAACAAGAGAAAATGACATAATACCTTACTCAAATGATGCCTAGCATTGAACAAAGCCAACAAAAAGATCCCTACTATGTTACAACACCAATGTATAAAAGTTATGGTTTGTACTTGTTGATCATCATTTGTTAGAGAACAAAGACAAAATCCTCGTCAGAGCCATTAAAGTAGCCACCAAGTTTTTGCCAAACTTCTCACATAATATTCAAAGTAGTTTTATTAGAACTCTTATTAATACACATCAAATTTAATAGTTTGAATAGGAATCAACTAATTATAGTCAATATTTAGTCTAAATGCCATAATAGAACCAAAGTACCCTTGAAAAAGGGAAAGGCCCTATAGATGATCAAATAGAATAGGTATAATAAGTGTACTAAAAATACCTTAATCTACCTCACAATATTAATGCCATGTCTATTTCTAACACAATACTTATTGAGCTAGCTCCATCAACATGAAAACAAATAGATGCCTCAATATATACAAACCAAAGTATAAACCCATTTATCAAAATCACACTTGTTGGTGACATGTTTAATGTCCCCATTTTGATAGAAGAGACTACTATTCAAATGGAAGACATCACTCAAAATGTTATGGATAACACACAAGTGCATTATAAATTAAAAAAAAGTGAGTCTAATTTACCACCAAGTAATACACAGTATACTCCTCCAACTAATGCCATGAGTGGATTACAAAAATAGGGGATAGCTACAACTACTTCCCAAAATTAATAAGCAACCTCTACTCCTCAACCAATTACTTCCTCAAGTGTGAAACATCGGGAATGAACCAACAACAGACTAATTTACCACCACAACAAGTTCAGAATACTACACCACCTAAATAGGGGGAAATAAATGTTCCACCATAACAAGCATAGACCAATATACCTCAACAATCAAAAATGTTTCCTAACCAACAATGTGTTTCTATTGGCTAGAAAGTGCTAGTTGGTCAAAAATAATAAATTTCAAACCCCTAATAAGATCCTAACTAACAAGTGCATATCCAATAATAGGTATTCAACCAACAACAAGGTTCTTATGTATAACAAGTACCAGGTACTCATAAATAGTTGTCTTTCACCTAATGGGTATCACACATGTAATAAAGATCTAACTATCAACACCTTCAATAGTAAGGATCTAGTCAACAACATGTTTCCTATGTATAATAGGGTTCAACAAGTTCTCTCCCAAACTAACAATACCAACACATCCCATAGATCTAAATTCCATTACCACAACCACAATTTTTTATCTAAGTTTATATATCCAATCCTAACCAAAATGTGTTTTAATAGTAGTGTATTCTATAGCCATAGTATAATCCCAATACACAGATATGTCTACCTACTCATTGGCCAATTTAACTAATATTCCACAATATGTGTACCTCAGTTAAGGTAATCTACCTTTGACTACATAACCTCAAAAGCAATAGGCCACTCCATCTGACTTCCTTGCCCAAGAGTTACAATAAATGAAGGATTAAATTCAAGCTATATAGATTAGAAAACAAATAAAGAAATTAAAACTAGACAAAATATGATCTTATCCATTCAACATGGAGTATCTACAAATACCATTTCTATTGGGTCGTGAGCTACCTAAATTTGATAACTACAAGGGCAAAGGTGACCCTAAAGAGGATTCTAAAATAATTATTTGTTATTTTCCAGCCAATGGCATATAACAACATATACTTGCTTCTTCTCTTTCTAAGGAGTCTCTATGGACAAGCCTTAGAATGGATTTTGAAATTATCAAAGAATTTTTTACCAAACTTTGATAATTTTTTAGAGAAGTTAGGACAACATTTTTCATATAATCTCAAGCATGATATTATAATTGTGGACTTAGGCCAAGTTAAACAAAATATTGGTGAAAACTTTGTCACATACTTGTAATGTTAGAGAACACTAGCAAGCCAGTTTACTCATAATCTCTAGATAAATAGTTGGTTGTAATATTTACTAGGACCCTGCATAGGGAGATATCTTACCATCTTGAGCTACAATGTGCCCATATGTTTGAATAGGTTATATAGAAAGGAATACAAATTGATAAATCCATTATTAAGAAAGGGATAATCAAGCTATCCTCTTCTAATCAGATCCAGAATCAGCATCAAGGCTAGTAGAACCAGAACCATAATTAGAACTCAATTAAAATATTGGATTTAATGCCACCTCATGCCAACAACAATGAGAGATCAAAATCCTACAACCATAATAAGAATGTTGCTGGCAATAGTGTCACTAAATCATGCCATGTTTAGATAATCCAAACACCAGTTATTCATTTACCTCCACCCATTCAACAACCACCACCTCCATACATTTAGCCAAGACCTCCACAAAACTAATAACCATATAATCAAAAATAATTGCATACCCCTCCTCAAAGGAGAAGACCACCCATTACCAAAAAATTTAGTGACCTTGGAAAGCCTATTAAATTTATATTCTAAATATTGGTTCAAGTAAATATGATCAGTTGGCTAATACTAAAGCCATTCCCTAAAAGGATTCCTTTTCCTAATTGGTATGAGGAACATGAATTTTGTGAGTGTCATTGCATTAGAGGACATTTCATATGATGATGTATCCAACTTAGAAATTTAATTAAGAATATGATGGAAAATAGAGAGATAGAAAGAGACACCCATGCTCCTATGACCAATCATAACTTAGATATCTACCAGAATCCATTTCCCCAACATAACAATAATAATAACTAGCAGTAATACCAACAACAACAATGGTAGAGAACTCCACTGTAAAATCAATAGCAATAATAAAATAATATAATGATTAGAATTAAAGACAAACTGACTAAACCAACCAAAGAGGTCATCATCTCATATTTTATAACTATAATAACATTGTAGGACACATTTTAGGCAGTCATGTTGCCACTATTACTATTAACCCTCAACCAACTAAAAATAAACCTAGACCCTCACCCAATAATTCATATCAGCTAATAAATGCTTACTAACCTCCTTATGCTAGTAATTCTTCTTTAGACTATGTTATCAATTAGGCTCAACACTATCCTAGAATTTTCATTTTATGTCTCATTACCTACCTAGCCAACTACTAAATCCAAGTACTAGATCAATATTTCACAATCATAATTTGATGAGATAAAGTCACTATCAAGGGAGCATAGCCAAATACTAAAAATGAGCCCATTCATCCTTCAATGCCTATCATAAATAAACTAGCTAAAAAAACTAAGAGAAAGACCTATGATATTATGAAATAACTAAAAAAGGCACCTATGCATATATCCATCATGGATTTGTTATATACACCAAGCATCTAAAAATACATCTTGAATGATTACTTAAACCAATCCCTCATGCCATATGGCACCACTCCAGATAAATTTCAATCCATGGTAGGACACTTGGCCCATGGCCAACGTCTTAACTTTGACCAAAGTGACATGTCATCCCTAAGCCCTATGCATAATAACCCATTGTAAAATGAGGTAGGTGTAATAAACCATAGATTTAAATGTGTCCTTGTAGACAATGGTTTGGGCCTTAACATTATGTCTCTTAAGTTAATCAAACATCTTGGATATATAACAACCAACTTGCATCTATATACCATTGTTATCAAGGCATATGATAATAAAGAATGGGAATCTCAAGGTACTATTAGCTTTCCAATGGTCATTAGGAATTTAAACCATAACACTCTATGCCATGTGTTATACCTAGAACTATCTTACAATCTATTATTGGTCTAACCTTGGATCCATGAAATTGGGGCTATACCTTTCATGTTGTATTAGTGTATAAAATTTTCAAATTCAGGAATGGAAGTGACTATACCAACTAATATTTAACTATACCAATATTTTAAATGCCTTGAGTCTGAGTATAAAATCTATAACTATCAATTTGGTATGAATCCTAGGCCCAAATCTAATGAAAAAAGAGCTAAAAAAGGAAAATCCATTGAATTACATTGACCTAGATAGCTTAGCTTCTACCTTATCCATGCCTCCACTAGACATTTCTAATCACTTCTATATAACTAACAAAGGTCTCGAAGAATACGATACCCATAATGCATTTTATATTGCTAAATTACCATGAAATCCTAAAACCTATGGAAGACCCAAGGCCACAAACCATAGGAAAATCCAAGTTGAACAATCCCATTATTTTCAAACTAGCCTCTAGCCTAGAATAGGACCCCTTAGCCAAAGATGATTCATGGATTTACACTAGTGAGTTAATTGACTATTACCAAAGTACAAAGTTTTCTATCCCTAATCAGATTATGGATCACCTAACTTATGAAGGTAGAGGCTTGGGGTTATATCACCAAGACATGATCAAACCAGTCTCAATGACTAAGTATAAGGGAACTCATGATATTATATTTAAACTACCTAGGGGTGAACCCACATACCTTATTCATGTTCCAACACTAACAACTAACAAAGATGATGTCATAAATGATGTAGGGTCTAATTATAGCACTATAATGATCTTGCTAATACAAATTTGTTTAACCCCCATGTTTGTTGCACCATGAACAATATTTATCAACCTTCATCATTAACCCTTTATCATCTGAAGTTGATAGACTAGGACTAATAAGAGTCAACAATTCCATTAAACGAGTTTGAAAATGATGAGGCCATATATAGCTTTTTTGGATTGAGTAATCACATTCCTCTTGTGGATCACAAGAAAGGGTTTTCTATTAGATTGGAACTTACTACCTACTTCAAAGAGTGGGTGAACTTCCTTGCCCAAAAATAAAAATAAAATCAAGCATTGAGGTCTAAAAGTGAAAACCTCTTTGAGGCACATTCTGACCAAAGTAATAATAAAGAGAAAGGCAAGTCTCTTGGTGAAAATCCATTTTTAGTGTTATTAGATGGTGATGTTCACCCCTCTTCCTATGAAGCATAAGATACCTATAGTCTAAATTTTATTTATGGATCAGATATTAGTATGGAGGAGTGGCAAACTTTTGCATAGATTATTCAAGAATGCCCTGAGGTATTTGTTTCATGGTCATTTCTAGCATTAGGAGATTCTGATCCATCCTACTTGGGAGAATTAGATGATCCCTTTTGATGGATTTTGTTGACATATTTAAATGGGTTTATTTGGACATGCCAAGTTTGGACCCTACCTTGGTTGTGCACCATATCATTTTACATCTTAATTCCAAACTTATTAAGAAAAATTTGTATAAGATAAATCCTCATATTGTTATGCTAGTCAAGAAAGAGTTGGAAAAACTCTTAGAAGTGAAATAATCAAGTTGATTGACTATTCAGAGTGGATTTCAAACATTGTGTTGTGCCAATAAGTAAGAAACTAGAAGGTATCATAATTTTCACTAATTTTAGATATATTAACAAAGTATACTTGAAAGATGAATTTCCTCTACCTAATATTGACATCATAGTTGACTAAATAACCATATATGAAAGGTTTTCTCTTATGGATGGTTTTTTAGGTTATAATCAGATCAAAATTATACTAAAAGAGTAGGACAAGACAACATTTACCACTCCATGGGGAATATTTTATTAAGTGATGTCTTTTTTACTTAAAATGTCGGAGCCACATACCAAAGGGCCATAACAATAATTTTCCATGATATGATGCACAACATCATTGAGGACTATGTCAATGACATCCTGGGTAAATCAAACACATGTGTTGATCATCCAATCATACTATAAATAAATTTTGAGAGACTTCATGAGTACAAGGTCAGGATTAATATGAAGAAATATGTATTTGGTATAAATTTTAGAAAACTTTTAGGATTCATTATCTCTCACAGGGGTATTGAAGTCAATTTAACCAAAGTTCATATAATTACTAGAATGTCATCATCATTTACCTTAAAGCAACTTCATATTTTATAAGGTAAGATATAATCCATCTAATGCTTCATCTCATAGTTAGCTAAGAAATTCCATATATTTACACACTTACTAAAGAAGGGTATTATGTTCTCCTAGAATGAAGAGTGTCAAAAAACATTTGATCATCTTAAGGAATATTTGGCTAATGCTCCTATTTTATTTCTACCCACATCAAACAATCCATTGCTTATTTACATGTCAACAACTAAAAATGCCCCAGGGGCACTGTTAGCACAACAAAATAAATAAGATAAAGATCATGTTGTGTATTATCTAAGCTAAACATTGGTCATGCATAAGCATAATTATACATGGATTGAAAAATCTTTTTTATTAATGGTATTCATAGCCAAAAATTTGTGTCACGACATGCTGAATAACAAAACCATTGTTATTGCCAAGGTAGATCCACTCAAGTATCTATTTTCTAAAATAGCTCTACAAGTCCACATGGTAAAATGGATCATGATTTTAAGTGAGTTTAAAATTGAATATGGCAACCAAAAATCCATTAAGGGTCAAGTACTCATAGATGAACTTGTAGAAGCTCATATTTAAGATACTCGACCTCTTACCTTTAGATTTCCATATGAGGACATAATTACTGCCACAAAAGTAGAAGTAGCTCCTGAGGTCAAATAATGGAATATGTACTTTTATGAATCATTCATATCATGGATCAAGTGCCAAGATATTTTTTGTTATGCCACAGGGAGATCTCATTCCCAAGTCCTTTCATATTAGATTTTCCTATATCAATAACATGGCTAAGTATGAAGCACTCATTATAGGGCTTTATCTAGTAGTACAGTGTAACATCCAACATTTATTACTTCATGGTGATTCTTATCTAATCATCAATCAGGTCACTGACCAATACCAGACTAAGGATGATAAGTTGGTAACCTATAAAGATATGATTGATACTCTTAAACAACAAATTTCCAACATCCAATTTGAAATAATACCTTGAGAAATAATAGAATAGTTGATGTTATAGCCACCATTGGCTCCATGATTTAGATCATAGATAGAGAAAGGGTTGATCAATTTCTTGTTGAACATATCTTAGCACCGGCACACTAATAATCAACCATTAATATGGTCTGTGACATTATTTATCCCATGACTCCCTGGTACTCAGACATATATGCCTATCTTCAAGATCAAACTATGCCTCCTAAATTATCATGTAAGAAACAAAAAGTCTTCACCCACAAAGTCTCTCATTATACTCTACTTGGACCAACCTTGTATCATAGAATCTATGGTGGAACTCTACTTCATTGTTTAATTTTAGTATAATCTAGATTAGCATTGAGGAAAGTTCATGAAGGAGTGTGTGGAGCCCAAACCAATAGGGAAATCTTAGCCAAAAATTTACTACGTACTAGTTATTATTAGCCAACTATGAAATTAGATGCAACTACAAATGTGGAGGTGTGTCAAGTGTTAGAAGCATGATAATTTGATTCATGCTCCAACTAAGACACTATAATCATTGACAATGCCATGGTCATTCTCAATATGGGGACTCAAATTCATAAGAAATATCAATCCTACATCCTCAAATGGTCATAAAAACATCATAACTACTATCGAGTATTTAACTAAGTGGATGGAAGCCATTCTTCTCACTTACATCACTAGTACATAGATATCTAAATTCATATTTAACTATCTCATCTATTTTTATGGTATCCCCTCTAATATTATATATGATAATGGTGGATCTTTTAAAAACCAAGATGTGAAAGCACTTTGTACCCAATATAGTATCAAAAAACAATTCTCTACCTCCTACTACCTATAAAAAAATGACCAAGTTGAGGTTTCTAGTAAAACCATTATCAATATTCTTAAAAAGATTATCAATGATGCTTGTTGAAATTAGAACTTATAGCTATTTAACACCCTCTAGGTATATTGTACCACATTCTATACTTCAATAAGAGCTATACCCTATTCACTTGTTTACAACATTGAGGCCATTCTTCCTATCGAGGTTGATTTTCCTTCTCTCTAGGTTTCATTATAACACATCATCGATGATGAGGAATATAGAGTAACTCATTTGTAAGAGATAGACTTAATTGATGGAAATTACATGGCCATCTTGAAAAATCTTTAGACATATTAGATCAAATTAAGAGGCCAATACAATAGGTACATTAAGCATCATGAATTCAAGATTGGTGACCTTGTGTTAAAATAAAATTAGAAGAATGTCAATGTTGAAACAAGAAAAAAATAAAGTTCCAACCAAACTGGTTAGGGCCCTATGTAGTTATTACTAACTACAGTTCTAGAGCATATAGGCTCACCATGCTAGATGGAAATGAACTTGATGAACCAATGAACACAATGAACCTCAAATGTTTTTATTCTTAAGGAACTCAAATTATTAATTGCAATGATTATTTAAGTTGTGCCACATTATACCCACTTTTTGTATTGTACCCATATCGTTCTACCACACCATTAACCCTTTGCCAGCTAGTTATTTCTACCTAACCTTACCTATCACATTTGGCCTTGGTTTTAACTCATTTATACTTCAATCACATTCAGTGGTTAATGATAAATTCAATTCTAGTAGTTTTTTCATAATTAAATGTTTGAATGGCAGTATATGAAAGTAGTATGGCAATGATCCTAGTAATTACATCCTTCATTTGTTGTTATGGTTTATACTCATGCTACTAATAATAACCACCTTTGGGCAAACTAGTACCATTGATCCTTTACTATTGTTTCCTAATTACAACTGCCTTTGGGAAAATTAGAGACAATAATTTTACAATGCATTACCACATCACTTACCATCATTGATGTCATTTTCATGTACCAGAACTTGTTGGTACTTAGTCAAATGTCTTTTATATATGTGGACCTATAATAGCTTGAAGTCCATTTGGACTATGTAGGTAGTACTTAGTGTTTTTTGAGGTCAGCTCAACCACCCTTGTTTGAACATTCTTATTATTTTTCAAGTACCTTAAGCCACGCTCTCAATGTTTTGTGAGTTGGACCATATTATATCTCATGATTCTCAATCGAGTTGAGATTCATAAAAAATTACAAAAAAATTGTAATAGTTCAAAAACCTCTAAACATTTGAAAAGACCTCTGAAAATCCTAAAAATCACAAAATTATGAAAATTGGCTTAGAATTTCCATGCAAGATATAAAGCTATCAAAATTTTCTAAGATGGGCCATCATAACTAATCAACTTTATTTCTAGGCCACCTTAGCCTTTTTCCTCTCATTTTTGGGAGAAGTACATTGGAATGAGGTCTGTAAAAACAATGTAGCTAGCACTTGGATACATGGGGTATCTCAAGTTAGCTCAATTGCCTTCCTTTCTTTTTTGACCACTTCTTTGCCTTAAGCATTTTAGGACTCCTAACTATTTCAAAAGTAACTACTTGTACTTTAGTTTCCCCATATTTATTAGGTTTAGTTGTATGCTTTCATTGTTTTATGAGTTAATGTTGTGAAAATTATGTATTAGAATTTTATGCACTAATGACCACTTGGATTTTCTTATGCTCTAGACATTTTATGAGTACTTTTTGTTTGAATGCTCTCACCATTTTATGAGTACTTTTTGTTTGAACACTCTCTCTCTCACTATTTTGAAAGCTCATTCTCATTCCAATCCATAGATGCAGTAAACACTATGAATTACCAATTCAGTTCATTAGTGGATACTCATCTCTTGTCTTTTAGTGTGGTTTTAACCTAAACCATACTCTTGCATTTGCATGATTTATTTGTGTTCATGCTTTCATGACTGTGTGTGTCATCCCCCTCTTTTCTTACACACTCTCTATTTTGTGAGATAATTACCATTTTCATCTAAAATTTACTCATGTTTTCTTATCATCATTTTTATTTTATCCCATATCCTAGGAGAACTACATTTGACCTAAATTTCACATTGGATCTTGTGTTCATAGAATTATGTAGGCAGTGTCCACTTACCTAGTACATCTGGAGTCAGCTCAATGACCCCTTCATTTTATTCTATTCCCCCCATTTTGTTTGTTTTGTTTCATTTTCTCCTATAGCCTAGAATAAATATTTACCTTCTTGTTTTTCTTGTTGTCCCTATGTCCTAGGGGCAACAATTTATTGTCAAACTTTGTGTCATTATTCCCTATAACCTAGGGCCACCTTGTTCCTATGGTGTTTTATATGTCATTTTTACCTAGCTTAGGGGTCACCCTATCACTAAGAGTAACACCTCCATTACACATGCACAAATAATTTGTATTCGGTTTGTACTAACATTGTGATTAACCATTAATTTTGTATTGTTGTTTGTTTAGCTTTGTTTGTTTGTTTGTTTTTGTATGTTTATAATAGTTCATTTGTTGAACTTTTCTTTGTTTTGGTTTTTTTTTATGTTGTTTGTTTTATTTATTTGTTTGATTTATTCATTTTTTGTTTTGTTTATTTGTTTCTTTGAGTTTTCTTTATCTTTCCTTGTTTTTATTTTCTTGTTTGTTTGTTCATTTATGTTTTTTTAATGTATAGCCATAGTTTATTTGTTTGTTTTGTTATTTTGTTTTTTATTAGTGTTTTATTGTTATTTATTGGCTGTGTTAGTTTAGTTGTTTATTTATCTATTTATTAGTGTGTCGTTTGTTTGTTTATCGGTGTTTTGTTGTTTATTTGTTTGTTCTTTGTTTTTGTTTTTTTGTCATCTTATTGTTTGTTTATATCCTTTTGTTTGTCCAATTTTTTTATTTTATTGCTTTTATTTATTTATTAGTTATTGTTTGTATGTTTTGTTTTTCTTTTGTCTTTTTTTTGTTTTCAATTACCGTAGGATTATTACAATTTATTTTCGCTTAAGTATTGATTATCCATATCATGTACATATATTATGATTTTTTATATTTAGTTTTACACTTGATTTATTTTTTATATTTACACTTAAGATTTGATTATTCATATTTTATTCTTAGGTTGTTTATATTTACATTTAAATTAAGTTTTTCATGTTTTGGATATATATTGTCATTTTAGTTGTTCATAACTATAATGCATAATATCTAAAGTTATATAAAAAACTAAGTATATAGAGACTATCAGATCAATGATATGGTAGTACTTCTCTAATATATCAAACCAACAAGATAACAAACATGGTATTATATATATATATAACAAGGATATCATATACATGTACATCAACCTTGAAGGACCTAAAAATGAATGTTAATGTATCTCAAATTCCATATACATAGAGGATATATACATATCATAATGGTATCTCAAAATACATCATTATGTTGATACAATAAATATAATGCCATATACCAAAACTATGTCAAAATGCCAAGATCCCTGTGCTCAAATTTAGCTCTATATGTCTATAGGACCTATGGTTGGAGGTATCCTTGATGGCCCTCATGGTCATGGTCATGGTGGTGGTGGTTGTGGTTAATGGATTGTAACAGCCCCGCTAGGTTAGACATAGAAAAACATGATATATTTTTATTAATTTAACACATATATCAAATATAGATTACACCAAGAAAATATATAGAGACCATAAGAAATACACATAGTGATAATAGAAACAATTATAATACATCACATAATACTAAATTTCAATATCATGAGAGTACATGTCATAATGTGAATATAGAAAGTAATTACATTAACTTAGTTACAATTGAAACAAGTCTACAACCACCACTATTGATTTAAAATAGCAAGTAATTACATCTCTTCATGATAATACTCAATGATAAATATAATACAATACATTGTACATATAGATACATGGCTCTCTAGAGCATGAGTTCCTTAGACTCTCTAGTATCTATGGTAATTTCAAGTGTTGTCTCAATAGTAGTACTACTATGGGGAGGGGGAGCATCATCTAAGAGATTTTCCACACCAACCAAAAACTAATGATATCCTACATAATCTCCCATCAGGTAATGGCCCTCTCTTCATAGATGAGTAAATAGTGATGGCACAAGAATCTAGAGAGACTAGCAAGTACCTATGTTGTATGATCCTAAACTAAACATGTAGTGCATTAGAGAAATCTATTCTCTTACAATATATTACACAACATGTTAATCATCCTCATGAAATGATAATGTCTCAATAAACATACTTTGACCCAAATTTTTATAAATGATAAAAAATAATGATTTAGATCAATCAAATTTATACACACCACTTGATCACACTGCATTTATCTGTTATTGTAAGACTAGTAATTCAATGAAGTCCATCTCATTCCTTACTCCGAATTAGAAATACAAATTGGTCAAATATAATTCAACCACAAGATTCATTTAATTTACATCTTATTCACACATACAATCAAATAAGATGGTAAACATAAGAGTAACTAAAGTATACATTGATTCGATCAAATGTATGAATGAATCTTACATTATTTCTATCCCATACTAGAAATAATGACTATAATCTATACCACCCAAGTAAAATATACATAACTGTAGATTTCAACAACCACAATTTATTTCCAAACATATTACACCTATGATAACCCATATTATCATAGTCTAGTATTCTAAGACATAACTATCAATTTTTCATAAATAATCATAGAAAGTAGTCTTCAATACATATAGACTTAAGCATTATATAAGTAACTATATATAACAAAGCAAGTCATCATTACCACAAAACACAATAACATACCAACATAGTATTTTTTAAACTTTCAAAGTTTGCATGCATGCATATACAAGTCTTACAAACTGTAACAACACACACTATCCATAGTAATAACTAGCATGTATACAGTAAAATAGTCAATGTAGATATGAGTTTAGACATAATAATTATAGCATGTACCACCCAAGTACAACATATTTTTATACTATAGTACCCTGTGATATCCCATACTATCGTAGGCTCCCAAATACATAACAATATGTAATCCAAACTTATGATTTTCAAGACTCAACCAATCCATACAAATAATAACAAGCAAATAATAAAGAATTATACCACCCAGGTATACCATAAATTAAACTGCATACAAGCATACCAAAGTATCACAACATATAAACATGCATCATGATGCATCATTATGCACTAAGTATAACTCGACATTTATACATAATAACACACTCATAGTATGTAATACACACAAGTATTCCATATTAAATACATATGATCAACAATCATTTTTATCATTAGTAGTGAGTTAGATAATTCATAAACTTGTTATGAATTCTCATTCTAACTACTCATTTTATTCTAGGAGACTATTCCAAGGGTTATAGTTCTTGATTCTTATATAACTTAATGACTTATCCAAGTCATATAATGAACTATAAGTATAATCCCTATATACTAGCACTTGCACCTCTTAATGTGCACCACATGTAGGTATGTTAATGCTATAAAAAATTTAAACCATGGTTTAATGTTTTATTCATAACTACTAAGCATAAAAATCAACTAATGAAGTAGTTATAAATACATGGATCTCACTTTACATACAATATCTAGAAAAACTAGAACTTTGTTTTCTCAAAACATAAGTAGTCCAGTTTCACAACCAATTTATATCTGAAAGTTTACAAACAATCATTTGTTATATTTAAACAATCCTTTTAATTTTACATTAATATTTCTCCCGATAATATTAATTAAATAAAATCTACCCCCATGGTTCTAATTATGTAAATAGTCATAACTTAATACACTGACACATTCCATGTGATGGGTTTTCATATATAAAAGAATCTAAAAATTCCACTAGTTTTAACCCATAAAAAGAGATAGTTATATTTTATCCATTTAACTCAATTTACACATTGTTATAGTTTTCTATATAGTAATGGCTAAGAATCTAGTTTTGTATCACTACTCTCACACCATAGTTACCAATTCAAGGTTCATGCCCACCAAGCTATATAACTCTATTACTGTAGTTTTAGGAGAAATCTATCACAAGACTAAAAAGTTTAAAATAAAACCTTGATTTAATTTGTTATATAAATCAAGCTACAAATCCTATTTGAGCCCTGATACAAAGCATAGATAGTTATAGATTTATTATAATAACATTTTCATACAAAAGGTATATTTACCTATGACCTAGATTTATACCTCAAGATTCACATATTATCACTGTGTCATGGATAATATGACTTTGTTATCTAGTTATATTTAGCTAATAAAAATATTTAGCTAATAAATACATTTAGCTAATATTTAATATATTTATTAACATTTTAGTTATAAAATTATATTCTATTTCTAGTCAAGACAAATAAATCTCACTTATTACTTTCCAAAGATTCACTTATTATTATCTACTTGTCTTATACATGCATCCATCATCGCTATGCTAGCTTAAAGCAATTTAAAATAGTTTTTTAAATTTTTTTTATGAATAGATACTTAAAATGTTTTCTAACACCCAATTAAATACATGTAAATGTAAAGATTGCATAATTCTCAAATTGTTGAAAGAATAAGGGGACACACTAGGCCAAATTTATTTATATAAATTAAGTCAATAACAACTTCCAATAATATAAAATCTAATCAGACAGGAATAATATCAATGGTTTTTGAGTCACATACTCTCTTCCAATGCCCTACACTGTTATAATTTTTATTTATCAATTGGGCATTTATATAAGGAGTGAAGGTTTTTATAATTGTCAAAAACACCACCTGGTTAGAAATAAAACAATAGATCATTGTGCTAAGTAAAAGACCAGATCAAGTTATGGTGCCATGTTTACATTATTGGAAGAATAATAAATAAAACTAAAACTAAGATGCCTTGCAAAATATATTCATTATCTAATACTTCAATCGTATGGCACCTTTAATTTTTTATTTATCTTAGTATAAGTATATAAATATAACATATTCCCAATATTGTATCTGGCTAGAATAAAATAAGGCGATGCCTAAATGAGAAGTCAGAGTTAACTATGACACTATAAATTTTTTTTGCTAAAGCACACACAGTTCAATGCCATAAAAGACATAATCCTAAGGTATATTTTGAGTTGCTATTTCACCTGTTTATTGTAGGTTGTGCATTTATAGTTTTATTTTTATTTTTTTCCTTGTCTAAGGATATCACCATCACCGTACGACATCAACCTTATTACTAATTATATATATATATATATATATATATAATTTGACTGGTTTTATTATATATATAGGGTGACACCTAACATTAGGTGAGGAATACCATAATATTATGACCCCTAAACAACCAAACTGAGTTTATAATCTCTACGCCTGGCTAGAAGTAAAGATTTCAATATACATGATAAAATAAATCAGATTTATAATTTATAGATCAAAAATATAAACTATAATTTCATATATGGTGGAACTAAACTACGGTGATCTATTTCAGTCAAACTATATTATTTATTGTTGTTTATAAGACAAACATCCAATCATTCCAAAAACACATTCAATCCTGCACATACAAAGAACTAAAAATTTAATTACAACACCCACCTGGTATCTTCTGTCACTCGATCTGAAATCACACCCCTTGCTTCTTTTTTGGCCTTCTTTCCAAAGTTGTTTCCTTCTATTTCCTCCATTGTAAAAACTATGGAAAGTCTCTTTCATTCTTTCTCTTAAATAAAAAAATAAATGCTAATTCTCTTTTTCAGATTTTTAGTTTTTTTTTGTTTTGTTTTCTTTTTTTTAAAATTTTAAGACCTTTACTTATTTTTTCATTTTTTTCTAAATTTTAATTTATTTATCTTTCTTTCCTAATTTCAGTGTTTTTCCTTTTTTTTAAATAATTCCCTTTTTATATTTTAATATGAAATTCTAATTTCATATTAAACTTAATTTAACATTTAATTATACTTCAGCAATTTAATGATAAAATCATAAATAATAACCCATATTAAATTCTTCCTTTATCAAATTTCCCTCTACATGTATTAATGGCATATTAGGCTAAGCACATAAGGGAATTGAATTTTATAATTTTACCTACTTATAAAATCATAGAAATCAATACTTCAAACAAGTATCAAAAGCAATCATTTTTAAATGCATTTCTACAATGACTATCCATTATATGTGTGTGTAGGGTTTCTCTAGCTCTTCATAGACCTTCAACATCTCCATCTACATCACCCTCTCTGATGATATTCTCTTTATAGAATGTGTGAGGGATGAATTATCTTACATCCATCTCACAACACACAAATAATTAGATCATATCATATGATAATCATAAAGTAATACTATAACTGAAACAATACATTAATACTCTCAAAATGTAAACACATACATTAATCTAACCCATAATAAGTAATCATGTGTCATCATCTAACTAAGAAACATTCTATTATCCCATAATCATATAAATCTCAAGCTTAGTTAGAAATATAACCATATCTAAATTGTTAGCTATAGATATCCATGAATAATCTAGAAAGTTTGTTTGGTGAGGAATAGGGATGTAACATGGATAAATTGACCTGAGTCACTTGTAACATGAGTCTTGGTCTAAGACTGACCAGATCTATTGACTACCATCTATACATACCAAACCTCAAAATAATCAACCTAATAGTCCTTAGACATGGTCATCTCATAGGCTCATTGGTAATAAGATCCCTCATTCTTGGCCTGAAGGCACTCCCTAACCATTTATGAGAACCCAACATGTGTAACAGCTTCTCGAGCCACATCTTGATTTTACTTGAGCTTGTCAATAATGGCTAGTGTCTGATCTCTCTATCTCATATCCTAATCCCTCTTAGTGGTGAGCTAGACCTACACTTGTACCATTTTATCTCTCTCAGCCTTCAACTGATTGATCTTTGTCTGCATCTGAGTCATGTCATCACCCCCCATATCCAAGGTTCTCTATAAATCAATTTCTTGATGTTGTAAACCTTAAATCTCACCTATCTGAATGATGATCTCCTACTCTAATAAGCCTACATCCCTACCTATTGTATTTGTGCTCAAAGGCCCTACCTAGCCTAGATCCACATGTGTTCTAAAAGGCCCTACCTAGCCTAGATCAACCTGAGCCACTATAACCACTATCATGTTGTGATCAAGTAATATTAAATATAAGATATTTCCATCTCCATCTCCCCCACCATCTCCACTATTGAATCCATCATTGTTTTCATCACCAACCTCACCATTACTATTTCCAGGTGTTATCACTATCACTTGATGTCTTAGCCTCCATCTCATCAAATTTTATGGGCACCTATCCCCCTACCTGTACTTGAACTATCAACCTCATAGGGCATACTTGTACCCACCAATGTATATAAACTAGAGTGACCCATGCATATGTTATTCTCCTACATAAGCCAAGGAAACTCAAGGAATACTGATATAGCTCATCGTATCCTCTATCCACTATATAATAAGAGTATCCCAACTAATCTCCCATGTTACATGAGTTAACATCTCAATCGCTCAAGTACATCCTATATGAACACAAACTATTGGAGTACCCAATCAAGGTAGTACTCCTCAATAATATGGGACTTCTCCCAGTCAAAAAGCATCTAGTTGTCATAAAATATATATACCACTCATCCCAAAACCACTACAGCTAGTATGCGAGGTAAGGCCTCCAATTAAAAACTATAGTGTAAGATCATCAAACATCTAAAAAATAAAATGGGATATCTCCTTATGCTCATGCTTGATTGCTCTTATTTGAGCCTAGTCATATGCTAATGGCTCCTTTGGGTCCTGTAATCTATGTAACCCTATAGGTTATTCAATCGATATGTGCTCCCAACCTTAGACCATCAGTAGAGTGCAAGCCCTAATGTTGTGTCCACCATGATACACTATAATATGCAGATCTATGTAAAGTTGTGCTAGGATAGGTAGCCCCTAAATAAATCATGTAGACTCATCAAGCATACTCCATACTATGCCTCTAAGGCCCATATGAAAGTACTAGTTGATCTTGTTAGGAAGTAGGATGATATTGACAATGGCCATGAAAATAACTACCTTTGTGTCAAAAAAAGCTAGTGGTGATTGATCCCCAGTAGGTAAATCATCTAGTTGAATGTTTGTATATGTCTCAATCATGTATGTATCGACCTTCCCCCTAAAACATGGGGATACCCTAATAATTGACTATATCATCAAGAACTACTTGTTATTATGTTGATGGTGTCTAATACAATCTCCATCCATACATCATTAACTTAAGGATATGTTAGGTATCCTTAAGTGCCACATTAACCTATCTAGTAGGTAGGTAGAATGTCAAAGTGTTGTGCCAGTGCTCAACCAACATGCTCAAATATGCTCGATCTACCTAGACGATTGGTATTTATGCCATGTCATGAATGTCTAGTTTTTATATTAAGGTAATCATATCCTTTATCCAAAATTGAGGGGTCTGAAGATAGTGTGAATGTCTCTCTCAACACGTCACCACCACTAGTCACTCCTGTAAACATAAAAAAGTTAGCATCAACCTAAATATATGCAACTACCTAAGCCTAAGCCTAAGCCTAATTAACCCTCTTCAAGATTTGGACCCTTGTCGGGTCCCTAAAGTAGATGTTTTTGGTTTCTAGGGTGAAGCCACCATTTTCCTAAGTAGGCAAAGCTGTCGTTTAGGTGATATTGCACCTTTTTAGGTGATATTGGCATTTTCCTTTTCAAAAAAAAAAAAGTGGCTTTGCCTAAAAATGGAAAAAATCATCATTTTGATGATTTACACCCTATTTTTGCATTTTTTTCATTTCTAGGAATGATGATTTTATACAAAGTCATCATTTTCTTTAGCAAATCCATAACTTGGCCTAAAACACAAATGATGACTTCATTTTTATCTGACCTACAATAAGTAATAAATATAATAAATTAACCATTAATGATGAAGTTATAGCTACTCATTGGTGTTCCATCATGGAGTGGTTGTATGTTCTATCTCACTCACTCTGAAATGTGATGTTGAGCTCCTCTGCAAGCCATTTTTCTTAGTTCACTAGGTAAAAAACTAGAGCTCAAAAGTTTCAAATTGGCTAGGGTGAAAATGAATTATTTTTCACCCCAAGGGTGAATATATAGCCAATACTTTGAATTTTTACCTCCCAAAGCCTATAGGTCATTATGCACACTCTAAGAAGTGTATTTTTCACATCCATGGTCCATTTTTCATGTTGTTTGATCTTACATGCCCTTTTTTTGACTTTATTATAACCAGGCCATCTTTTTGGGCCTCTCTTAAGACCCATTTAACAAAGATATTTTTCTACCTATATCCCATGTTTATTCAAACATACATCTTCAAACTCATATTTAGGCTAGAAATATTTTCTTATCCTTTGCTAACTCAACATAAATCCATTTTACAAATTTTTTTCATAAGCTACCCTTGCCAATTTACCCCGTTATAGAAAATTATTTTGTAATCGATCAACAATATATTTTACCTTTTTTAGGAAAATGTATTTTAAATCATGTGATTTAAATATGTGAATGATTATAACCACCTTTTGACAAATCATTATATTTTGACCATTTAATGATTATAACCACTTATGGGTAAATCATTATTTTTTATGTCACATGTTAATGATTATAACCACATTTGGGCAAATCATAATTTTACCCACTCCACCTGCCCTATAGGGGCAAATGCCTATGTCACTATTTATAACCACCTTTGCACAAACTAGTATCACACATTACATCACTAATTATAACCACCTTTTGGCAACTTAGTATTTCACATTTCATTACTAATTATAACTGCCATTAGGTAAATTAGTATTCACCCAATACCCTACTGAGGTAAATATTTGTGTTATTACTTACAGCTGCCTTTAGGAAAATTGGTGCTACACCCTTTTTTACTAATTATAATAGCCTTTGGGTAACTTAGTGACTCTGATACCATTACTATTTATAACCGCCTTTGGTCAATTTAGTAATTCCATAACCCTTTCAACTATATTGTGTTGTTTATTTCATTTTGATGAAATGTTCCATGACTCTATTTTGTCACCCATTCCCTTGATAGGGCATTAAGGGCTTATCAACTACCCTTTGGGGCATGAACCATTCAAATTAATGACTTTTGTATTCTTTTCAAAGGCATTACTATGCATGTGTCTTGTAACACCTTCTCAAATAGGGGCAAACTGAAGACACTCAATTTTGGCCACTTTCATGCTTAAATTGGTATTCAAATCAATTTCTAACAAATAACATAATTTAAGACTAGAAATCACTTGAATTTCCCAAATTCATATGCGTAAGGGATTTAATTACTTAGAAACATGATGAGGCTAGTTTATTTGGCATATTACCCTATATGCATCAATAATCTAGTTTGATTTAAACTTTAATCAAATTATGACCTAATAATTTGACACTTTTATCCTGCCAAGATATTAATTGAAAACATTTAAAAGAATTACCAAAAGCCAAAAATCACTAATCAAGATTAATTTCATTGCAAATCTTAATTAACATGCATAGATAAAAAGTTTAAACAATATTAGTGAATTTTATTTATCAAAAAAAAGAATTTTTAGCCGAATATTAAGTCAAAGGTCAAAGTAGCTAATAAAGTAATTTACTATTTCTTAAATATTCTAAAAACATGAGTCACAACCTCAAAAATATCTAAAGTGAGTTATCATGCCTCACAAATATCAAAAACTGAGGTGTCAAGATTTTATGAGTGCTTTGGCCCAACCCAAGTTTAGCTTGACTCAACCTAGGTTATTTTAGACTCAACCAAAGTTAGAATTTAACCTAACCTCCCTATGGTTATAGTTAGTTCTTAAAGCTATAAATATAAGTTCTCACACCATATGCCAACAATATTTTATGTGTAAGATTGTTCTACTAGAATACCTTCAAAAATCCATTGAGAGTAGTGTTATAATGCCCATTTTATGCCAAGCTTCACACTAGACCATAATTGACCATTAAAAATTACTACCACCATGGAAAATCATTGACAAGAGTATCTAATGTCATAAACTAAGCATGAACATCCTTATCACAATAAGTGGACATAAAATTCGATAAAGGAAGTAAATTACTTTTGTTTTTTTTATCTGTATTTTGTGATCTTATTCATTATGTTATGTTCCCCTTAGTTCTTAGGCAAGAGTGTTTAGTTCTAGTGTATTGTTATGTATGGAGTTTTATCATTTTAACAAGGAACTAATCAACATTTGTGTGCTCTTCAAACTCCTAAGATACAATTATAAGCTAAGGATAAAAAATGGAGTGCATAAAAATATGAGGGCATAAAATTTTTTAGGAGAAGAGACACCAATATTCCAATGGGAGGAGATAGAGTTAGAATTGAACCATCATCATGTGAATGTGTGTAATAAAACTCCATATTTTATCACATATTAAGACAATTAGGAATTAAAAAAATCATGAGCATAACTATGGGGTGTGATCTAGTGCTACTTATTGAATTTTCTATATCTTATAATGTGAGGAAAGTGAATGTGAGATATTTATCATTAATTGTGTTGGAAGAGAGTCTAGTAAAGGAAAAAGGTATGGCCATGGAAGGAATAGGATTCTATAAATAAAAAATATCCAAGTAGAAATATATGAAGGTATTTTATAGAGGTAGAAAGAAACTAACCAAATTCTAGGATGGCTACTTGAGATAATCCCTTCCACAACCTTGGAGAAAAATATTCTTACAAGTAATGAAGCATGTGACACAATAGGGAAGGTTAAAATGTATACTTTCAAAATATTTCACCTTACTCAACCATTTTTGTCATATTCATTTGGTAATCATTTGTTTCTATTTATTTATGACTCCGGAGAATTCTATCATTGATGTTCATAGTCCCCTGCATCAAGCCCTAATATTTATATTAGTTCAAGATGTTTAATTAATATTATATACTTGGCCTAGTCTTGAAGGTTACTCTAATGGATGCAAAACCTTCTATTTTAGAACCCACTAAACCTATTTATACTACCTTAATTAAGGATTCCAAGTTGCCAAAATATGTCATCATTAAGATTCCCACTAAGAGAAATAAATCCTCTAAGACGGATATTGAGACATAAAAGATAAATAATTCCATGATTTTGAGGAAGGGTCATTTTATTGTTGATATAATAGATCTTGAGGCCCTAAGAGATGATTTAGGGAAATACCTACCTAAATTATCTTATTATAAATCTAATTCAACCCAAGAATAAAGGAAAATCTGCCTGCAAGGAAGTGTCAATGTAGAGGAAAATAAGAAGAGTCAAAGTAGTCATGATAAAATCGTAGAAGAAGAGGTCAGGAATATGAGGCTTAAGGAGAACATACCAAAATTATGAGAACCTATAGGAAAGTATCAACACCTTGGAAAAGGAATCCAACCTACATCATTATATAATGAAAGGGTTCTTGATAGAAAATGAGAGATTAAAGACAAATGCTGAGCTACTACATCAATAAATTAATGATGACCAACCCCAACCCCATATTAAGATCCCCTTCAACAAGGATCACAGGTCTATGAAAAATAGTGTCAATTAATTAAATAATGAAGTATCACTATTAAAATAAAAATTGTGCTAGATGGAGGTTGAACAAAATTCTCTAAATGAGGCTTTAAATAAGGTGTTGTATCTTGTAAATGATATTTTGTGATTATGTAGCACTTCAGTCTTGTATACTTGGAAAACTCATGATCATAATTATTCTTCTTAAATCTACACATGTCTTTATTTTTCAAACCTTACATTTGCTCTATCATGTACCCATTAGCCTATCTCTTAGTCTAATTAGCCTTCTATTGATGACACAGACATCCTATCTTTCTTAGAATGTGTAAAATATACTTATCTTATACCTCTACAAGTTTTGATCCTATGCCTTCTCTCCTCTTTAGACACTAACATCTAGGTTAGATAGTAGCATAGATTGATATTATCTTATCCTGATGTAAGTATCAAGTTCCCTAAAGTCATCAATTTACAAATGAAATTTATTATAATGGTCAGTCTAAGTGATTTAATGTGAGTTATCTCCCAATAAGATTAGTATAAATATAATATCAACCCTCATTCATACCTCACCTAACAATCAGACCAAAAGAGCACTCAAGTTACTAAAAGCTTTTTTATTATGCCATATTCTGATATCAATCAAAGGAATAACCCAACTACATGTCTCAATCACTAAAGGAGTAGTCATAAGGTCATATTTTCCAAGTTATAAGCTAGGTCACTATTGCACTTGCTTTAAACATTGCATGATTCACACATAATCCAACATGTAGGGGAAAACTAAATTAGTTTAAATCCCTCTTCTATAGTATTTTCTATGTAGGCAAGCCCTTTGATAGTGAGTTCATTACAAGTCAACTCAACATCATGTTCCCACTAACTTATTTTTTCCAAGGTCACATTAAAGATAAAAATATAGGGTTTTGTTATTTCACCAGGAGCAATAATCTATGGCCCAGATCTAATTGTATTAGAGTGAATATGAAGCCAAACCTAGAAGCATATAGGTGGTCATATCCTATTTGAGCACATATTACATACAAGACACAAGCATAAAACCTAGACATTAGCATCGACACAACTATCCTATGTTAATGTAAGTGTCTAGAAAGCTAGAGGTACCAAATTCAAAATCTAACAATTGATCTATAATATACTTCCTACTTGTTTCTCATTTGTACCAAATCCAACACTATATTAACATCAAAAATATCTAATTACTTTATTTTATGTCATTTGTATATATAACATAGTTGTATTTTCCATTAATAGCTTAGCTCAACTTTATAAATTTAGCATATGGTACATCTAATTTTAGGACATTAATTAGCATGTTATATATATGATATTCACCCTTGTACCTTATCATTTATATATTCTTAACCCTAACCACTAAATAAGATCCATATCTAAATTAGGGTTAAACATTTGGTAAACCCAATCTTTGAACATCATTGTGCATAAGCATTCTCTTTTAGATGCTTATCCTTTACCTGGTCCTTATCCTTGTGTTAATTTTATATTTTAGCATGGATGACACTGATTACTTTAATGATTATGACTATGAAACCCTTCAATAATCTGTCCAATTGAGGATCAAAATCCTTTACTCTTGCATCCCTCCAAGTGCTAAGGCAAACAATATAAAATCCTTGAATGGTGGTAGCTACTATCCCTCTAATCAAGTCTACTCTCCCATCTTTTCAAGATGTGTTATGATCCATTTGAAGGAGGATCCAAAACATATGCCCTTGCCTTCTATACCAAAATTTATCCCTCGTGGAGATAAGGTACTTTCATTTAATTATGACATTTTTTGTCAACTCCATAAGGAAATCATGTAGTATTTGTAAATCATTAGTAAAGGGGATGTTCATTCAAGCTCACTGATGAAAGCCCTTCCTATTCCTAAATTTTCAAATAATATTCCCCTTAATAGGGGTTATAATCCTTCTTGGCCTTCATTCGATATTGAAATTTTTTTAAATTTTAACAAATAAATTATGGCATATTTATCAAGTCATATTAAGCCACCAAAAAAAGGAAACATTCTACATTTATAGAGAAAAATAATATTAATATACAAAATAAAATACATGTTCCAATGTTAATCAAGGTGTCTCAACAAAATGAGATTCCTACCACACCAAAAGAGGTGCCTTAACTAATGCTTTCTTCAGCTCCACTTGTTATATCTTTACAAAAGGTGCATTAGTCAAGTTATCACTATTAAAATACCACTAATTCCAAGATATTTAAATAACACACTAGGGGTACCAAAATTCACATATCCATTACCATTACCAAAGTATCCAAAATTTAAGTATTATGAACTTCCACTTATTGTACATGAGGATGATGATACTCATATGCGTGGGTTCAAAAGAAGTGGCAGTTTAGAACTAATGATAACACCTATATCAAACACCACCATCCCCATGGATTATCTTATATCTATGATGATCACTATTGGGGACCTTCAAAAATAGGTTTCCATACTTCAAATGCAAGTGGATTTCCATAATGGAAATGCACATGTTACCACATTTAATAATCAACTTCTTACACAATGTATAGTTGAATATTGTTATCCGCCAGGTTTTGAATTATCAAATCTACCTATCTTTGGGAATCATAAGGATCCACTTGATCACAAGCTAAATTATGTACATTATCTTGGTCAATGGTCCAATGATGACAAACTATTATTAAAAGTATTCCATATGAGAATTTTTGATGAGGCTCACAATTGGTTCTATAGCTTACCAAAAGGTTCCTTGACCACTTTTTTAAAATTGTACGATGCTTTCTTCATGGGTTTCAATATTCACAAGGTGACAAAACTTACATTAGAACATTTTCACAATTTTAAACAATGTGATGATGACTCCCTTCAATATTATACTACTTGATTCAAAAGCACATCATATGAGCTAGCATTTAGACCCTCATATTTGAAACTATAATTTATTTTTAGTATAGGATTTATTTCCCCTTTAAAGGAAAGAGCATTGCATAAACTATATAAATCCTTTACTCATTTACATGTGGATATACATAGATATGTTTCAATCATACTTACTCATCCAATAAAACTTAACATTTCTCCTTCCAAGTACCAAAGTTTTATCCCACAAATAAAGGAAGGGGACCAATTTCCTAAAGAATACTATGAATAAAAATGTGTCATCCCTAACCTATATATGACCAATTTACAAATGTTACTTAATTTGGGACCAATCCAAGGTCCAAGTACCATATAAAAATCTCAAAATGAACCAAACAACAAGTGTCCATGCCAACAATATTTCACAATTAAATTGTAAATGGGTGGCAATTATTTTTGGCATAACTATGTTTATATTGCATAAGGAAAAACTACTTGTTATGTAAGATGTTTCCAAAAAATGGGCTTCAATTTAAAAAGCTTAGAAAATAAAGGAGGTTGGAAATATTCCTTTGGCAACATAACAATACCAATTGCTTGTAGTCCTAAATTAATTCAAACATAGGTTTGCATTATGCCTACCACATCTCCATATGAACTTATACTTGGAACTCTTTGGCTTACCAAATGGAAGAAAAAATTGACTAAAATCAATAGGGTATTTATTTTCCTCATGAATTCAAATTAATGTGTATTTCTAATGATAGCATTACATATTCTACTGCACATGCAAAACATGAGGAGGAACATGCTATGTCCTTTTTCAACCTAGCCAATCATGATGCAAACAATGTAAAATATCTAACTTGAGGTTGTAAGGTTCATAATGGGGGGAGATAACTATGAGAATCCATTGGATGGCATCATAGGAAGATCTTTCCTCATCATCAAAAATACCAAAAAAATAAAAAAACATTCAAAAATACAAAAATACTTTCAGCACCTACATGTTTGATTAGCTCATTAACATCTATGTGTTAGTTCCATGTTGAGGATTAGCATATCACTTTACTCATATATACACATACATAGGCATACACATATACATGATGTACTTATGTGTGTTGGGCCTTCCCTCTACTCATGTCATTAGGACATTGGGGGCATCCATCTTCTATTATATTTATATACACGTGTTATATGACTCAATGATCACTCTACACTATCATATTTGAGATTAGATATGTAATTACACATGCATATTATCCATGGGTATACATTATATAGGGTAATTTATATGATATGTACTTGATGTTTTTTTATAACACATTTGATCCATGGGCCACTATGAATGTTTATGTTTTTCCTTTAGACACTTCCTTGAGTGTTTTACCTTGTTATTTATCTTTTTTTTCAAGAATTTAAATATGCTCCATTGTATGTAGCTTATGTGCCTATGTTTGATTTTATTGTACATTTTAATATGTTTTTTCATTATTGTACACTTGCATATGTCATTCCTTGATTTTTTGGACATTTTACTAACTCATGCCCATTCAATTTTGTAGCATTTAAACATGCCCCTTATTTGTGGTCTCCTTAGACCATTGCCTTTTGACTTACTTTTGAGTTCTCTTGTATGTGTGCTTGTTTGCTTGTTGATCTGGTATTATTACTATGTATGTTGAGTATGGAGCCCTTTAGAGCTATCACATGACTATAGGAATAAATTTTGGGGGCCTAAAGAGCTCCAAGGATGTGGGAGACATAATTTCATGTTCTCCACATGTGAGTGGAATATTCCTTGTATTCCTAATTTCTATGTATTCCATATTTCATGGAGTTAGTTGTTAGATGCCTTTTCCCATGTTGACTTCCTTGTTTTGAGGAAGATAATTATTTTTTGGAAAAGGGAACTCCTTCCTTGTTGAGTGGAGTTGGTTGTGATCACATGTTCATGGGAAAACCTGCCCTTAGAAGGTGGAGAAGATGAATATGGAAAATTTATCCTTGGGAGAGATTTTAGATAGGCTTGATGAGGTAGAAAAGGGTTGTCACATGTTAGATAATGCTTATCTTGGATAAGCATTGCACATTTGCTCTTCCTTTTATGGATTTTCTTTATATATATATATATATATATATATATATATATATATATATATATATATATATATATATATATAGGTGTGGTGTGGCCTTAGAGGTTGATGGCTTATTTCTAAGGTGTGGCTTTGAGGATCAAAGTCAAAGTTCAAGTTTTTTACAAAGTGTAGGTGTTTATTATAGGGTGTGGTTTAGCAACTTGTGAGATACAATATTGTGCAGGTGTAAGTGAGTTTTTTATGCATCACTTTTTACAAAATATTTTTCTATCTTTGTGAGAGTTCATTATAATCTTGTTTTAGATTACTAATTTATTTGATAACTTTCATTGGTGGATGTATCCCACACTGGGTGAACCATGTTATATATATGTTATTTTTATCTTGCTCTCATTTATGCTTTCATATTAATGGTGAATTAAGGAATATTTTCATGATGCATTTTATTGCATAGCTTTATATTTGGTTTATGGTAATACTAGATCTGGATTTAAAAGTGTTTTATTCCTAACAATCTAGATGTTGCCATGATATTTATCATGCATCTTAGGCCTACATGTGATTACATTAGTTCTATGCACTTCAATGTTACATCTACCTAAACATATTTCCTTTTATATGCTATATGGCTACATTCACATATTTACAATTGTCTTACCCTTTTAAGGTGAGTTAACTACTACATAATATTTTTCCCTTACCTTAAATGGGGAGCATATTTTTAGGGGCATGTCATAGTGACATGGCTTATACATTTTCACACTTTCTAGATTATAGTGGGGGCATGCTTTGGAATCATGTTCTCCACACTCTCATAGTATATGGTACTTATACCGATTTGCATTTTTAGTGGGGGCATGTCATGATGGCATGGCTTCCACACATTCATAGTTTTAGATTCAGTGGGGGTATGCTTTGGAACCATGTTCTCCACATTCATTCAGTATGGTATTTATAATTCAGAGGTTCAATGGGGGCATTCTTTGGAAACATGTTATCCATGCCTACTTCATTTTTAGTATATCCAATTTATAGTGGGGGCATGTTTTGGAAACATGTCCTCCATATTGATACTTATATAAATTTTATATTTCTCCATATATAATGGAGGAATGCTTTAGAAGCATGTCTTCTAAACTTACATAGTTTTTTGAACTAGCCAAAGCACATAGTTATACAATTCTAATGCATATTTGTGGCAGAATTATATACACGGTACCATTGTTACACACAATTTCAGCATGAGACAAATATAAGGTGCTTATGATATGCAAAATTTTCCTAATATTACAAAATCCAAATCAATTTCAAATTTTAAAACTATTACATGTATTGATACCCAACAGACTTTTATGGACTTTAGCAAGTCAATATACTATAGTAGTTGGTTCATATTTTGGTATGGTTGGAGTGATTAAATCACTTAATATTTCCAAGTTTTTTAGTTTGAACTTGATCACTAAACTGATCAAGTTACAAATATCATTGGGTTGCACAGTTGAGCTAATCTCAATTGCTAGGTGATAACTCACTTTTTCTCCAAAGTTGGGGGCATGTGCCTTTATATATATATATATATATATATATATATATATATATATATATATACACACACATATACATATACATATACATAAACACCTAAAATTGGCAACCAATTGGCTTCATATCGGACTTCAAACTAATTTTTACCAACCATTTCAAACTAAGCCTGGAAATCACTAAACATCTCAATTTTGATTGTGAATTAATTATCAAAGGCCAGAATCATATTGAGACATCCTTGATTGGAATATCCTACTATAAATTAAAAAAAACCTCTCATGGATTCATTTCTAATCATTACATAGCATTATAACATGCAATTTGGCCTATAGACCTATTAAATGGGTCAAATGCACACATGTAATTAAATCAAATCTTGAAATGCTAAAAAATCCTATGTATAATTAATTAAAATGATAAAATTAATCAAATGCCTAGTTGAATTAAATAAAGAAATTCAAAAATCAAGAATATCCTAGGAATTCATAATTACCTTTTTATGAGTTGTCAAATATCCTAAAAGATCTCAAACATGCTTATTCATTGCTAATCATGAGGTTTTGACACCTTTTGACTCTAATGGGGTTAATTATCTCACTAATTTTAGGTTTGAATCCATTCTAAGCTTAAACTGCACTCTAACTCACCTTTACTTGGGGTTAGTTTCTAAACCTATAAATACAAGTATTTGCCTCTTCATTTGGAGAGCTTGATCATAGTAAAGTTATAATGCAGGATTTGGTGAATGATTTAAAGCTATAGTTTTATCATGAAAAAATCACAAACCAATCCATTAAGCTACATCAAGTAAGCATAAGCCAACAATGGTGCCAAGGAAAAAAGGAGCCACACAACTTCATTTGCTAAAAACTCTTTGAGCACAAGCCAAGCAAGCGAAATGAATACATCATTTGGAGCATTAAATGAAGGTAAGAGATCTTATTTATTTGTCATTTTAGTTGTGCTTTAAATTGTTTTTTGTTTATTAAGCTCCACCCTATGATATATGCAAGTAAGTATTATGCATATTAGTGTGTTTTTATTCAAGTTCTCGTACTTGTTCTAACACATGATCTAACCACCCTTCTTGGATTCCTTGATCATAAATGGCATACTCAGTGGCATTATAATCACCCCACATAGTAAGGAGATGAATATGAAACTCATAAATCATCAAATGGATGCTTTAATATCTTTAAAATTATAGTTTTATCTTTGTTTTTTTCGTATTTTTAATTTTTGAATTAACTCAAATCTACACAGAGACTGACATCAGTCAGGCATAACCGACATCAGTTCTGCCATACCATCATTAGTTCTGCCTAACCAAGCTTAGTTATATGTGACCATCATCAATCAGAGTGTAGGGGAAAACATGGTTACAAAGCTTTGATTTTAAATATTTTTAGCATTTTTATCATTCTTTCTTGGTTTAATTAGCATTTAAACTCTCTACCTAATCATTGTGTTATAGGTTTTGAAAAGTTTTTAGTTAACTATTGACTAACATTTTTATTTCATGTTGGTTTTTCTTTCATGTTCATAGGAAACCAACATTGTTCTTAATCGATTAGTATCAGTTCTTTACATCCATCATTGGTTCTCTGTGAGACCAACCAATATCAATTGCCTTATAACTGACATCAGTTTGTTTTAACCAATATCAGTCTTTGTGTTTTTATAATAAAAACCTGAGAGATAAATTTTGAAAGATCACTTTCTCACCATTGAAAGTGATTCTAGGGATAAGGAGACTCCCTAACCATTGTAGAGTCAAGGCATGATTGGAACACAAATTTATAAGTCTAAATGGTTTTAACATTTCATTTTGGGTGTTTAAAAAGAATTAGCTAAGTCAATCACACTTCCTTTTGGTGCTACAATTAATTTGGATAAGTCTTGAACTTTTGATATTTGGTTTTTAAAAATAATTAGAATTTCTAATATTTTTTCACAATTCATTTTGGTGCTAAAATTAATCAGGCTAAATCTTAAACATTTGGGTTTTTATGCTTAAAATGAACATAGGAATTTTTTCTTAAAGTGGTTTTGTGTAATTTATTTCAAGTTTGCACACTTAATCCAAGGGGACAAGTAAATAAATTCATCACACATTTCAATTTGGTGCCTAAAATCAATACTTCAATCACTATTCATTGAAAGTATTTGTTGCTTGTTTGTTTTCATAAAATGAATAGAATGTGTATGCTCTCCCCTCATCCCCTATAGGGAACTTGGGTGACCAAAAATTCCTTTTAACTTGAATTTATGACTAGTCCAAATTGTATAAATAATTTTATCTAGGCTCTCCCTAAAACCTATATGGTTTGAGTGATCTAAAAACAACCCTAAAGTCTTTCTACTTAGTCATTTATTTTTCATGCAATTTGGCTTGTGGAGGGGAGATCATTACCTCTTCACAATTTATTTATGGAAGCATTGACCCAAGGATTCATCTCCCATTATTTTTTCAACCTTGCTCTATGGTGGAGTATAAAAATAAGGTTACACATTCTACAAGAGCCAAGAAGTTGAGCAGCTAACTTCTCCTTTTGTAACAAAAGACCAAGTTAGGTCTGGTCAACCAAGAGATTCCACTAAGTAGTCTACGGATGGAATAATTATGCAAAGAAATAGACCTTTTCATATTAAATTTATAGGTATTAACTCAATTTATGTGATGCTTTTCTTGTGTTAGCCACACTTGGGATCAATTTAGATGTTCAAAAATTATAGTTTTAGTCAACCCCACTTACAATACCTTATCAGTTTAGGGCTTAAGACAATTTACTTAGTTATATTTGGTATTTTTCCTTTATTTCTTGGTGTTTTGAATTTAAAATTTTTTTTATACCACATCAAAAACAAGTCTTGTGTCCACACTAATCTATTGCTTGAGGAGGCATTATGTCATTCATTTGACACTGTACTTTTACCTTAGACTTTTTGCATCAAAAATGTTATGTGTGTCACATGATTGAGATGGGTAACATTACATGGCCCAAATAAATTAAATTTTTGAGCCTTATAAGTCCTTGAAAAAAAACATTGTTTATACCTTTTGAGATCACTAAAATCGTTATGTTGCTCAAATTATTTCATAAACTTGTCTTGTCTTGTGTCTAAATTGCCATTGTTTAAAACCAATCACATGTGTCTTATGGGAATTTTTTTTAATTGTCGTTACATCATTAAAATTTGCCTATTTTATTTGGCCAAAAAGTATAAAGTTTTTTTAAATTAAGTTTTTAATTAACCTTGCCAAATTTCAAATTCAAACATTGATTTCTATTTATGCCTTGCTTAATTAGAGCTTAGACACAGATCTTTTTCTTTTGGGTTGGTAAATTAGGTTAATTTTTGACCCAAAGTTTGAAAACTATATTGTTTGTGCCTTTATTTGAGAGAATTAGTCTATCTCCAAGTGTCTTCCATTTAGTGCCTCATGCTAATTTGATCACGTTCATGTCTAGAGTTAAGTGTATAATTTATGCCAAAGTATTCCAAGTTTGTTAGATTAAATCATCCTTTTATTTAAAGTCTAGATTTTGATGCTAAATTTAGCCAAGATTCATAGCACATGCCTTATTTGATCTTGGCTTTTGAAATTGCATTTGGCCAAAAGACCTAGCAACTTTTACCTTTCTTAGTTTGGACCTAGCATTTGGCATCTTGTTTTTATTTGATTTACTTGTCCTTGTTTGTGTGATACATTTAACATTAGACATTTGATGTTATACTATTTTTACCAAGTCTTAGCATAGACTCTTTGGAGATACAACTCCATTCCTTTGACCAAGATAGACTTAGTTTGAGCCTTTTATCTTTTCAAACATAGCTTTTTAGAGTTTGTATAATTCTAACCCCTATTATCATGAAACATTCACCATTGATTTGACCATGTCTCAATATACACTTATTGGAGTCATGTATAATCTAGGATATGGAAATATTATTACATAAGAGGAATTTTTCAAGACCCTTATGAAGATGATTTTGTTTAGGAGATGGATTCTTATCCACCTTACATTGCTTAATCAGAGGAATAGATTCAAGATCCTTTGGCCCATTATTTGGTTAGCACACCTCCATACATAGAGTAATACCAAGAACAAATGGCCCAATATTTTGCTAGCATACCTTCAGTTATGGAACAAGTTCAGTAGAAACCATATTACGTTACAATTCCATTAGCCTATGAGCCTTGTCTAATTGATCCTTACTTGCTAGAAAACAAGGATGAGGTCTTAAATAGAGCCTCAAAAGTATGGGCTAAGTTTTCGGCAAACTTTCTCCATGAAAAATAGCCTAGTCTAGTAAGAGGGCCTCACAACATGTCTTATAATCAGAATAATGAATAGGCCTCTTCTAGCAACCCTCATGCCATTGTGTTGATGCCATATCCATATCTTCTTATGATTGTCACATAAAGAGGCCTCATGGAAGACCACTTCATTCAAATGCAGATAGCATACTAGACATATCAAAACCTAGCACCTCACTTTAATAATATGACATGTCAAATGCACCTCTTATTGAGTTAGTTCCTTAAATAGGAGTCTTACTTTAGTTTATTGGCCAAGAAAATCAAGTTTTAGACTCATTTATGCAAATCACCTTGATATAAAACATGCTTAATACCCCAACTATCAATGAAATGTCTTTTGCTTCTACATAGAATAATGATCTAGATATAGTGGACACTATGCAAGAAACATTCAATTTAGACCAAAGTGGTGTTAACACACAAACAACTAGTCAACAACAAAATGTACCTTTAAATAACATCATGAGTGGTTCATAAACTCAAGGAATAGGATTTTATACTTCCTAACCTCAAGTGACTGCCATTAATCCAAAACCAACTACTTTTTCAAGCATAAAACATCAAGGATTAAGTAATCAACCAAGGACTAGTGCCATCCCACAACAAAATGTGATGAATCTTAATCCACCCCAATAGGTGATGAGTAATATTTCATAGTAATAGTTTGTATAATGTACCAATGCAATAGAAGAAAAACATATTACCACCTAAATAGGGGGCAACAAATGTTTCACCTCATCAGGTAGTGATGAACATACCTCTTCAATCATAGACTAACATGTTGATCCAAAACCAAATGATATCTAATAAATAGTGTACAAGTATTGGTTAGTGACAAATTTTGAATATCCAATATGCATCTACTTCTAAATAGTTATTCACACAACCATGAGGTTTTAATGTTTTATAAGTACCTATTAGGCAATAATTGTCTTTTGTGCCAAGTGTACCATAAGTTCAATGATAGGTTCTTGGTTCAAAAGTTCCCCTCAATCAAAAAGTTATGAATAGTCGGTAACATGTCCCTATTCAACCTTCATAGGCACAATATGACCAAATTCCTCCATCCCAACTATAATATTCCTAAAACCAGGCCTATATACCCAATCTCAACTAAAATATCACATTACAACATGTGAAATTTCAATAATTATACCCATCCATGCATGCGTATTATTGGCCCATTCCCTATCCAATCTAGCATTCCCCAATAAATGCCTCCATTATATCCTAGTCAAATTAATCCACTCGTGACCACCTAGCCTCCACCTCAAGCCAATGATCCCACTAGTTTCTTCACATAGGAATTATAATAAATGAAGGATGCAATTTTCCTCATCCAAGCTAGTAAATAGACCAATAAATTTAAGTTAGATGATGTGTGTTCCTACCCTTTCAACATGGATTATCTACAAATACCATTTCCTCTAGGGTATGACCCATCAAAGTTTGACAAATATAAGGGGAAAGGTGACCAAGGCCCAATTGATGGAATTCTTTGTTGCCCACCAACCAGTGGCCTATAACAACATATACCTTTTAGTGTTTTTTATAAGGAGATTATAAAGGCAAGCATTAGAATGGTTCTTGAAATTACCCAAGAATTCCATATCTAATTTTAACAATCTTTCAAACAAGTTTATGTAACACTTCTCGTACAATCTTGAGCACAATATTTAACTAGTAGATTTGACATGGGATAAATATAAGGTTGGTGAAAGATTCATAAGTTATTTATAGTGATGGATATCCCTTGCAAGCTAATTTACCCATAGTCTACCAAATAAGCAACTAGTCATTATGTTTAGCAAAAATCTACACAGTGATATATCTTACAATTTGGAGTTATATTGTGTACATACTTTTAAAGAGATCATTGAAAAAGGTTTGTTGATTGAAATATCCCTTAATAAAGGGACCATTAAAATTACCTCATCAAATCAAAAACAAAACCAAAACTAGAACAATGGCCAAAATTAAAACCAATTCCAAGTTCAAGCATCACAACCAATCCAGCCCAGTAATTATGATAAACCCAAGAAACTCAATCACAACAAGAATGTTGTAGGAAATGGAGTAACTAAGTTTCAAAATGTCCAAATCATGTAAACACCATCTTCTCAACCTATGTTAAGTATGCGCATAACTCCTAATTAATAACCTCTTTAGTAAATGTAGCAAGTATAACAACCTAGACCAGTGCAATAAATTTAGAAACTTATGCCTTTATAACCCCCTCCTTCAAGTATAAATGTGCTTACTCATCATGTTTTTAATAACTTTGAAGTACCCCTTGAATCTATGTTTTACAATCTTGTCACATCTAATCCAATTAACTGGCCTATTTTAAAGCACTATCTTGAGGGCACTATCTAGACTGGTATAGGCCAAATGAATTATGTGAGTATCATTGGGTCAATGGACATAACTTGTACTATTGTCTACAAATTAAACATGTGATTTAGAATATTTCATAAAATAGAGAGATTGCATTGGATCATGGAGCTTTCACATCTAATCAAAACCTAGGTATTTAGCAGAATCCCTTTCCCCAACATAACAACCAACAATAATAATAATAATAATAATAATAATAAAGGATAGGACAACAATAGTATCAATAGCCAAGGTAGAATAAATAAAAACCAAGATAATTAGTAGTATAACCAATAACATCAAAATAATGAAAAGAACCAAGGCCAAAATGATACCAACAACCAATAGACCTACCATGTAATTGCACATGACTACAACATGGTTTTAGGCCATATTGTAGGAGGTCACATTAACACCATTCCCATTAATCGAAGACAAAGTACCAATTAGACAAGACCATTGGTAATCATTCCTAATCAACCAACCCATGTCGATAATCCTTCCTTGACCTAGGACCACATATAGGCAAACCAACAAGCAGGGATTCCTATTTTTAGACCTTATACTGATAACTCACCATTAGACCTTAACCACACATAAATGCATCAACAACCAAGACTTATCCTATTTATTTTCCTTCTACCATCATTTTTTAGCAATAGTGGTCCTGTATCTAATCTTGATTATTCAATCACAACTCAATAATTGAATATTACCATATAAGACCCATAACCATTTTCCACTTCACCCATTATACAACCACCTATTTTAGCTAGGAACAAGTCATTTACCATTATGCAAGAAAAGAGGTTTGACATTATGGAACAATTATAAAATATGCCTACAAAAATCTTTATTTTGGATTTTTTGCATATATATATACTATCCACAAAAATATCTTGATAGAGTTCCTTGGCCAATCCCAAGTTCCTAATGACATATCTCTAGACAAATTTCAACCTTTGGTTGGACATCTAGCTCTAGGCCAATAATTAACCTTCAACCAAATTTATATGTCACCCCTCAGCCTACTTCATAATAATCCATTGTACATCAAAGTTTTCATAATGTGGCACAAAGTAAAGCATGTCCTCATAGACAATGGATCGGGTCTAAATATTATGTCTCTAAAGCTCATCAAGCTTCTTGGGTACATGATAGCAGATCTCCAAGTAGAAATAATCACCATCAAGGCCTATGACAATGAAGAATGAGAATCACAAGGCACCATCATCTTGCTAGTTATCATTGGGCCTTTGACCCATGATACACTGTGACATGTGTTAAACCTTGATTTTTCATATAATATACTTTTGGGTAGACCTTGGATACATGAGATTCATGCAATCCCATTGGCATTGCACCAGTGTATCAAATTCTCCCATTCATGTATGAAGGTTACTATTCCAAGAGATTTGCATCCATATAATCATTGTAAACATTTAGACGCTGAGTTAAAAAGCTATAACTACCATTTTGGCATGAATCTAGTTACCAAGAAGGATAAGGGAAAATAAATGCTTATTCATTCCCTAGAGGATAACTACATTGACCCTGATACCCTTGATTCACTTTCCCACATGCCACCTCTTAAAATGTCTAATCAGTATATTATCTTAGTTAATGACCCAAGAGAATATTTAACCCATGACACCTTTCACATTACAAAGATCCCATAAAACCCAAAGTCCTTTGGAAGACCAAAATCTAAAACACCTTGCATGAAATGGAAAAGAAATGGTAAAGACCATCTACATAGTCTAACACCTGTCACTTTCATATCGACCTTTAGCCAAGAACAAGACCCTCTTACAGATGATGAATCATGGTTGTATAATGATAAATTGGCTAATTGTTACAAAAATTACAAATACCCCATTCCTAATCAAATCATGGAGAACCAATCCTATGAAGGAGGAGGCTTTGATCAAAATAAACAAGGAACACTTGAGACAATTTCTATGACTTGATATAAAAGAACCTATGGTTTTAGATTTAAATCACCTGGGATGACCCCACCTATCTTATTTGAGTTTTATCTCCAGTGACTAGTGATGATGATGCCATAATGAAGTAGAGTTTGATCATAACCCTTTCAATGACCTAACCCATACTAATTTGTTTGATAATAATGCCATTTGTACACTTCGACTAGTTATTCACCATAATCCACTTCCACTATATTATCCCTAACTGATAGATTAGGAGTAACAAGAATCTAACATGTTGGTTGATGAGTTCCAAAATTATGAGGCCTTCTATGATTTTCTAGGCCTTGGAGACAATGTTTTGTTGGGAGACCATAAATAAGTGTTCTCAATCAAGTTGGATCTTGAATCCTATTTTGGAGAATGGGTGAACACCCTTAGCCAAAAATAATTAAATAAAGCATTGAGGTCCCAAAGCGAAAACCTCTTTGAGATGCTTTTGAAATAGGGAAACAATAAAGAGAAAGGCTAATCTAGTGGTGAAAACCTATTTTAGGCACCAATAGATGGGGGTATTCAACCTTCCTCAAACATAGATGAGGAGACCACCAATGATGAACTTGTCTACGGGTCCAAGTTTAGTCTTGAAGAACAACAAGATTTTGATCAAATCATCTAGGAGACCACCAACAACAAACTTGTCTATGGGTCTAAGTTTAATCTTGAAGAACAATAAGCTTTTGATCGAATCATCTAAGAGTTCCCAATAGTGTTTATAACATGGCCATCCTTACCACTTGGGCATTCTAATTCATCATGCCTAAGAGAACTTGAAGAGTTAGTCTTGGCAGAGGACTCTATCATTACAAGCCAATTCAAATCTTTGTCAACCATTATAGAAGATGGTTCAACCCATCTAGTAGAGGATATTATAGAGGTTAACATCAAGACTCTAGATGACCCAAAATGGATTAAATTAGGTGCATACCTCACTGAGGAGGAGCATGAAGTCTTTGCAACATTGTTGAGGGAATTTATTGATATATTTGTATAGGCCTACTCTGACAGGCCAGTTTTGGACCCCACCTTGGTTGTTCACCATCTTATAGTAAATCATAATTAAAAACTTTTGAAATAAAAATTATGCAAGATACATCTTGACATTTTTTTATTAGTGAAGAAAGAGTTAGAAAATCTCTTTGAAGCGATATTTATTAGGCTGATTGACTATTCTAAATGGATCTCCAATATTATGCCAGTTAATAAGAAGCCAAAAGGAATTAGAATATGTACTAATTTTAGAGACATAAACAAAGCTTACCCAAATAATAAGTTTTCATTTCCAAACATTGACATGATTATTGACTCCATAATGGGTATGAAATGCTTTCATTTATGGATGGATTCTCGAGCTACAATTAGATCTAAATCACACTAGAATACCAACACAAAAGAATGTTCACCACTATGTGGGGAACATGTTGTTATCAAGTTATGCCATTTAGTCTCGAAAATGTTGGGGCCACCTACCAAAGATCCATGACCATCATATTTCATGATATGATGCATGACCTTATTGAAGAATATGTCAATGACATATTAGGTAAATCAAAGACCAGGGTCGATCATCTAGAAGTACTAAGAAGGATATTTGAGTGACTATGTGAATACAAAGTCAAACTTAATCCTAATAAGTGTGTTTTTGGAGTTACTTCAAGAAAATTTCTTGGCTTCATTATGTCTCACTTAGGCATTGAAGTTGACCTAGCCAAAGTATGAGCCATAATAGAGATGCCACCACTGACCAATTTGAAGTATCCCTATAGTTTTTAGTGTAATATATAGTCCATTATACTCTTTGTCTCTTGATTAGTAGACAAGTACCATCCCTTCACATACCAAAGAAAGGGGTCACATTCCAATGGGATGATGAGTTCAGAAAAGCTTTTCAGTAATTGAAGGACTATCTAGCAAATCCACCAATTTTATTGCCTCTTATGATAGGAAAACCATTCCTCCCATGCCTATCAGCAACAAACAAAACCCTAGGGGGACTTACAACTCAACATGATGATAATGGAAAAAAACATGCCATGTACTATTTAAGTCATACACTAGTTGCATATGAGCACAATTATACACACATTAAAAAAGCATGTTTAACTATGGTCTTCACAGTTTATAAAATATGGCATTACATGTTAAATAATAATAATACCATGGTCATTTAAAAAGCAGATACGCTCAAGTATATGCTATCTAAAACATATTCACAAGGCCAAATAGCCAAATAAATCATGCTTTTAAGCAAACTTGAGATAGAATATGTTAACCAGCAAGCCATCAAGGGATAAGTTCTTGTAGATCAGCTTGTTGAAGCACCCTTTGTAGATATAGAACCACTAATATTCCAATTTCCTTATGAATCCATTATGACCATCATTAAAACACCTCTTAAGGAGAAACATTAGAAGTTGTATTTTGATGGATCATTCATAACATATGGATCGGGGGTAGGCCTTTCATTTATTACTCCACAGGGGAATATAATCCCTAAATCATATAGGATTAGCTTTCCTCATACCAACAACATGGCTGAATATGAATAACTTATTTCAAGGCTTCAACAAGTAGTATAATGGAACATAAAACATCTAAAGGTTTATGTTGATTCTTAGTTAATCATCAATTAGGTTACAGACCACTTTCAAACCAATGATGACAAGTTGGTACCATACAAGGCCATGGTAGACACTCTCAAATAGTAGATTACCAATTTACAATTTGAACATATACCAAGGGCTAGTAATAGAATATAAGATTCCATGGCTACCATTGGATATTTGATTCAACAAATAGATATGACTAAATAATACCAATTTCTTATTTAAAATATGTTAGCACCATCTCATGAACCATTAACCATCGCAATGATATATTATATCATTGGTCCTAGCTCTACTTGGTATTCGAACTTATACACCTACTTCTATAATCAAATTATGCCACCATACCTATCCTGTAAATAATCCAAATCCTTTATCCATAATACTACATGTTATACCTTACTTGGACTAACCCTATACCACCATAGTTTTGATGGAATTTTACTTCATTATTTAACTTCATTAGAATCTACATTATCATTATAGGAAGTTCACAAGGGAGTATGTGGATCCCACACTAACAAGGCAGTCCTATCTAAAAATATCTTACGTACTAGGTTTTATTGGCCAACAATTGATGTAGATGTAACTACATATGTGAAAGATGTAATAAATGTCAACAACATACCAATCTAATGTATGCCTTGGCCAAGACTTTGAAACCAATGCTTACACCATGGCCATTTGATATATGGGGCCTCAATCTCATAGGGAAGATAAACCCCGCCTCATCTAATGGCCATAAACATATCCTTTCCACCACTGAATACTTCACTAAGTGGGTTGAATCTATACCCCTCACTTACATGACTGGAAAGTAAATTTCCAAATTCATATTTAACCATCTCATTTATCCTTATGGTATCCTCTCCAATATTATATATGATAATGGCATATCCTTCAAGAACAAGGATGCCTAATCATTATATGTTGAGTACAAGATTAAATAACATTTTTCCATGGCATATTACCCTCAAAGTAATGGCTAGGCAGAAGCATTTAACAAAACCATTGTCAACATCCTTAAAAATATTATCACTTATGTCAGCCATGATTGGTACCTTCAAATATTCAGTGCCCTCTAAGCATACCATACCAATCATCACACTCCAACATGTGCCACTCCATATTCACTTGTTTATGACACTGAGGCCATTCTTCCTATTGAGGTTGAATTACCTTCATTACGTATTTATTTGAATCATATCATGGATCATGATGACTATCGATTAGCTCACTTGTAAAAGCTAGAGTTACTTGATGATAAATACATGGATGCAATAAATAACCTTCAAGAATATCAAAATCAACTCTGTGGCCACTATAATTGGTGCATGAAACATAGATAATATGAGCTTGGTGATCTTATACTTAAATAAAACCAAAATAATACCATGATTGAGAAGAAACATAAAGGCATGTTCAAACCCAATTGGTAGGTCCTTTCATCATTGTTGCAAACTATGGTGTTGGAGCATACAAGCTCACCACACTAGATGGGGATGAACTTGATGAGCCAATGAACATTATACACCTTAAGCATTACTTTGTTTGAGTGATTTGGTGAATTGTCTATGAGGACCATTTCAAATTGTACCATAGTATTGACTTTCTTCTTTGTACCATACCATTCTATCATCTTATCACTTTTCCATTCTACCATTCTATTCTACCATACCTTTTATATTGATTGGGTTATTTTTCCATCCTCCCTTAGATCCATTTGACCTTGGTTCTATTTCATTAATTATAAGGCCACTTTTAGCATGAAGATTCAAATTAGTTTCAATAGTTATTTCAAATTATTTCAAATAGAAGCTATATTTTGGAGCAGTATGATAGAGATTTGGTAGTTGCATCCTTAATTTCTTATTTTGTTCTATATTAAGTTTGCCTAATTATAACCTCCTATGGTCAAATTAGTGTCTCACCATCTTTCTACTAATTATAACTACCTATGGGAAAAATAGTATCATTAACTTATATCATTATTTCCTAGTTATAAATGCCTATGGGAAAACTAGGGGCAATAATTGTTTATTATGCCTTGGCATACCACCTTGCCATGTCTATGTTGTATTGTGCCACTATGCCAACTTTTTCCTTTTTTTTTTTGAATTGGATGCTACACTATTCAAATTGCTCTATTTTAAGGTGAAACTATAGTGACATGAAGTCCCATCTTAGGACTATATAAGTAGTGCTCAATTTATGTTGAGGTCATCTCAGTCACCCCTTTACCATGCTCTCACCATTTTGCAAACATTTTAGGTTTGAATACTCTCTTCATTTTGTGATCTTGGACCCTTTAGTGTCTTGTCATTCTCCATCGAGTTTAGATACATAGAAAATTCTATAAACATTTATAAAATTAATTTAGAAAAACCAAAAACATTGACCACTTATTTGCCTTAAGGATCTGGGAACCCTTACTAAGTCATAAGAGAAAACTTGTCATTTTAGTTTCCCCATCCTTCTTGGCCTTTTATCCCATGCTCTTGTCCTTTTTTGAGCTCATTCCCATATTATTTATTCTATAATCATGTTTTCTTTCTCATCATTTTCTTCTATCTCAATTCCTGGGAGAACTAAATTTAGGTTGAATTTTTTGTTAGATACTACATCCATAGAATTATGTAGACAACATCCACTTGCCTAGTGTATCTGGGATAGCTTGACCACCCCCTTCCTTTTCTTCTATTCACCCCATTTTGTTTCCTTGTTAAGTTGTCTCCTATTTTCTAGGGGAAATGCTCATCATCTTGGTTGTGTCATGTTGTTTGTACTAACATTATGATTTACCTATTGTTTGTTTCATTTCATTATTTTTTCTTTGTTTTGTTTTTGTTCTTTCTTTTATTAGGTGTTTTTTTGTTTTTGTTTTTTATTATTTTGCCTTGATTCAATCCATGTGCATTCATTGGGTGATTTCTTATGTACTATACTTGAATCCATCCATATTCATACATCAAAATTGTCATCATGATTTTTACCATTGGTGCATTGTTTTCAATTATTTATTAGATCACGTGTTAATCCTTATGCATATCTTAGCGAAGTTATCATGGTATTCTATCATGATTCCTACCATCACATGTTAAATCAAAAATCAGATTGAAGAGTCTACATGATAATGTAACAATGATGTCTCCTTGGCACCAGCACCATTAACATTCTCAATCTAATCCAAATAATAACCTACACAGAGTAATTGAATAATGAAAGAATTTTCCATCCTTGCCAGTTCAGACGAGCATCTCCCTACTAACAAATTGGCCAAATTCATCTTTATCCTCTATCCCAAATTACCATCATCTTCCATATCATGTTTACCACTATCAGGGTCCAATGATTATAACCGCCTCTAGGTGAATCATTGTATACCATCCCACTTACATTTCTAATTATTATAATTATCTTTGGGCAAATCATTGTGTTCCATCTATTTAAAGGTTAATGATTATAACTACCTTTGGGAAAATAATTCTCTTTCTTCTACCCAAATGGGGCATGTTTTCATGGTGATAATGCTTATAACTACCTTTGGGCAAACCATTATCTATATCCACCCAATTGGGTCATGTTTTTATCCTACCAATAATTATAACCACCTTTGGATAAATCATTATTTTCCTTTTAGCTGATTTATAATTGCCTTTGGTAAAATTACTATCTTATTACCTTAAACTTTTTTTGATGATTATAACCACCTTTGGGCAAATCATCAACTTTTTTATGCCACCTATGTTGATTATATAACCACCTGTGGGTAAATCATCTTGTTTGTCTACCTTAACTGGGGCAGCTCCATATGCCACTAATTATAACTACCTTTGGGTAAATCATTCCCTTATATCTCATTTCATCTATTTAGTCCACTCATTTCCTTCTTTTGAGGGATCATTTTCCAACTACTCCCTTAAGGGGGCACCTACAATTCATTTATTGCCATTGAAGTCATAAACATATAAGACCTTTTCATTGTTTGAGAAGATGTTATTGTTCTTATAGTTTGCAATACCTTCCCAAACAAGGGAAAACTGTAGACACCTAAAATTGGCCACCAATGGCTTTATACTAGATTTCAAACTGATTTCTACCAACCATTTCAAACTAAGATTAGAAATCACTAAACATCCCAAATTTGCTTATGAATCAATCGTCAAAGGCCAGAATCACATTAAGACATCCCTAATTGGAGCATCCTACCATAAAAAACAAAAACCTCTATTGGATTCATTTCCAATCATTCCATGGCATTACAACATGCAATTTAACATATAGACCTATTAAATGGATATCCTAAAATGTCTCAAACATGCCTATTCATTGCTAAACATGAGGTTTTGACACCTGTTAACTCTAATGGGGTTAATTAACTCACTAAGGTTAGTTTTAAACCCATTCCAAGCTTAAACTACACTCTAACTCACCTTGAGTTGGGGTTAGTTTCTAAACCTATAAATTCAAGCATTTGCCTCTTCATTTGGAGAGATTGAGCATAATTAAGTTATAATGCAGAATTTGGTACATGATTCAAAGCTATAGTGTTATAATGCCAAAATCACAAGCCAATCCATCAATTTATATCAACTAAGCATAATCCAACAATGGTGCCAAGGAGAAAAAGAGCCACATAACTCTATTTACTAAAGACTCTTTGAGCTCAAGATGAGCAAGCCAAACGAACAAATCATTTGAATCATTTAAGGAAGGTAAGAGATCTTGTTTCTTTTACATTTTAGTTGTGTTTTCAATTATTGTTTGTTCACTAAGATCCCTCATATGATCTATGCAAGTAAGTGTTATGCATTTAGTTGTGTTTTTATTCAAATTTTCTTGCTTGTTCTAACACATGATCTAACCACCCTTCTTGGATTCCTTGATCACACTATTTATCTCTTTAGATATATACACTTTAAAATAATTTTATATATTTATCCTAATCCTATTTTTATAGTCTTCCAATGATACATATTTTTTAAAAACAACTTTCCAATAGGTAAGGGAGTTACATCAACACACAAGTGTACTCCTAAATCTTGCTCTTTCAATTTCAGTCTATTTCAAGTAACTTTGACCCAAATTATATGCACTGATTATACATTGTAACATTCTCTTAGTTTTCGGTTAGTCACCATCAAATCACTCAAACCTATCCTTAACAAACCACTCAAATTTAACTCAATCAAAGACAAGGTGTGTATACACACCCAGGTACTTATTCCTTTCCTTTAAACTAGAAATTTCTTTAGTAAATTTAAGGGAGGGTGAGGGGTGAGGGGGGGAATGTAGATGATATTTTGTGATTATATAACACCTTAGTCTTGTATACTTGGTAAACTCGTGACCTTGTCTATTCTTCTTAGTTTTACACATGCCTTGCTTTTGAAAACCTTGCATCTGCTATATATTATGCTCTTTATCCTATCTCTTAGTTTGACTAACCTTATATTAATGACATAAATATCATATCTTACCCAGAATGCTTAAAATGTACTTTTCTTACACCTCTACAAGTTATGAACCTATGTTTGTTCTCCTTCTCCCTAGACACTAATGTTTGAGTCAGATAATAATGTCGACATTACTTTTTTGGCCTAATTTAAGTGTAAAGTGACCTAAAGTCATCTAATTTTAAAATGAAATGTATTACAATGGTCGACCTAAGTATTTTAATGTGATTTATCTCCTGATAGGATTGGTATAAATACAATATAAACCATCATTCATTCTTTACCTAGCAATCAAACTAAAAGAGCACTCAAAGAGAACTCAAGTTACCAAAAGCTTTCCTATTCTAATTTATTCTAACATCAGTCTAAAGAACCACCCATCTATAGGTCTGAAGTACTAAAGGATTAGTTATAAATTCATATTTACCAAATTAAAATCTAGATCACTATTGTACTTGTTTTTCACGTTGCATGATTCACACAAAATCCATCACATAGGGGAGTACTACATGAGTCTGAGCCCTTCTTCTAAAGTATTAGCTATGTAAGCAATGCTCTTTGATAATAGGGTTATTATAGGCCAATTTAACATTGTGTGCCCACTAACCCATTTTTTTCCAAGGTCATATTGAAGATGAAAAGTTAAGGTTTTGCTATTTCACTGAGTGACAGTCCATGATCTAGATCTACATGCACTAGAACGAAGGTGAATCCAAACCCAAAATCATATAGGTAGCCACATCTTGTTTTAATTCATATTTTTTATGGTAAACTAGTGTCTAACCTAGACACTGATATCAACACAACTATCCCAAGATAAAGCAAGCATCCAGAAAGCTAGAGGCACCAAATCTAGAATCTAATAATTGATCTAAAATCTACATCCTACCTATTTCTTGCTTGTACCAAATATAGCACTGTATTAACATCAACAATAGCTAAGTACTTTATTTTATGTCATTTGTATATATAGCATAGTTATACTTTCCATTAATATCCTATCTCAGCTTTATAAATTCAACATATGGTACATTTGAGTTTGGCACATTAATTGGCCTATTGAAGATCTGATAGTCACCCTTGTGCCCTATCATTTCTATATCCTTAAACCTAACCACTAAATAGGATCCATATCCAAATTAGGGTCAAACACATCTAAATAAACTGACTATAAAAGATAGTTATGCAAATATCACTATGATTAAAGGGGGGATAAAAAAGAAGAAAGATATTCATAATGAGATTAGATCAAGCAAGAGAATAATCATGCAGGGCAAAGAAAAGCACACAGAGGATGAAGACATGGATCTAGAAATTTTTTAATACTACCTCAATTTTCTATCTATATAATGTTAAGAAACTAAAAATTTAAGTGACTTTTGTTCACCTTAATATATTTTGTTTTGTTGTATCTTTGCTGCTAGTTTGTTGTAGCTAGTTATTTTGTTATTGGTTGTCAACCTTTTATAACAAGGCCCTGTAGACTACCCCTATCTTGTAGTTTTTTTATTTTTTTGGATTTTATTTTCATATATTTTATTTTAATGATTTATAAGGGTTTTGGCACTTTCAAAAACCCACTTTTACCTCGTATAAAAAAAACATATAGCTAACTATGTGCTTAAATTTAAAACCATTCTTATGAAAATGTCACATCAAACTCTTGATAGTGATCTTCAAAGTATCTTCTCAAAAATAATGATTTCTCCACTCAAGTAAAAAGTCATGTTTAACACGTATGAATATTTTGATGAAATTTTCCATGTACTACACAATATTGAGATTAAACTTATAGATGTTAATATGTTAAAATATAAATATTTTGCTTTTACATCAACTACCTACAAATATTAAGTAAAGACAATGTTTAAAACTAAAACTAATTATGCACCTAATTTTCAAACAAGAATGAGGCCAAAACCATCAACATAATTTTCTAAACCAATGATAGGATTATATTTCCTACTTCTAATAACACTCACCAGTTTATGACATTACCAAACCCACCTCACAAAGTGCTTAAGTACTTTCTTGAATGTAGTAATATTACTTTCTCTAATCCATAACAATTGGATACTACTCAAGCATTACCTATAGAGTATAAAACCAACTTATTTTGTGACTATAATCAAGTTTTTGGACATTCAAAAAATTGATGCTTCGAATTGATAAGTAAGATTCAATATCTCATTGATAACAACACTATTTAGATTGGAGGCTTTAATTCTAAATTGAATGAATCTTTCACAATGCCTAGTAAACACTTGAAATTATTTACCAATCCATTTCCAAATAATAATACCAAAAAACAAGACAACGTTTATGTGACAACATCTATACAAATTTTGACTATTTCACATAAGCATGAAATTGATAACATCATTGGAATGGTTTCCTGCTCTTCATGAAAATCACCTTCCATTACATTTTATGATCATAAAATATTCAATGATGAATCAAACAATGGTCCTCTATACATTCATGCATTTTGATTGACAATGGTTCTATTGAAAATCTTATTACTATGTCATTTATATCTAATCAAGGTTATATCGAGTGATATTTACTTAGCAAGACTAATATACTTTGTATTTATGATATATTTCTTGCAAATCACTTGGTGGTATTATGATTTTAGTTATTATTAGTCCTTAGACCCTTCTAGTTTGGTTTTGTGTCATTCTAGATATAGGCTCGTATAATATATTACTTAGATGCCCATGGATTAATAAAATGAGAGTGATACATTTTATGTTATACCATTATCTCAAGTTTGTGCATAATTACAAAGTAGGTACTATTCAAGACACACCTTGTGATTTACCCATTATACCTTTGAGATCACACATATGATCATCTAGTATGCTTCATGAAGAGTGAATCATTCAACCTCATGTGATACTACTATTTCACCATATTTAGTCATGGTTCATACTAAATTTGAGTCTATAACATCACATTTAGCAATCATTATTTCTCCTACATCTACACATACAACACCACCACTATCGCCTATGCAAGCTCCCTAAGTTATGAATCCTATAGTTGCATAATTGAGTCCTATATTTTATACTCATTCATGTCCCAAGATTGATTTCAATCTTTTACTATGGATCACATCCAAGTATCTACTTCATCATGACATATTTGTATGCATGTTTATATAAAGGTTCAAACAACTCTTCTAGCTCACCCTCCACATGTCTCTCCTTGGGATGATGATTGCATCTATTACACAACACATGAGAAGATTTCCAATACTTTGAGTGACACTTCTAAATCTGATATTATTGATTATAACATTATATATCATATCATTAGTTATCCATGCTAGCCTATATCTTGTGCATCATTGATATATCATTATTATACTATAACTTCCTTATTATACATAGCTTATTTTAATATATATGTTGTATATCCCATGTGATTTCCTCCTTTGAGCTTGATTACATATCGTATATTCTTTTACAATTGATATATTTGACACTTTCCTTCTATTTTACATCGATATTCTTCTAGGCCCTTGGTTTTTTGTTGTCTGTTATGTTGTATTGACACTTTCCCCTTGATTACTTATCCTATTACAAATACTTCCACATACTTCCCATTGATGACAACATATATATTGAGATATTCCATCTTATCAAACATCGAGTTCTAAGGGAAGTGGTGGGTTATTTGGAATATTCCTCTTTTTGTTTGATTTTTCCCCTTGGCCCACTTAATTGTATTTACTTCCTGATTGTGCTCTTTGGTTTCTACTTTTACTTCAATTGAGCTTTACTTGCTTCTTCTTATGTGCACCACTTAGATTATTTTATTATTTCTTAAAAAAATAGAATACAAAAACATTAGAAAATGCAAAAAATAATCAAATTTTTATTTTCCAGCATCTTTATTGATTGATACATATTATGATTATATACATATGTTAGAGGTTTCTCACATCCATGTTTTACACACATGATTTTCTATTTTTACTTCAATTGAGATTTACTTGCTTCTTATTGCATGCACCACTTAGATTCTTTTATTGTTTCTTTAAAAAAAATAGAATACAAAAACATTATAAAATGCAAAAAAAAATTAAATTTTCTTTTCCAGTATCTTTGTTGATTGATATATATTATGCTTATATACATATATTAGAGGTATTTCACATCCATGTTTTACACACATGATTTTCATGGTGTTTGTTTGAGTGGGTGAGATGCATGATATACACATTATATATGATTATGGAATATCAAATGTTACGTGGCTACTCTCTTACCCATACCCTATGGGGCATGATCACATTGATGGCATGTCCTACCTTAGCGGTATCTCTATGTAACACATTTCATAGTGATATATTTATTGATTTCTATATATCATAATGACCTTTCTTATTTTGGTTGTATCATATCTTGATAGCATCTAAATCTTATGTGCTACATAGATATCTACATTATTACACTGGTTACATTGTGGTTGTTACATTATTGCTTTATGTGGGTTCCTATGTTTGCTCCATTTCTTACGTGTGTATGCTTTTGTGTGTTTTGATGGTGTTGTCTTGTTGCGTCCTTATCCATAAATGATCTTCTAATTGTTGTGTCATCATGTCTTATGAGTCATTTGTCCTTACTTGATGTGTTCCTATATAGTTACATGTTTTCAATTATTACCATTATATATATCATGCATTTATTATGTTTGAAGCCATGATTTTTTCCATGCATGTTACTATCTACCTTATTACTATGCATGGTGCCTACATAGCCATAGTCCTTATCATGATTATATGGGGACATACTAATAGTGTGTGCTTTATCACTTTATTTGGCCCTATCAGGGGCACATTTGAAACATTTTGGGAATACTAGTTGTCCCTTCCTTACTTTTCCATTTAGGGGAATCATACCATTTATACTTGAGTTAATATTATGATACATATTTTACACATACAAAGCATTCATTTGGGCATACTATTTATCCCCATGATTTCTTATTTTGAGCATTACACAATGTTATTTATACTATATGGTTTCATATAGACACATTACATGTATATCTCTCTTATTACCACTATAGCAGGGCATGTCATTACCCCCATCTCCTCTAGTATTTCACCCTCATATGAGGACACATGAATTTTTATTGAGATTTACATAATGATATTTTTAAAATGCTTATGATTTTAGAGGTTTATATAATAATATTATGTAATGGATCATGTAATTTGTACAATTTTGAAGCATTCCAATATTTCTGTTATATACATATTTATAATACATGATGCATTTTACTCTTTAATTAGAGACGAGTGATTTCAACACAAGTTTTTATAATCCCTCACCTCAAAAGGGGTGAATATATTTATAAATTATAGTTTTCATGATGGAGCAAAAAGTTTTTATTTAACTTTAACAAATGGAGAACACAAAATGATTCATTTATCTACTTCCTTGATCAATAATTGGATAGGGTTTCAAGAAGTCCAAAAGAAGTGCTAGCTATGTCTAAAATTCATATAAAAATTTCTCATTATAATAAAATTTTGTTTTTTGGAGAGTATAAATGACATTGGTACCATAATATGTGGTCATTTCTTTGTTCCCCCTCTCAATTTACGTTTTTCATATTGCTACACTTTCACAATGATTCAACGTTGACCACTTGTTTTGATTGGTCATTGTTTTAGATATGACAAATCTTACACCATAAAATAAATCCATGTGGATGTATTCTACCTCAAATATCATTCAATTTATCCTTCCTTCCTTAGGTAATTGAAGGTACATATTTTAATTATATATTTTTATACTTTGATGCATGCATACATTCACTCACATACACACATCAAAGTAGGGACATTATGTAAACACCTACATTTGGTACAAGTCCCTTTTCCATAGAATGTTTTTCCCATTGTTTCCTTTTCCACTTGTATATATTTGGATATTTTTAGGACACTTCCTACCTCACATTACTATCTTTCTGACCTTTTAACTTCCATATGTTTTTAGTATTTGTTGAACAAATTTTGACCCCAAGTCAACATTGGTCAACCCCTTTAGGTTAAAACTTCATAGGGTTATCAAAAACATGTGTATGGTATTTTCATGGTCTTAAATGGTCCTAAATAGTTTCATATGGTCATATTTGTCCTTGTCATGCCTTGTCCAAGGTTTGGTCTTATGTATACTTGTCTAGTCTTAGGGGTCAATTATGAGGTCTTGATGTTGTCTAACATGGTAAAAGGTTTGATATGGTTTATATTTATTATAAAATGTTATTAATATGTCACTAAGGTTAAAATATCATGCATTAACCTTTTATTATGTTTTATTGTGCTAAAATGACAAATTGGCCACCTTTGGGCCTATATAGAGAAGTTGTACATGCTATATTCAAATAAAAATGATTAAATAAGAATCTTAATATACCTGATGTCAGAAATAAATCAGAGAATGTTCAAGGATGGTTAGGTACTGACAAAATTTGTATTTCAATGCCTAAACTAAGCAAAATGACACTTTACAAGCACTTTTGGGCACTTGTATGGCTTTACAAGATCATATTTTAGTTGTAAATGATTTAAAAGTGTACCTTAGATCTCTTAGATCATTTTTAAGATTTGTATAAAGTTTTAATTTTAATATATACTTCATAATTTCTATCTCCTCTATCATTTCCTTCACAAGCTCAGAAAGGAAAAATTCAAGTGGATGGTACGACCAGAAGAGAGAGAGTTAGGAGATGAAAATTTGGAAATTTTTAGGGGCCCTAATAATATTTAAATTAGTGGAATTATTTTTCATATTCATTTATCCTCATTTATTAACAATTTCTAAGAGAGATGTAGGTCACTATGACTTGTCCATCCAAGTAGGGTCTAATTTTATATTTGTTTCTCCACTTTAGAATTAGATGGATAAAAATGGTTTTAATGGATATTTTTGGAGGTAAAATATCTATTTTAAATGGTTGTTTCATTATCTAACTCATTTTTATTAAGTGACCTCAAAAGGAGGAAAATTATCTCAATATATAGGGTGTTTCAATCACTCCTGCTGCAAGTTTTGGTTGTCTAAGATGTTGGTCACTTTCAAAGGTTTCTAGTAATTTATTTATTATAAAAAATCCCCTCACTCTTACATTATTTAGAGTTTCTCTCTGACGATGGCTCCTTGTTGATAGTCTTCAATAAATGTCATATGCATTGCTCTTTGAAAAGCATGGTACAGTTCATCAATGGTTTTCCATAGGTTTAAGCCCCATGTAGGATCTGAATGGTAATGAGAAATCAATGTAACATTATAATAACACTATTTAATATATTGATATCATGAGTAAGGAGCAAAAATTTTAATGTACCCTCCAATGAGGGCTTTAGATAGGTTTCATTCACATATAGGTTTACAAACTTGTAGGTGAGCATTCATTAAGTCTAAGTTTCATCTTTAAGTTTTCAAGACATGAATAAGGTTAAATTATACCACTAAACACTTTAATAACCTTTATATACTTATTAATTCATGAATGGACTCATGAGAGACTCTAATTCTAGCACACATACCTTACCATGAACTGATTGTATGTATAGGTCTATACAGACTAGAGGGAGAAGTGGAACATGACATGATGAATTTTCATAGGGACTATAAGATATTAATAGGTTCTGGACAAGAGTAAAAAAATTTATACAACATAAAAGTGCCCAAGGCTCAAGAATTGGCTCTCTAAACAACTTGTGCAAGAAAAAGAGACATACAGGCCCTAGGCATTTAGGTCATCATTGTGGACTGAAATATGATTGCTTTCCAAAAAATAATAATCCAAAATAATAAATTGGGTTAAAATGTAAACAAATTAAATTCACTAAAAATTTAATAACACCTATCCATGTGCAATGCAAGAGACAGATAAAAAGATAGAGTTCCTAAGCTAATATGCTTATACAAGTATGTGTTCAGAATAGACAAAGGCATAAGTTATGAAATGACATAAAATATCATGAACTCTATAATTATAAACTTAATAAACTAATTTTGAATTATAAATTTCTCAAATCACCATGACAAAGAGAGAAGATTAAGTTTCAAGCCTAGTGTTCAAACTTCCGTAAAGGTCACCTACAGCCACTTTGAGAAGGCAACCTTAAACTTGGTAGGTTGTGAAGGAATAAGTGACTTGAGAGTGCATTTTGAAATGGTTCTAGATTATCATCAATTAAAAAATTAATTTATATTATCAATGACTTAGGTTGGAGACCTAAAACACAAATAATATAGTCAGACTTCCTTATAGACACCTACAAGCTACATTCAAGAACAGGTCAGTTCCAAGCTTAAAGGGAAGAGCAGAATATATATGAAAAGATTGAGGTCTATCAAAAGTATACAAATAATTTATGATAACATTTAAATAAAAAATGAAACGTGATGAAATGACAAGTGATATTGATCAAAAAGAGTCTCAAAACCCTGCCTATACAGTCAGATAACCATCTATAAGTCTGCCTAATTTTATGAGACATTTCACTTGATTAAATTAGGGTTAAAGCCATGTGATAGGTGTGAGGAAAGGAAATACATTTTATAATGGTTTCATATTAAAATCAATATCTCATTTATACCCTCAAACCTAATGAGCATAGTGAAGGTCAAAACCCTGTCTAGGCCTAATAAGCTTAAGACACACATAGGCCTGACTACATTACCAAGAGAAAATTGCTTATTTAGAATGAATAAAGTAGGTAAAGATAATTTTTTGAAGAATTTGAATATATCCATAGTGATTAATGGCTCTATAAGACTCCAAACTCTATTGAGGAAGAATAGATTGAAGATAAGACCCTTTTCAGGCCTAACAAGTCTAATATCATGCATAGACCATAAAGTACAGTCATGAACAAGTGGTTTTTTAAGGGTAAGGTGATGGTTTAAAGGTGTTGAGAAGTTATATAAATATTTTATAGTCTCTGATAACCATTCAAAGTCATAGCAAAGTAAGAGAAGTGCCAATTTTGGCCTTAAGACTTCTTCAAACTCCCTTCACGCATGGTTATCATTTAAGAGCAGTCTTCTCTTGCTTAGAGATAATGAACCCAATGCATGAATCTAGGTGGTATTTTAAGGATTTATTAGGGTCTCCAAACCTAATTATTGAGGCATAATTTTTTGGATTGAGTCTATTACCTACATGAACAAAGGCTAAGAGCCCAGACCCCTCTCAAATGGCTTACTTGTAACCCGAGGAGCACCTTCTCACACTCACAACTTTCATGAGGTTTTTTATGGGACCCAATGGTGTTTTGAGGTGATTTATGGGTCCCTTAACCACAATATTATGGAATTAAGATAGAGAGGGGATATGTTCTTTATGAACAATCCTTAAGAATGAAACATGCCTAAAACCCTGATAATTACCATTCAAGAGAATTAGAATTATAAAGCACATGTAATGACCTATTTTTATCCTAAAATATATTTTATGTTATTTAGGCCTCTAATTATATTATCCACATGTACTTTTTTTGTACTTATAGTTTTATAGACTATAATAAATGCATATTTTACATGATTTTTGGTGTTTTATAGGGGTTTTGAGAAAATGAGAACTTGAAAACCATTGGAGGAGGTAATTTGATATGTTTCCCACTTATTAAATCCCAAAAATATTAATATTATATTCCATAAGTGGCCAAACAAATATTGTTTTCCAAGGCAATCTCAAACAAACCTAAAATAAGACTAGGTGGCAAGGCCATTTCATAGTTTTTATAATTCCATAGGGTCTTAGAGCCTCAAATTTGACATGGAGGTCATTTATATGATATTTAAATTTAATAACATGATTTTAGGTTATTTCACATGTGTGTAATAAGTCTAGAATAGAAAATTAAGGTTTTAGGCAAGGAGGCCTTATTGAGGAGAGAGAAGGTAGAAAAAAGGGACTTCCACTAATAATCTAAACATGAAATTTAACATGAATATTTAAAAAGATACTAGGTCCTCAAATATGTGAACATATTCTCAATAACCTTTGTACATCATTCTACACAAGGAGGTTTATAGGTTTTTAGGGCTACAAGGAAAATAGGCCTAGTGAGAGTTTGAGGAGCAAAATGGGGTCTTAGGAGTTATTCCAAGAACCAAAATGAATTTTTATGTGTATAATAAGATATTTAGAATCCATCCATGGAGATATAATATCTTGGAGAATATTAACTTGATTTTTTATCCACTTGAACCAAGTTAGGCATGGGAAATGAGAAGTTTTAAAAACCTAAGCATATGAATGATGAAAAATTAAATCAGAGGAGTTTTTTAATGCATGATAGGTGTCTAATGAGGATATTTTAAGGAATTAATATCTAATTTATTATTTATAATCCCATTTTTTAGTCTTATTATGCAAGGAAGGTCAATTTTCAAGAGGATGATCAAGCTGTCAAGCTAAGTTCTAACTTCCACACCACTTGAAGGATTAGATCATCTTCAAAAGTGAAACACCTATCTTTAGAAGATTTTTAATACTATTCATAACTCCTTATTTTTAAATTTCACATGGACACTTTTAAATCTTCTCCTTCTATGCCCCTCTCTCTTTTTTCTCAATTCTTTATATAAGCAGCCACTTTTGGCTTTATAAAGAATCCACATCTAGTATGGCAAAACCCTACTAGTTTGAGTACTGATTTTGAATTTGAATAGAATATTTATAGCTATTTTTGATTTCTAAACTTATTATCTAAGTGTGTTAAGTAGTTCATGGTTGAATGTCAAGTGATATCCATCTCTCCTTCTATTCATGTCACTCTCTCTCATGCTTTATGCAAGTAGTATGCCCTCTAACAGGTAACATGAATTAGAGTTTGTTTTTTTGTATGTCTTTAAGCATGAGGAAGAGTACTAGTGTCTATAATAAGACCTTATATTCATATAAATTTATAAATTCATTGCATCTTACCTCCATGTCAAAACACTTTTGTTATAGAAACCTTGGGTGTTGAGATTAGTTTTGTAAATTATCTTTCATAGTGTAAGTTCATGGTAGTCTTATGGATTAAAAATTGGTATATCACCTCTGTTAGGTTATTTTTAATCCCTTATATCCATTTTATTTCAAATAAATTAGACTAGTGGTTATTTTTAGTTTTGGTGCAAGGGAGCTAGCCCTTCAATCTAGAGACTCATCTCTCCCATAGGTCACCGACAACTTGAAAGATGTTTCCATGTTACATCAAATTGAAAGATGGTGGAGTAGACCTCCTTTATAGTGAAAATTTGATGTATAATACATTTGGCACACCCGATAAGACTCATATTCTAATAATTTGTCAAAGGTAAATGTTGACCTTGGTAAATTTAAAGTTGTAAAGCTTCCTTGATGCAACATTTGGCGACTCCAAAAGGTTTTGAACTCCTAGTTATTGACTAGTAGGCCAAATTTAATGCCAAAGGGATTAAAAGATCACAATTGAAATGTATTCCCTTTGAATTTATTGAATTTCCTTTGCATTCATATAAAAGAAATAGATTTCTTCATACTCTCCCATACAACAAGTCACCTAGAAGGATGCTCTTATCATATTGTGGCATAACAACTATCAATTTAGCTTATGGACCTAGTAAATGGGGCACTTGATTAAATCTTGAAAAAACTAAAATGTTAATCAAAATTAATTAATAAATTAAAAAGATTAAATGCTTATTTGAATAATCCATTTGCAATTAATGAAAATTTAGAAATGGAAATTTTAAAAATCAAAATATCAAGCCTTTTCATCATTACCTTTATGAGTTGTCAAGCTTTTTGAAATTATCTCAAAATATCTAATTTGAGAGCCATACCTATTAATTGAAAATCATAATTACATGATAACTTTTAACTTAATCAGATTTAGTCTCAACTCACTTGGGTTAGTTTAAACCCATTCCATATTTAAAGTCAGTGTTAACTCACCTTGGGTGAGGGTTAATTCTTGAGGCTATAAATAGAAGGCCATACCCCTTTATTCTAAGCTTGAATATTGTAGAGTCATTATGCAAGATTTCCTCCATAAGCCTCATGTAAGTAATGTTACCATGCCCAAATATTAATCCAAGCAATCCAAATACAATGTCTCAAGGAAAGGTGAAGCCAACAAAGCTTCATTGATGAAGATGTAGTGATGCACAAGCTGAGCAAGCCATTTGGAGTTCCAAGGAAAGTAAAAGAGTGTATTTTTTATGTTTTTTTTGTGATTTCATATGTTTACTTGTTACCTAATCTCTCCCTAGTTTCTAGGCTATAAGTTTTAGGGTTTTAGTGTGTTGTTTTGAGTTTTATTTATTAGATTAACACTATACTAACCTCCCCTCTATGTATTCCTTGTCCATGCTTTGGCATCCCTGGTGGGATCAACCATCCCATATAACTAAGGAGAATGATATGCTACTTTTAATTTTGATAATGGATGCATAAAAATCTTCAATTCTCAATTTTTAACTTCATTTTTAATGTCTTTTTGTTTTAAGCAAGTCACAGGTTGTAGTGATCGACGTCATTTTTTTCTAAAATTGATAGGGATTGATGCCAATTTTCTAGATCAACGTTGATTACCAGAATTGACCAAGATCTCTATGTTAAAAATAGAACACATTGGAAACATAGCTAATAAGGTTTTTACTTCAATTTTATTATCTTCATTTTGTGTTTGAGGATCATAATATTGTTTATCTAACCCTTTTCTTTTAGGATCTAGTGAGATATATTATTTTTAAGCTCATTTTATTAACCATTTTTTCATCAAATCAACCTATGTTTTTGTGTGTTTTAAAATAAAATATTGACAATATACTCAATCAATTTCGATTTCTTTAGATCAATGATGATCCATCTCTAAGATAAAAAATAGAAAACCTGGGAGCTAATTTTAAAATATTATTTTCTCACTTGACTTTAAGCTTCTAAGCAGACAAACCCTCTACCAAATTTTAGGTCCTGAGGTGGAAAAGGTAAAGTTTAATCATGGTTAAATATTACACACATTATCTTTGCTACTTAAAATGAACTTGGTCATTTTCATCTCTTAGTTATTTTTCAAAAAAAATCAAGATTTTTAAACAACTAATGCCAAGGGGATCAAACTTCACTACATACTTCATTTTGGTGATTAAAATTAACTCTCACATTTGTTAAATACTCATAAGAGTTTTCATTTTCTTGCTTGTATATTGAAAGTGTTGTTTAGAAAAATGACTGATACATGTATGCTCACCCCCATCCCTTTTAGGTAAATTAGGTGATTAAAAATGCTCATTCTTTGTATTTGTTGTTTTAGTCCAAAAGTGTGGAAGGAAAGTCATTAAGGCCCTTCCCAAAATCTGTATGATTTGGGTGAACCAAAAATGACCCTAAAGTCCTTACACTTATCTTTATTTTTATTTAGTTTGGATTGTGAATGGGATTTCATCACCTCCTCATGGGTTCTCTAGGGAAGTGTTGAATCAAGATTTCATCTCCTGACATTGCTTCAACCCCACTCCATGGTGGGGTATATAAATTGAGGGTGACCTATTAGGATGCTTGTTTTGAGTGGTTAAAACAAGATCCATTAATGGTACTTAGACTCAAAATGTAGGGGTGGGATAACTTAGACATCACACTATACTAAGCAATTGACAGATGTAATGGTTGTGAAAAGGACTAGACCTTTTCACAACAAGATGATTCATATAGATCCAAATGACATGATTATGACCTAATGTTTGCCATACAAATGGGACCATCTAGAAAAAAATGAAAATTGATAGTTTAGACAACCCCACTTATCATGGACATATTTTTGATGTAGGGTGAGTAGCCCAAAGTTCTATAAACTCTTGAGAGAAGAGGGGCATTAAAAACCCTACTTTTCATGCACTTTTACTTTTTGGATTAACAAATCAAAATTCTCTCAAGAGTAAGTATATAGATGGAATTTGATAGTATGATGCAACCTTGTCATTTTTAGGATTTAAGATGTTACACTTAGGTGTTTGTGTTATTTTATCCTTTTTTACATGGTCTTGTGTCTAATTATTTATTATCATACCATATTCAAAAACAAGTTTTGTCTACAAATCATTCCTTTGTTTGAAGAGGTGTTATGTTATCCATTTGACATCATGCCTTTGCCTTAATATTTTTGTCAAACTTTTGTGTGTGTCACTTGTTTAAAAAAGGTGTCATTATGCTTCCCAATTTATTCCAAGTGTTATGCCTTAGAATCTTAAAATAAACCATTTATCATATCTTTAGATCATGATAATGGTATTACACTACTCAAACCATTTCAAAGACTTATTTCCTTATATCCAAATTTTAATTTCAAAACCAAAACCACATGAGCCTTTTAGATCTATACCTAGTGCCATCATGTTGTCCATTCTTATCTAGTTTGTTGTCTATTTTAAAAAAGCCTAGTTTTCTAAGTTGAGTTCAAAATTAGCCTTGATAAGTTCATATCCAAAAATTGATTGATTTATGCTATGCCTCATGTAATTTTGGCCTAGAAATCAATCTTCCCATTTTTGGTTGTGTAACTTAGGTTAATTATTTATTCAAATTTAAAACTATTTTTTATTCCTAGATTTGGGGAAATGAACTATCTTCCATGTGCCTAAAGTTCCATGTCTTTTGTCAAATGATCAAGTTTGTGTTTAAAACTGAATGCCTAGTTTGAGCCAAAAGTATTTCAAAACTGTTAGATTAACTCTCTTTCAATTTAGACCTTATTTCATTTAAATTCTAGCTTTTGTACCTTTTCCAAAAGACTTAGCAATACCTATTTTGAGTCTAGCTTGTGTGCATTATTTTCCAAAAGACCTAGTAACTTTAGTTTCCTTACACCTAGTTTAGACTTATTTGAATCACTTTATATGTAAGTTTGGCATTCTAGTTTTTATTCATCCAATTGACCTTTTTATTTAAGAAATTTAATGTTAGACTATTTTAGACCAAGTTTTAGCACTAAACCATTTTGGAGATACACTTCCAATTTTTAGACCAAGATCAAACCATTTGTCCTTTGGATATTATTTTTAAGAGTTTATATAACTCTAGGCCTTATTTTTGAAACATTCATAATTGATTTGGATATGTCTCATTACAATCATATCGAATCCATGTACAATCTAGGTTATGATAATGTGTTTGCACAAGATGACTTTGTTCAAGACCCCTAAGGTGATGATGCAATTTATGAGATGGATATTAATAAGTGTTATCATTGATGTCAAAGATCATGTAATTTATGTCATTGATGTCAAAGTTGATGTTATTTATGTCAAGGTGAATTTGGTGAAGATACATGGTGAGTGGTCTTTGACGTATGAGCTTGTGTGATTGATGTGACAAGGAAGCCATCTGCCATGAGAGAATTTGGAGGCAACCTAATGTCTCTTTTATTGACAGAGAAGTTGAAGGCAACATAATGATTCTTCTATTGGTTGTTTTTAAGGTTGTTATAATGGTGTGAGAATTTTATTTGATGAATATTCTTGATTGATAGCATCATTGGGTAAGCATGTTTGAGTACTAGTCCTTGAGTATAAGATGTCTTCAGAAGTCTAGTCATAACATGAGCATGTGCATGATAAACATGAAAAGATATGTTCAGAGTTATGACATTATTTAATGAGCATGTAAGTCATGTGAGCAAGGTTTAGAAGCATCAAGGAGTGTTTCAAGGTCAATTGGAAAGTTTCAAGTGCTTGAGAAGCCTAGTCATGGCATGTAAAGTCCTTATGAGAAGGTATAACCTTGGTAACTTAGTGAGATGAGTGTACACAAGCATGAATGGATGTATAAGGTTACTTGAGCATGCATATAAGTCATTAGATCACTCAAGAAAGTTTCAAGGTGAGTCTACAGGGGTAGGACCTATAAATCGAGTCTATAACTAGATCATTTTTAGACCCTGCCTAGCCTAATGAGGCATCATGATCTATTGTCAAGGCCTATGAAGGATGTAAAGTAGTGTTTGAAAATGAGATAGGTTACTTGAGTTTATGAGTAAGGTGGAGAGAAAATGTAAAGAGGCATGAAGGTTAGTTTCAAGTCCTAATGTGAATTTTAAGTTAAGGTATAAGCAAATAAAGAGTGAAATTATATCCTAATGGATCAATTTTAAGGCCTAATGTGATCTGTAGGTCAAGGTCTAAGTCAGCAAAGAGTGAGAGTATAGCTCAATGAAGTATCACTACCAGTTTAAAAGGTAAGTGTGAGTATGTGAGCATGGATATAGGTATGATATGATGTTTCAATCATTTTAAAAAAATTTAAAGTCATGGTTTGTAAAAAAAGGCATGAAAAGTGGTTTTGAGGTCTCTCAAATGCACAGATTAAAGGATTCTCAACCTAAGAAGGATTTTATTATGTTTGTTATCTCATAAAACCTTGGCATGGGAACATAAGTTATTCATGGTAGAAATTTAAGGGTCCTATCTCAAATATCTAGGCATTAGCTTTTGGAATGAGGGGCTAAGCTTTATGAATGATTCCTAACATTGGAATATGGTTTAAACCTTTAAAGAACCCTAATAGTGACCCAATATCAAATAAGTTGTTATAAAGTGATTAGAATGGATTGGTGTGGATATTTTAGTGATTTGAGGTTGTATTCAACAATCCTAAGCATCTCTAGATGTGATTGAGTCTTCAAATGAGTGGGTGGATCCTACAAAAAGGCCTTATTTCTTAGATATTTGTTGTAGTGGTCCAAGTTGACCAAGTCAAAGTATGAAAATAATTGGATGGACAAGGTTGAGACTTTCATTTTATTCCTAAGGTAGTTTATGGATATGTTATATCCTTAAAGTGTGCTAAATTGGTCATCCAAGTTGACCAGTTGCTAACAGTTTAATGGTGGAAATAGTGAAAAACCCAAGCAGCAATGAGAATATGATTAGGGATGTGTTATCATGGAATAGGGATGAAACCAAGTGCATGTATATGTTTCTAAATAATTTTAATACATTTTCATTTTGCATATAAGTTTTGGAGGTCGGTGAAAATGATGAAAATCTTGCTCACAAGTTGACTTATCTAGCTCAATGAGGTTTGTGTATAGTGAAGTCATGAGATTTGTCTACAAGACCAATATTGTCATTTGACCATATTATATTTCTATTTTATAATGGTATTATGGTATCATAATATAATCCACATGTATCAATGTTCTCTATAAATGGTCATACAGTGATTGAAGGTCATTATCACCATGATTGTGTTTTAAGGCAAATTAGCAGTTCTAGGTAAGTAAGTTGCAATGATGAGTTTGAAGATCTATGCTCTAATTTGATGTATATAATACATATGGTATTTTTTTTATGAATTTAAATTATTTATCATTCCTTTGGAAATATTTTAAGTTAGTGAAAGTGGTTGAAACATTGAAGCCAAAATGGCTTATTATGTTATGGTTTGACTATGTGTAGTGAGGTCAAAATATTGGTTTGCAAGACCAATATTTGACATTAGACCTTATGATTTTTTCATATAAGAGTTTTATATATATTTAAAATTATATTTTTAAAGTATTAGTGATCATGGGAAATTTTTCTTTTGTAGATACCTAAACTAGCCACAACTGGCTTTCGACCAGAATTCAAATCGATTCCTACAAACCCTTACAAATTAAGCCTAAGAATCACTAAATATCCCAAATTTTCTTTTAAATCATTCATAAAATCTCATAATAATTTTTATTCATAATTAATTGGGATATCCTATTGTATACAACATTAACCTCTCATAGATTCATTCCTAAGCACCTTGCAACATCACAAACAGTCAATTTGGCCTATGGGCCTATTAAATGGGGCACATGAACAAATATCAAATCTTGAAAGAGTTAAATGGATAATCAGAATTAATTAATAATCTAAACCAAATTAAATTCCTAGTTGAATTATCTATGTGTAATTAATAAATAACTAAAAAAATAAATTCAAAAATTCAAAATATCCTAGCCTTTCATCATTACCTTTATGAGTTGTCAAGCTCTTTCAAAATATCCTAAAATATATATTTTGGAGACCCATGCCTATTCATTGAAAATTATAATTAATTAACAACTATTAACTCTATTTGGGTTATATTTGACTCACCTAGGTTAGGTCTAGATGCATTCCATTTTTAAACTCCACCTTAACTCTCCTTGGGTTGGAGTTAAACCCTTAGGGTATAAATAAAATGCCACATCTCTTCATTTTTAAGCTCTTATAAGCCAAAGTTATAATGTAAATTTTGAGAGAGACATAATCTATTTTGGTGCAGATTTATCATGCACAAATGACTCCAAGCTTTAAGAAGAGTAGTTTTATAATGTAAAAAAATTGTCTTGCAAGTAGTTTTATAATGCTAAAATCTTGAGCAAAGCCACAAAATAAGACATGGTGCCAAGGAGAGAAGGAGCTAAACAACTTCCATTTCCAAATATTATTTGAATCAAAATCTGATCAAGCCACTCAAAAATTAAATTAGAGCTCCCAAGGAAGGTAAAGGATTCATTGTCTTTTGCATTTTAGTTGTGCTTTCATTTGTATTTTGTTAACTAAGCTCACCCCTAAGATCTAGGCTTAGAGTGTAAGTGTTAGTATATTTATTAAAGTTTTTTTTACTTGAACTAACATGTTAGTAAGCTCCATTCTTGGATTCCTATGATCATAAATATTATTCCCAATGGGACATGCACCCCACAAAGTTACTCCTAAAGCCTTTAAGGCCATTCTACTAACAATTTTCATGTAAAAAATTGAGCTTGTTGACCAAAATAGGTGGATATTGAAGGCCAAGAGACATTTTTATAGAATTTATAAGGTTTCCCTATCTAATTATAGTTTCACTCTCTAGAGTCTCAATATTTTAGTAATATTGTAACTCACATAGTCACGGTTTTGCCTCTATTTTTGCATTTTTGCATCTAACTATCAAAGTTTAGCTAACTATTTTTTGCCTGTGGAGATTTTTATAATATCAAAATATTGTGACTCTGACAGTCATGATATCATAATACTATGATTTTGTAAATCATGATATCACCTAATCATTAGTGATATTATGTCTTGACTACTAGTGGGTAGGCTAACCATTATAGGTTAAGCTATAATATTGTGACTATTAGAGTAGCGACATTGCCATGTTATTGGCCATTTTGCACTTACAGTAGTGATATTTTAGGTTTTATTCTTTTTTTTTTTGTAAGTTATGGTATTACACTGGCAGTTGTGTTTTTGCAAAGTTGTGGTTTTGATTTGTGTTCTGTGGATTTGCAATATGTGTAAACCCAAGAGCAAGATTTGGGAAGTTATTTGTTCATTCATGAAGTGATTCCAAGCACAAGGAATTTTTAATGTGTTTTGCAAGACCCAAAGTCCAAAAGGAGACATTTAAAACACTTCTAACTTATACAAAATTCACAATTCAATTGGTGTTTTAATAATCTTTTTGTTTACATCATTTTTGTTTTGTCAAAAAAATTTAATAAATAATTGCCAAAGGGTCAAAAACTTCATAACACATCTCATTTTAGGGCATTAAAATGAAATTTAAACACTTAGTTAAAAGTTTTTGAGAATGTTCATTTTATGCTTTGTTTGTTAAAAGTTATTTATCCTAGCAAAATGATTGATGCAGGTATGTTCTTCCCCGATCCCCTTTAGGGAAATCAAGTAACCAAAAATGCTCACTTATTGCCTCAATCACTTTTAGTCCAAAATCATGAAAAAAAATTTGTTAAGGCTCTCCTCAAATCTTTTTGAATTGGGTGATCTAAATGTAGCCTTAAGGTCTTTTCATTAGTCATTTATTTTATGCAATTTGGCTTGCAATCAAGAGTTCATAGACTCCTCACAAGCTCTCTTGGGAAGTGTTGACTTGGAAATTCAACTCCTATAATAGTTTTAACCCCACTCCATGGTGGGGTATACAAATTGATGTCGAATTACTAGGACATTTGTTTGATTTGTTAATAAAACTCCATTAGTAAGATATTACCCCAGACCGTAAAGGCAACTCAGATATCACACTACACTAGGGAATCAATGGATGTAGCGGTTGTGAAAAGGATAATACATTTTCATAATAATATAGTTCATGTGGATCTAAATTATGTGATCATCCCTTATGTTATCCATACTTGGGACTATCTAGAAACATACAAAAATTTAGTTTTAGAATAGCCCCACTTGCCATGGGCATATTGTTGATGGAGGGCAAGTAGCTCAAAGTTCCATGTCATCGTACAATATATTGAGAGAAGGCAGGTGTAAAAACCCTACTTATTCATTCACTTTTATTTTTGGATTAACACTTAAAATCCTCTAAAGAGTATGTATATAAAGGGAATTTTACAATACTATTCAACCTTGTTAGTTTTAGGATATAGGATGTTACACTTACATGTTTGTGTCATTTTATCCTTTATTGCATGGTTTTCAAGTCTAAAATATCTACTTTTATTTTTTATGCCACATCAAAATGATTTTTGTGTACATCACTTTGTTGTTTGAGGAGGCATTACACCATTAATTTGACAACATACTTTTGCCTTAGTCTTTTGACAAATCTTTGTGTGTGAGTCACTTGATTAAAAAGGGTAACATTATGCCTCCCAATTAATTTTGAACCTTTTTACCTTTAATTATTAAAATAAACCATTGGTCACATCTTTAGAGCATGATAATTCCTTCCACTACTCAAATTATTTCATAGAATTGTTTTGCCTTGTGCCAAAATCCAATTTTTGAAACCAATCCACATGTGTCTTTTGGGATCTAATCCTAGTGTCATTATTCCATTCAACTTTGTCTAACTTGTTGTTTGATCAAAAAATCCTAGTCTTCCTAAGTTGAGTTTTTAATTAACCTTTCCAAGTTTAAATCCAAACATTGATTGATTTTTGTTTATGCCTTGTCTAATTTGGGACTAGACATTGATCTTTATCTTTTGGTTTGTGTAACTTAGGTTAATTTTTTACCAAATTTGAAAACTATTATTTGTGCCTTTATTTGGGAGAAATATCCTTTCTTATTTATGCCTTTTGTTTCATGCCTTACACCAACTAATCAAGTTCATGTCTAAATTTGAATGCCTAGTCTATGTCAAAGTGTTTCAAATTTGTTAGATTAAATCATACCCCTTTCTTTATAAGTCTTGATTTTGTGCTTGTTTTTCCAAAATTCATAGAAAATGCATGTTTTTAGCCTAGCTTTTGACTTCACATTTAGCCAAAATACCTAGCAACTTTTGTTTTCTTAGATTAAACTGGAACACTTTGTACCTAGACTTTGGCATGCCAATTTTTATTCAAATGCTTAACCTTTTTTGTGAGACATTTGATGTTAGACTATTTTATACCAAGCATTAGCATACACCATTTTGGAGATACATCTCCACCTTTGGACTAAGTTAGATCAAGTTTGAATCTTTTGTCCTTTGTACATCATTCTTTAGAGTTTGTAGAACTCTAGGATTTTGTGGAATGTTCATCATTAATGTGGATATGTCTCATTACACTTATGGTGGGACCATGTAAAATCCAAGTTATTATATAATGTCTAAATAAATTAACTTTTTTCGAGACCCCTATGGTGAAGAATTGGTTTGTGAGACAAATCTTTATCCTCCTTACAATATCCAATATGAGGAACAAAGCCAAGAGCCATGTTCGATGGTATATTAGTTGGGTTGATTGACATATGATGTTCTCTATCTCACTAATCATGGAATCAAATCCTTAACCTATACCATTAACCCTCCTTTGGCTTGTTTGAGAAATCAATTTCCATAATGCCTTACCATTTATATATTAGGACCTCATCCTTTGGTCTGTGTGAGCAATCACGCTCCATAATGCCCTACCATTTCTATACCAAGACCTCATCCTTTAGTTTATGTAAGCAATAAAGCTTCACAAAACCCTACCATTTATATACCAAGACCTCATCCTTTGGTTTGTGTAATGAACCATGATTCATAATGCCCTACCATTACCATTCAAGGCCATTCCATGTATAGTAACTCATTATTCCAACAAAGTTATCTAATCACATCTCAATGAGTAATAGTTACCATCATAAGCCATTAACTAGCCTTTGTTAAGCCAATTATTATCCAACTACTAGCCATTCTTCATCTATTTCCAGACATTCCCCACTTTAGAAAACCCATACCAATCATCCAACCCCAACCAAGCCAATCAATACCTCTCCAACCGAACCAATCATTTTAAGATCAATATATATTCAAAATTGGTGTTTTAAAACTATTTATAAATTAAGGCCAAGAGAACCAACCAAGCCACAATGGTTTTTTGAAACACCTATTTGTGATGAGTCAACCTATGATGAATCACTTCTTAATCCTATACCTTTTATCAAGGAGTCTCACTTTGACAAGCTAGTCTTTGTTGAGTCACTTCTTAGTGACTATAAATGCCTTTGGGTAAATCATTACCTTGATCATATGCCTATTTTAAATTAGCCTCCCTTTTACAAGCCATTCTCTGAGGAGTTGTCTCTTGACCTTTTTCCCATTATTGAGGAGTCTCACTTTGATAAACCAATCTCTATGGAGCCCATTATGCCATCAGAGGTCATTATTTATCTGATACCAAACATTCAACAAAACATCATTGTAGTAGCATCCATACTAGATGAATAATTAACATTAGTTAGGTTATATTCTTGAAGCAACATTAGATTTTGCATTAGAAGTAGAATCAATGCTAGTTTCAACATTGGATTCAGAGTCCCTTGAGTTAGAATTGGCTTCAAAATTAGAATATGTTCATGGCTATTACAATATGGGTTATGCATGCCTTGTAAATTAATTTTAATATATTTTTTATCCTTCCATAATTTTTTAGGATGATTACTTCAGCTTCGACACAAGTTATCCTAGTATCTTCTAAGAGGATTGTGCAGCCTCTTCCCATTCCATTACCATTCCACATGCCATTACCACCAACCAACCTAGCCATTATATTGGCATTCCACCACCCACAAGTATCAATTGAGACTAACATAAGCACACCTTATTGAATTTCATTCATGTAAAAGAAGAATAATTTCCTAGTGAAACCTTTTTAGAGGCACTAAGGGACAATCAAAGTTCAAAATAAGTATCTTCTAATAAAGCCTTGTTTGAGGTGCTAAAAGACAATCAATGTCAAAAGTCAATTTTCTTTAGTGAAACATTCTTAGAGGTGATATGGGACAATCAATACAACTTCATTGATAAAAACCTCCTTGAGGTGCCAACAGTTGAACACAATAGTTCTTCACTACTTGATGGATACATTATCAAAAATGAAATTAATATAGCTTCTAATCTATAGCCTAATCAGATGGTAGCTACTCTCAGACCCAAACAACAAAAAAATATAGTGGTCCTATCGAGAGCATATTCAAAAGTATTTAACCTTGCCACATCCAAAGTTATGTCAAATCTGGAATCAACAACATTATGTATGCCTAAAGATCCTGATCTTCATTTATTACCCAACCAATATTCATTCCATTATCATCCACCTTTATATTTCTAAAATAGACCTATCATCCATTATTTATCTATATTTACCACCATCGTTGCACTTTCCTTTATAGAGGCTACAAAGATACCTTATCTCAACATTTTAAGGAAACACAATCAATGACCAATGAAGATCACAACAACCTTATTGGCATCCAAATCTATAGTAGGTTCTTGATAGAGCAGCTATTCAGAAGAGGTCTGGGCTAGCAATCTACATGATTGATTATTTTAGTTGTATCATATGTGGATCAGGATGTGCATCTCCACATCAACAAGAACAACATAACGTTCAACTTGGCTAGAAACATTCACTAGCTAGAATCATATACCATACACTAGCCAAAAATATAAACCATACCTTTTTCTACTTGACCAAAATCACATACCCTTTTCATTTACCTTACCATGTTTATTTGCCATTATTATTGTCATTATTTCATACCCTACCACTTACCTCACCTTATGACTTGGGGGCAACCCTCTTAACATTTTATCCAATTTCCATCATCCTAAACAATATGTTGGATGGTGGATCCTGATCTTATTATATTGCTCAGTTCTTGACAAGGGGTGTGGGGAGGGAAATGCCCCCACCACTATGGTCTCCATGGGGATCCAAGTGGGGAAGTGACCTGCTTGGAAGCCCCCCAGTGGGGGTTTGGGGTAGTACCCCTGAAGTAAAATTTAGTTAAAATTGAATTGTAAAATATTATAATTTTGTAGTAAATTTGGACCGTTCACTATTAGGTTACAGATTTAATGGTAGAAATTATGTTTATGTATTTTTTCCCTATATGTAACCCTCCTTTTTATTTTAGGGAATTGTAATTTTGGTGGCATGTTTTATGTGAGTGAAGAGGAGATTGTAGTGGATGTATTGCAGGTTTTATCCCTTCATTTTTTGGACTGAATAATAAGGACTACCTATTTCTATGTGGATGTATCCCATATTCGGTGAACCACATTAAATTTGTGTCTCTATTATGTTATGTTTTTTGTATTTTATTTCCATATTTAATTAATTAATTAATATTTCTTTGTGTTTAATATTCCTAGCTATTGGTATCAGATTTTAAGGTTTATTTGGCAAATAAACTTTTAAGAAAAGAGGGTTCATGGTTTGACTGGGAGCAATAGCAAAAGAAGGCAAATTTAAGGACAAAAAAATTGATGGCCAAAACTACCAACTATTAAAGATGCAAATGGAGTACTATCTATATCATAAGGATATTTTACTACCATTAGGTAGAATAATAAAGAATCCAGTGAATATGAACAATACAGTTGTGCCTGGTAGCATTAGTGGCCTTCAATATTTCAAAAGAAAAAATAATAGATGTGATAAAAGCATTGGATAGAGTGTATTAAAAACCTATTGTCACCAAATCTCACACCCTAGAAGAGGGTGTTCAATCCTCTTCTAAATTGAGGCAACATGGGAACACTTATAGGTATGTGGGTGTACCTATAGTGAAAGTGAGCCTCTAGATTTTAAGGACTAGCTCCTTGGATGTATCTTTAGGTGTTTTCACCTATGCTAATGCTTGATTATGGGAAAAGAGTTAGAATTTTCATGAAAAAAACCTAATATAAGGGGGTGATACACCAAAATGTATTCTATATGACCATCATACTTTCCTACACTAAGAAATAAGGCACATAAATTAACTTCTAAGTCCTGTGGATTCTAACATGAGTATTTCAATATGGAGGTGAGATGTATGAGATCTATCCAAGGTAAGTGAACAATAAGCTAGTTAAAGGCACTAAGGCTCATTGTACACCAAAAATATAGGCTCATAAACTAAACAACACTTCATATTACCTATTAGAATAGAAACTCTTACACAAACATGTAAGGATAAGGGAAGAAAGGATAGATAATAATCACTTTGCATCAGCATACATCACTTGAACATTTAGACAATTTCTCAAAAAATAAAAATTAGAGTTGTATTAATGTTCAAAGGCAAAATATGATGTCATTCTAGTAGGGCTTCACCACACATGGACTAGAACTCTCTTATAAATCCAAAATGGTAGTTACTTATAGAACTTCTGAGAGAGAATAAACGAAAGAAGTTCAAGGGTCACTAGAACACATGTCTAGGCATAAGAACAAGTTACATTACAGGTGTAATTGAGTGTGAAATAAACAATGAATGCCTTCTGAGCCAAATTTCCATGTAAACCATGACAAATTCCTTCCAAAATAGTGTAATGAATCTTCCACCAACCTTTTTGAAACTGTTTCCATCATGGGCCATCCTTCGAGCATTTAAAACTAAACCAATAAAGTCAACACATAATCACTATTCAAGGGGGTTGAAACATGCTATGACAATTATAATATGTTCTCATAATTGCTAGATATCTTTTAGACACCTATGGTCACCATCTATAATCATTTTTTGATTTTTTGGAATTTACTCTTTACATTTGGTAGTCACTATTCATCTCAAACCTTGATTGGGCTTTTATGGTGGCATATGAGTTCAAAATAGTTGCTTCACTATAGGATCCCTTGTCTTACATATTTGCTCATGTGGCATTCCCTTACCACATTGTTCATTCCTTTTTAAATTATTTTTTTGATATTCACATGCCCTAGTTAAAAATGACTCTTTGGTTCAACATTTATCCATCAAAGATGGCTCAGACCAATCACATTTTTTCTTATTAGTTTCACAAATCCTCATTGTTAGATCTTAACTTTTTGACCTCTTTTATGTCATTGAATTTCCATATCCTAGATCTTGCATGCCATTGAATCTCCAAAGATGCATATTTTTTACCTTGACTTGGTTATTAAACTTCCACACTTTGACCTAATCTTGTTACTTCCTACATCTTTGGATAACTTTCACTCTGTCGATCTTCCTAAACTTGTTTGGTCTTTAACTCGTTACTACATCGATAAACCTTGAACACTTTATATCATTTGAGTCTATTTTATCCATTAGATCTCCTTTGCATAATTGATTATGAGTCATTAGATCTTCTAACCAGCTCAATCATTAATTCTAACAAGCTTATGCTCATTATATCTCTATCGAACAAGCTCTACAAAGGTGACATATGTCACTTACACATTCACTTGGAAATCCCTTTGATAATTTGAATTCATCTCACTTTATTGGACTGATATGTATGATCGAGCATAATCCATTAGATCTGCTTTGGTTTGAAAACCAACAACTATTTACCAGGTCTTAAAATTGATGTCCACATGATCATCTTATGTTTTTTGACTAAGTTTGAAGGCTTAGATCTTGAAGCACAAGAATCATAGGGGTACCAAATTTTTTGGAAATATTCATGATGTCAAGAGGAGAAAACCCTTTTGATCTACTAGTCATATGATGATTCTTGATTGAGATACTAAATGCACAAGTTTTTTGTTTCACTTGTTCTTGCATGACATTCTGGTGATGGTTGAGCTCAAACGACTATGGGAAACCTAGAAGAAATGCCTAAGAACCTAACTTTGCACATGGATAACTCCATTTTTAATATTTTAGAGGACCTAAAACTTGGCACATATAAATTTGGGACCAAGGTGAATAAATCCATGTGGTCATCTTCCTCTGCAACTATTGCACGTGCAAGATCTAGCCTGAGCAAACTGCTCACTTGCATTTTTTATCACTGGACCCAAAATGCCTAGGTGAACATAATGAAGAACTAGATGAATACCATAAGCTTCCTAAGTCATTATAAACACTCTTAACATCTCATAAGGTCTCTAAAACATTCTTCATGACATTATGAAACCCCCCCTATAATATTTTGGCTATAGGGGGGTTGACCCATTTTGGCCATGGGGAAAAATGGTCAATAAAACCCTCAACCTCCAATAAGGTATTTTTTATGAAGCATTTATTTATTCTATAAATATTAGAAGATGGGTTTAATATTGATCATTTAAATGAATTTAACATGGTCACAAATTAGTTAAGCTCTGTATGAGTAAACTTTGATGATGAGGTTAGGGCTCTTTTGATTTTGTGCTCATTATCAGAAAGTTGAAATGGCTTGGTCATGGTTGTGATTAATTCTATCTCTGGTTCAAACATTTTAAAGTCTTATGATGTTATTGGTGTTTTATATTAAGGTAAAAATAGGTTTTGAAGGGACCCTGAAACCTTGAAACAAAGGAAGAAGGATATAACAATAACGAACCATAGGAAAAACAAACCTATCGACTACTACAAAGCAGCATCAAAACAAGTTTTACAGGGACCTAAAACCACAAAACAAGAAAGTAAGACGAAAGACCCCAGGTTTTACAGAAACTTGGAAACTCAAATACGTTAAGAAAACAAAGGACTAGATTATGGAACCAATTAAAACATCCAACAAAAAGGACCAGAATAAAAAGACCCTATTCTTTTAATTCCAAGATCATCTTTGCCACCTCCTTTCCAGTCACAGTAATGTCCTGTATGGATATTGCAGCCAATATAGCAACCTCTTACATTGCTTTCTTCCTTGAGCTCTATCTGGTCCTCTTACTCGGCCCCTCCAAGGATTTTATTTCCTCATTAGCTCATTTTCCAAGGTTTACAGCAGTAGCACATATGCTAGAAGTAACCTCCTCCATCTTCATCCTACTTTCCTTAATGAGCTTTCTGAGATTATTCTCATAATCTTTAAGTTTGATAGGAATATCTCTCATCTACATTTCCAAATTATTGATTTTCTTTCGACCATTTTCCTGATTATGTTCCATTATTTCCATTCTCTTCTTGAGGCCCATTATTTCCTTATACATCCACGAATCAACTTGAAGAATAGCATCTACTTTGCATTTGTCCAAATTCATGAAGTGAATCCTCCTGTCTCTCTGCCAATCTTCACTAAAATCTTCAGTGTTCTCTTTTGTATTGACTTCATCCTTTTCATTTTTATCCTCCCTTTCCATTTTTTTCTATTCTTTAATATCAACAGGGTTTTCATTGTGGACAAGATCATCCTTTTCTTGTTCTCTAGTCTCCTTTACATGATTGGCATCCTGAACCATGTATTCCTTCTCTATTTTCGAAGCTGGATCCTCAAATAAAATATCCATTTCTTTTTCACTTCCCCCTAACACTTGTTGATTATCCTCATGATCAAAGTTTTTCTATTCTATTTTTTCCTCTATTGTATCCCCTTCTTTTTCATTCTCACTTTTATCTTTACCTTCCAGGTTAGAGTTGGAATCCCCACTATTCGTTCCTTCCTCTTCCTCCATACTCTCCTCCTCAAAACTTTCTATACTTTCCCACTTAGTTTCCTCATCAACAATTTGTTTTTTAAAACTGGAGGATTTAGGTTTAACTTTTTCCTTCCCCTTTACATTTTCATTCTTCTTTCTCTATGACTCCTTATTTTTGTCCAAATAAGGATTCGAGACAATGGCATTGTTTTTGCAGAAACCTTCTATAATTAGAATCAATCCTTCATGTAATATAGGTTGACTCTCCTTTTTTCTATGAGTGAACAGACTTTGAAGTAGCGAGAAACGCAAATAGAAAGGGAAGGAGATTCTAACTTTGTGCCTAAAATGATTAAGAAAGACAAAATGAAATTTATGGACTCTTTTGCTTCTACCATCCAGTATGAAATACTCACGAATGCAACATAAAACTTCTCTCTAGATTCCTTTTATCTGCTCCAGGTCAAAAAAATCTCTGCTCTTTTCCAACTGCTGCTCCTCAGCATCTGTCTTTGGGAATTTACTGTATGCCTCATTAGATATGTTGGTCTGCTTAGATAATTTTATCCCCTCCATTGGAAGCCCCGTAACCTCTGCAATGAATTCCTCCGTGAGCTTCACCATGATACCGTGGAGTGTTACTCTATCATCGATCTAATTTTTGAAGAATGTCATCATTATGTGGGGTTTAGATCCATGCAGTCGCTCCAAATAACTCACAACCTTCCCTTTCTGAAGAATCTTCCAAACATCTTGTTTTGCCTTCCAGTCTTAACAATTTTGAGGTTCTTGCTTCCTCGGCTACCCTTTCATTTTGTAGGCCATACAATATTCCATCAATACACTAGCATTAATGACTGAGCAATGAAACCAATTATTTTCTATTTGAAATGGAGATCGCCTATTTTTTGGCACATGTGAGAACCACTTTGCTATCTCATGAATGTACCTGTTCAATGAAAGTAATCTATCCACCGTGAGGCCACTCCACCAAATCATTAACTTACTATTCCAGGCATATTTTTCCCTCCTTTGAATGAATGGCATCATAATTAATAAGTGCTTTGAGTTCAACATGCTTATTTAATGCATCCTACCATCTCACCTTATGCCCTATTCGAACAGCATGATTAGCTATCCAATCAGCAACCCCATTGGCTTCACCATAAGTATGGGTTATGGTCACTTTTTCAAATTTTTAAATTAAGGCTTTAATTTCCATCACCATTGCCTCAATAGACCATGAAATTGAATTTTTGTTATTTAGGATATTTATGATATTCAAGGAATCACCTTCCAGCCATAATTTGGAAAGTCCCAACTCAACAGCTAGTTTAATGGTATAAAGGACAGTAGTAGCTTCGCAATATGACTATTTGACTTACCAATAGGGATAGCAATAGCATCAATTACATTTCCCACATGATCTCTCAAGACTCCTCCGCATCCTGCTCTTCCCAGATTCCCTTTAGCTGCTCCATCAAAGTTTCCTTTGATCCATCCACTAGGGGGGACATTCCATTTTACACCTAATCTTGGATTATCAGTTTTCAAATTAGGCCTTTCAGATCTTAAGGGATTATCAATTTGAAAGGTTTGATTAGGATCCCTCTATGATATAAAATTCTCCTTAATTGCTCTAATAATATTTTGACCCACCACCCAACCTGGAAGTTCTTTACTTCTAAATATTCTATTGTTTCTTTCTTTCCATATGCCCCACCAAATATGAGGAAGTGTTAGTTTCCAGAAAAAAAGAACATCAAGATTCTTAGAGGGATAGTACCAACTTTTAAAAGATAGATCCACACTTTTTTGATGAACCCATGTTATACCCCAGAGATTAAGGATCTCAGTCCAAACTTGTTACGTATAAGAACAGTTCACAAACATATGATCTCTATCTTCAGATCCATTTTTGCATAAAATACACCTATTAACCACATTTATTCCTCTTTTTTGCAAGTTGTCAAGAGTCAGGATTTTATTTTGAAGTAGAGTCCAAAAGAAGATATTAATTTTGGGGATGAGCCCCTTCATCCAGGCACACGACCACAAAGGTTGATTACCATTTCCCTTTGAAAAAAAAATAGTGTAAACTTTAAATTGTCTATTAGGATCATCATGCCAGATAATCTTATCCTCAAGATAAGAATAAAGAGAGATAGCATTAAGGGATAATTGTATATTACTAAAATCTTGATCGACCTCAGTTATATTCACCCAAGAATTATTCTGCCAATACTGACTTACAAATATTCCATATTTTTGCTTACATCAATCAACTACATCCTTATCTTGAAAATCTTCTATCAAAGGGTAATCTTTTAACCAAGCATCATCCCAGAATTTCACCTTAAGTCCATTACCAACTTTTCAGGAACATCCTTTTTCTAAAATTTGTTTGGTTCCCTGAACAACCCCCCATATGGAAGAGGGACCAATTACATCAGGGTAAGTAAAGAAGTCAGAGATGTTATTGGTGTTATTCTTAGTGAGGAAATGTGATAAAAAAACATAGGTGAGAGATCAGATAATGCTTTGACTATGGAGAATAGGAGAAGACAAAAGGATAGAATAAAGGGCCTAAGGAATTATGGTAAGTCTAAGAAGGGCATATCCAAATCCATAGGAACATTGGTGTGTTAGATTTGTGGAAAGAAAGGACACCTAAAGAAAGATTGTTGGTTTCAAAAAGGAAAACAAGGAGATGGACAACAAGATAAAAATCAAGAAGCAAATGTAACAAGTGATGTGTTATAACATGCTTTAATCCTTTCTTTAGATGACATTAATGATTCTTGGTTGTTAGATGTAGGGGCTTCATTTCATGATACAGCCCATAAGAAATATTTTTAAGACTATGTTCAAGGTGATTTTGGATAGATTTATTTGGGTGATGGTGAACCTTGTAAAATTGTTAGAAGGGTAAGATACATATAAAATTACAAAATGAAAACATATGGTTACTAAAAGAGATGAGGCATGTTACTGAGTTGAGAATAAATCTAATTTCAATGGGGCAATTAGGAAGTGAGGGATGCATAGTTACATTTATAGAAAATTCATGGAAGGTCACTAAAGGATCACTGGTAATAGCAAAAGGAGATAAGGTAGGTATATTATATTTATCTACTGGTAATGTTGACTCTTATATTGCTTTACTTCTACAAAAGTGGATACAAAATCATGGCACCATAGACTTGGGCATATGAGTGAAAAGGGGATGCAAGTTCTCCACTCATATAATTTGTTTCTAGATTTGAAGAAGGTGGATTAGAAATTTTTGAGAATTATGTTTATGGAAAAATAGAAGAGAGTCAAATTTCTCAGAGTTTCAAAGAAAAATAAGGATGAAAAGTTAGATCTTGTGCATATAGATGTATGGTGAATGGCTCAAGTATCATCCCTTGGTGGCTCTTCTTATTATGTTACTTTTATTGATGATGTAACTAGAAAAACTTGGGTTTATTGCATACCAAAAAAAATTGATGTTTTTGATACTTTTAAGAAATGAAAAGCTTTGGTTGAGAATGAGACAGAAAATAAGTTGAAGTGTATCAAATCAAAAAATAGAGGTGAATACCATAGTAAGGAGTTTGATAATTACTATTCATCCCATGGGATTAAGAGAGAGAAGATAGTTCCAAGAACACCACAAGAAAATGGTGTTTATGAAAGGATAAACAAGATAATTATAGAACACACAAGGAGCATGAGATTGTATGCAAGTTTACCTTTACAGTTTTGGGTAGATGTTGTGGATATTGTTGTTTACTTAATAAAAAGAGGTCCTTCAAGTCTTTTGGATGGTGGAATTATAGAGGAAGCATGAATAGGTAAAAAGATAGATTATTCCTTTTTAAAGACTTTAGGTTGTGAAGCATTTATCCATATTGATAAAAAAAATAGAACCAAGCTTGAATCAATATCCAAGAAATGTACTTTTATTGGATATGGAGTTAATGATTTTGGTTACCATTTATGGGATTTTTAAAATCATAAAATCATTAGGAGTAGAGATGTGATCTTTAATGAAAAGGTCATATATAGAGATCAGTTACAAGGAAAGAAACAATAAAAGCCAAATATAGAATATGTAGTACTTGATGAAATCACAGAAAATGAAATTCCAAAAGTATAAAAAAATCAGAATGTGCAAAAACTACAACAACAACAAGTACCTCAAACTCCTAAATGTGTAGTTATAAGATCTACTAGAGTAAGTAGATTCCCTGAATGATACTCTCCTTCACTTTATTATTTATCCAAAAAGATATGAAGAATCAATGCAAGTAGAAACCAAAAAGAAGTGGGAGCAAGGCAAGAAAGAGGAGATGGAATCCTTGGTACATAACTAAACATGGGATTTGGTTTAGTTTCCTCTAGGTAAAAGAGCATTGTAAAATAAATGGATTTATAGGTTAAAGGAAGAAGATGGAGGAAAAAATGTGTACAAGGCTATACCTTCTATAAAGGGGTTTGTATAAAATAAAGGTATTGATTTGGATAAAATATTTTCTCCAGCTGTAAAAATGACTTCCATAAAAACTATTTTAAGTTTGGTAGCAATATTAGATTTACACCTTGAACAATTAGATGCAAAGATTGATTTCCTTCATGGTGATTTAGAGGAGGATATATATATGGATCAACCATAGGGATATGATGTAAAAGGTAAGGATAAAATGGTGTCTAGGTTGAAGAAGAGTTTTTATGGTCTAAAGTAAGATCCAAGGTAATGGTATTTGAAATTTGACATGTTTATAATAGAATAAGGTTATAGTGGATGTCATTCTGACCACTGTGTCTATTTTAAAACATTAGATAATTGTAGTTATATTATCTTGTTATTGTATGTATATGACATGCTTGATATAGGGTCTAACATGCATGATATAAATGATCTCAAAATAAAATTAGCAAATTCATTTACAATGAAGGATTTGGGTGTTGCAAAGCAAATTCTTGGTATGAGAATAACAAGAGATATGAACAATAGAAAATTGACATTGTCTCAAGAAGAGGACATCAAGGTGTTAGTTAGGTTCAATATGAAAGATGAAAAACTTGTAAATGCACCTTTGGGAGGGCAAATCAAATTAAGCAAAGAGCAGTGTCCTAAAAGACAAGAATAAAATAATTGCATGTCAAAAGTTTCATATGATTTAGTAGTTTTGAAGTTTAATGTATGTTATGGTGTGTACAAGACCAGATATTTCTCATGCAGTGGGAGTTGTTAGTAGGTTTATGAATAATCTAGGAAAAGAGCACTAGGATGTATTTAAGTGGACTCTCAAGTACTTGAGAGGGACTACTAATAGACAATTGTGATATGAAGGTTTAGAAGTAACCTTACAAAGATATGTTGATGCAGACATGACTAGAGATTTAGATGGTAAGAGGAGCACCATAGGTTATGTTTTCACTATTGGTGATACAATAATTAGTAGGATTTAAAAAATTTAGAAGATAGTTGCTTTGTCAACTACAGAGGTAGAGTATGTTGCAGCTACAGAAGCTAGCAAGGAGATGATATGGATGCAATGGTTCATGGAAGAGTTGAGGCATAAGTAAGAATATTTTAGGTTATAAAATAGTATCCAAAGTGCAATTCATTTACCAAATAACTCAGCATTCCACTCAAGAACCAAACATATACAACTCAAGTATCACTTCATTTAGTTGTGGAGGATGGTTAACTAAAGTTTAAAAAGATCCATATAAGTCAGAATCTTACAGATATGCTAACAAAAGTGGTCACAAAGGAGAAGTTGGAGAGTTGTTCAGATTTAATAGGTCTTTATAGAAAACAAAGAAGATGAGAAACATGCCAAAGTCAAATTTCAAAGAAAATTCCAAGGAAGAGTTGTAGCAGTGGAGTTACAGTAATCAATCTCCAAGTGGGAGATTGTTAGATGGTGGAGCTTGATCTTATTATAATGCCTAGTTCTCGATAGGGGTATTGGGGGGAAATACCCCCCCCCCCCCACTATGGTCATCATGAGCATCTAAAGGGGGTGGTGACCTACTTGTAAACCCCCTAGAGGGGGTTTGGGAGTAGCACCCCCGAAGCAAAATTTAGTTAAAAACGCATTGTAAAATATGATAATTTCATAGTAAATCTAGACCGTTCACTATTAGGTTATAGATCTAATGGTAGAAATTATGTTTGTATATTTTTTCCCTATATATAACCCTCTTTTTGATATGAGGGAATTGTAATTATGATAGCATATTGTATGTGAGTGAAGAAGATATTACAGTCAATGTATTTCAAGTTTTATCCTTTTACTTATTGGACTGAATAATTAGAAGGACTGGCTATTTTTATGTGGATGTAGCCTATATTGGGTGAGCCACATTAAATCTATCTCTATTGTGTTGTGTTTTTTACATTTTATTTCCATCTTTAATTCATTAATATTGTTATGTGTTTAATATTCCTAACACAATAACCTATGTCATCTTACCATGCCATCTCTATTAAACCAAAGACTATTTTTAGGCATCCTACCCAAGCCTATTTTGATATTAGTTCCTTTGGTTTTTCTCACACCCTCCACAAGGGGATTCTGATCTAGTTTAAGGATTTTAGAATTCCATGTTTAAATGGCAATCTATGAAAGTAATGTGATAGTGGATCTGGCAAGTTATCTTTTATTTTATGTTTGACTAGTACCACTTATGGGCAAATTAGTATCCCACCTTGTGTTACTAATTATAACCACCTATGGGAAAATTAGTATCACTAACCTATGCCATTATATCCAAATTATAATTGCCTATGGGTAAATTTAGAACAACACCTTTTATCATGCATTGTCACATCACCTTGTCATTACTATTTTCATTTGCCTTAATTTTTAGAACTTATTGTGACCTAGTCAGTTCTCACTAAATTTCGTGTTGGCAAAAATATTGTGACTTGATGTCCTAATGGGATTATGTAGTTCATGCTTGATTCACATTGAGGTCAGCTCATGTCCTTTTTTTCCATATGCTCTCACTATTTTGTGAGTAACCTAAACCAACGCTCTCACCATTTTGTGAGTGGTATCTTAACAATATCTAGCGAGTTAAGATACCCCAAAGCTTCTAAAAACATTCCAAAAATTTAAAATCCAAAAACATTTATCCTATATAAGCCTATTTAGTCATCCTTGATCCACCCTATTGGGGAAATTCCATTGTTAGAATACGTTCTTTTGCTTTTACTTCCAGTCATTTTATGTGTTTGTTTGCTTAGTTGTTTGTTTTTTCGATTATCTATTTATTTGATTTCAGTATTGTGCCTCAAATTAGTCTATATGTGTTCATTGGGTGATTCTTTGTGAATTATTCTTGAGTTCATCCATATTCATACATCAATAATTTCATCATGGTTTTTATCATTGGTGCATTGTTTTAAATTATTTATTAGATCAGGATTAAGTCCATATGCATATTTTGGCTAAGTTATCATGGTGAATATCATCACATGCTACATCAAAACTCAGCTCAATAAGTCTTACAAGCAATGGAGTCACAGAATTTTTTCCTTAGCAACCTTAGCAAACCTTCCCACCCATCTTGATCAAATAAACCATATGACCATTCTAGTTGTATCAATGCTAATAAAGATGAGCATTTTTGCATTGGTAGGTATAACTAAATATTTCAAATTTATCAATTCTTATTCTTATATTCATCTCTTTCATCACTCTATGCATCCTCATGTCCCTGGTTATTTGTGGCTTATTCATTCATTAGACCATCACATCTACATTTGTGTTTGTTCATCTTTAATCTATGATTTAGATTATATCCTTAAGTTATACTTGTCAATCTACCCTACTTGGGCACAATCAAAAATCATTTTTTATTCTAGGTCATCTTAATGATTATAATTGCCTATGGTTTCAACTCACCATGCCTAACTGGGGCATATGTTTGTGTCACTGATTATAACCACCTTTGGTAAAATTAGTATCTCAACTTTTGTTACTAATTATAACCACCTTTGGAAAAAATAATATTTTTTAAATCAATGCATGCAAGTATATTCTTGATTGGATTTATCTCACCCATGGGCTAATTATATTCTTCTTCTTACTTCTTTTTTAGGGACCAGCCATCAAACATATGTGTCATCCAATCCCTCAAGGGAGCATCATTATAGGCTTCCCAAAAAAAATTTGGGGCTTCTTCTTCTTTTATCTTTTTTTTGGCCTTTTTCATTCTTTGAGAAGATGTTAGTATGTGTATAGCTCACAACATCTTCACAAATAGGGGAAAACTATAGACACCTAAAATTGGCCACAACTAGCTTTTGATTAGACTCAGACTGATTCCTACCAACCATTGCAAATTAAGCCTAGGAATCATTGAATATCCCAAATTTGCTTTCACATCATTTGTAAAATCTTAGAATCATGTTGAGGCATCCCTAATTTGGGTATCCTAATGTATGAAACAATAACCTCTTATGGATTCATCCCTAAGCACCTTGTCGCATCACAAATAGTCAATTTGGCCTATGGACCTATTGAATGGGGCACATGAAAAAATATCAAATCTTGAGGTAATTGGATAATCATAATTAATTAACAAGATAAACCAAATTAAATTCCTAGCTGAATTATCCATGTATAATTAATGAATACCTAAGAAAGCAAATTCAAAAATTTAAATTATCTTAGCCTTTCATCATTGCCTTTATGAGTTATCAAGCACTTTGAAAATATCTTAAAATATCTATTTTGGAGACCCATGCCATTCATTTATAATCATAATTACTTGATAGCTATTAACTCTACTAGGGTTATATTTGACTCACCTAGGTTATGTTTGAACCCAATCCATGTTTAACCCCCACCTTAACTCTCTTTGGGTTGGAGTTAAATCCTTACACTATAAATACAATGCCATGTCACTTCATTTTTAAGCTCTCATAAGCCAAATTTATAATTAAAATTTGGAGAGAGACATGAGTTATTTTGGTGCAAAGTTATCATGCATAATAACTTCAAATCTTTGAGAAAAGTAGTGTTATAATGCAAAAAAAATTACATTTCAAGTAGTGTTATAATGCTAAAATATTGAGCCAAGACACAATACAAGCCATGGTGCTAGGAGAGAAGGATATACAAAACCTCTATTTACAACTAAGATTTGAATCACAAACTGAGTAAGCTACTCAATTATGTATTTGGAGCTCTTAAGGAAGGTAAAGGATTCATTGTCTTTTGCATTTTAGTTGTACTTTCATTTATATTTTGTTAACGAAGTTCACCCCTAAGATCTAGGCTTGGAGTGTAAGTGTTAGTATGTTTATTAAAGTTTTTTTTAATTTAAATAAAATGTTACTAATCACCCTTATTGTATTCTTATGATCACACCTTCAGGTATTGAATATCAAGTTGTTCTTGACTAGGTTTTGGAGTGTTTTGACAGTTTTAAAAGGGTTATTTGTAGAGAAGTGTTTGAGTCCATTTGCTCTAAGTAGTAAAGTCTAAATAAGATGATTATGACCATAATGTCATATAGATTATGTATATGTGATTTTTTTCCATGGTTTTTATCTATTTTTTATTTAATCTTCGGTAGTTCAAGATAGACTTTTTGTGTATGAGAAGGCCTATTTGTGAATTAACAAATGGTGTGCTTCAAGTAGTGGTTGGCTCTAAAAACTATTATGGATCCTAGATAAGATTATAAGGGGTATATTTTAGTGGAATATGATATTTTCATAATATGTGATATGTTTTAATGTGTTCCAAGGAAGGCAAAGTACAACGTGTCCTAAAGTAGACCTAATAGGATTAGGTCTCCATGAGACCTAAAGATGAAATAAGGTCTAATTGAGGTATGTCAAACCTAAAGGGACTCAAATAAAAATTGATTCATGTTTAAGAGATGTCCTAGGATCTATTACATGGCTGAACTAAGAGGTTAAGGGTGTTTGTCCAACTAATATTTATATGATCAAGAGGTTTGTATATATAAAAGGCAGTTTTAGGCTTGTTTGTGTGAGTAGAGAGTAAGCGAATAAAATAGTGGATTGGTAAGTAGATTAATGTATTTTATAACATTTTAAGAGCATATATAAACTAAGATGAAGATTTTACATAGGTTCTTTGTATTAAAATAAAGGTTATATGACCTAATCAAGTCAAGAAGAGGGTTAGTTGAGCGAAGAAGCCTAAAAGGCAGTTTGAGAGGGATAAGAGTGTGAAGAACTAAAGAGGTGGTCATCATAAATTAGTTCAGAAATAAGGTGTCTTGAAAGTGATCAAATAAATCAAGTGGTTGAGTTGGTGTTGAGTCATCTAGGGGGTTGGTGCCTCCTTACAAGTCGGTGCTTGCTAAAGCCTTGTTGAGTTGGTGCTTAGCTAGTTGGGGTTGATGCTCAATGTGGAGTTGGTGTTTTACTAAATTTGGAGTTTGTCTTATATTATTGTGTCCCATTTTTATATATTAGTGGGTTTTCTTCCTCTTGAGGTTTTCCCATATATTATGTGTTCTTATGTTTCTTGTTTATGTGGATAGGTGCTTATGCATGCTAGATTTATATGCATGTTTGAATGTTTCATGATTTCTTAAGTAATATTTTTAAGAAGGTTTTTTAATATTGATTCACCCCTCCCTATCATTAAATTTTATTCCAACATTTGGTATCAAATCAAGTCCTTTGAAGTAGGTCTAATAGCCTAAAGGAGATCCTAGATGCGAGGATGGATAGTCAGCAAGCTCAAGGTGGTTTTTATACTAGTAAGGCTCCATTATTCAATGGGACTAATTATTATTTTTGGAGCATCATAATGAGGACATATATAATTTTAATGGGTCATGACATATGGTAGTCAATTTTGGATGGATCGCTCCACCTTTTACTCCACCAACTGATGTAGCAGGCAAGAAGGAAAGTGAGAGCAATTCCAAGGATATGACTTTCATTCTATGTTTCCTATGAAAGGTAAATTTTTTGAAGGTGATGCACTATGAGTCAACCAAGATATTATAGGACAAATTGAAGACTATCTATGAAGGAGACACCAAGGTGAATATGGCCAAGTTGTAGACCCACCAAAGATAGTTTAAAAGTCTGAAGATGAATGAAGATGAAACCATTTCATCTTACATGTTTAAGGTTGATGAAGTTATTAATATAATTATAGGATTAGGAGAAGAATTGAAAGAGTCTATAGTTGTTCAAAAAAAATTAAGATCTCTAACTCCTAAGTTTGACTCTAAAGTGTTTGTAGTGGAAGAGATGCAAGATTTGGAGAAGATAGAGATGGATGGGCTTCATGGCATCTTGATTGCCTATGATATGAGAACAAATAAAGGAAAAACACCTAAGAAGGAAGCAACTTTCAAAGTTGATAAGAAGTCAAATTATAATAAGGTCAAAGATGAAGTATGTTCAGATGTTGATGATGATGAATTTATAGCCATATTTTTTAAGAAATTGAGGTTTGTTTATGGTAAATATAAGGGTAAGTTACCCTTCAAATGTTTAAACTGTAGGAAGATTGATCACTTTACATTTAAGTGTCATGACAAGGATAAGACTGAGCATGATGAAGAACATGATGAACATTATGGAGACAAAAAGAAGGTATACAAGCTTGATAAAAACAAGAAATGTTTAAGGAAGTATGAAGGTAGAAAAGGGTCATTCAAGAATGAGATAAGTTTCTATACCAAAGAAAATAACTCGTATGAGTAAGTGACACAAGAACATCTAATAGTAATGAAAATGAACATGACAATAATGAAACCTTATTCATAGACATAGAAATAAATAATGAGGGTTACACAAATGGGAAAGGCCTTATGGTTGATGTAGAATCAAATGAAGAAGAAGTTCAAGTGAACTTTGAGGTAGAATTGGTGAGTGCCCTAGAGGATTTGAAGTTCCAAAGAAGAAAGAATCACAAACTAAGATCATTAGGTAATGTCTATGAATATTATATTGGTTTTTTTGAGGAGAGATTGAGTAACACATCCAAAGAGTATGATGAGATCATCAATCAAATTGAAGTACAGATGGAGATAGTCATTATAAGCCTAAAGGATAAAGAGGAAGAATACACTAGGTATGAAACTGAAATGGAATCCTTAAAAGCTGAGTTGGATAAAGCATCTAGCAATTTGAAGACCTTTGTGAAGTTTGAAAAGAGTGTCGATGCTCTAGATAAGATTTTGAGTAGTCAAAAGTCTACAAGTGATAAAATAGGTCTTGGTTTCAAAGAAGACCAAAAGGAGGTATCTCAAGTCAAGGAGAAAGCTAATGAAGAGAAGAAGATCAACATGAAGAGACAAATCAAACATTTTAATGCTATAAGTTATACTAATTCATTCAATGGTTAATATTTTGCATGTAATCAGTTTGGTCATAGAGCAAGAGAGTGTAGAATACTCTCTAAAAATGAATATACATGGGATTATGAAAGGAATCATCAATCGAGATACATGTATAAGGATATTTTCTATAGCTATCACAATATAGGACACATTACAAGACTCTATCCTAATAGAGGTAGAAGCCTATCAAGTCCAAATAAGAAGTTTGAAGCTCCTAGAGTGCAAGAGAGAAGGCAAATGAATGTATCAAAACCAAAGATAGTAAATGTGAGCCATGATCAGTCTACAAGCTCAATTGGATTATTTGTTGTGGTAAAACTTACTTCAAATGAGAAATCAATTTAGGAATGTTCATTATCATCTCAGATTGTTGATCACATGGATGATGAAAAGGTCAAGCCTAAGGTGCAAATCAAGCCTAACAAAATACTGAAGGATATTCAATCTTATGAGAGCATGGAAATCTAGGAATCTCCTGAACTTGTGATGTTTTAGTGATTTATAGAAAGGAGTGATTCCATTAGGATTCATGGGGACACTATTCAGTTAGAAGAAGCATGATGGATGCTTGGTTTGAGGGGGAGCAGTTCAGATTATTCATAATCTCCAAGTGTAGTTGATATAAAAATATGGTGGCCTAGTGTGTGATCAAAGATTTTTATCATATCAATCATGTCAAAGACAAGGTAAGTGGTCTTGAGCTTTGAGTTCATTTGAAGGAGGTATGCATGGAGTAAGGGGATCATGTTTCTATAATGCTTCATATTGTATGTGTTGAGACTCTGTTGTAAGAAGGTTTTATTCTAGATGGAATTCTATGGAAGACCCTTTGTCATTAATGTCAAAGGGGGATAAAGTTCAAGAATGGAGATTAAATTGATTGGGGGAGATGAGAGTGATCAAATTAAAGAATGTTTTGACATCAAAGACAAAATAAAAGTTTATTGATAAGTGTTATCATTTATGTCAAAGATGATGTCATTAATATCAAGGATGATGTCTTTGATGTCAAGGTGCATTTGGTGAAGATGCATGGTGAGTCATCTTTGAGGTATGATCGTGTGTGCTTGATGTGATAAGGAATCCATGTGGCATAATAAAAGTTGGAGGTAACCTAATGTCTCTTCTATTAAAAGAGAATTTGAAGGTGACCTAATTATTCTTCTATTTTTTGTTGTAAAGGTTGTTGTATTTGTGTGGGAATTTTTTCTAATGAATATTCTTGTTTGATAGCATCATTGAGGTAAGCATGTTTGAGTACTAGTCCTTGAGTACAAGGTATCTTGAGAAGTCCAGTCATAACAAGCATAGTCATATCATGAGCATGTGCATGATAAACATGAAGAGGTATATTTAGAGGTATGACATTGTTTGAGGAGAATATAAGGAATATGATCAATGTGTAGAAGCATCAAGGAGTGTTTCAAGGTCAGTTGTCAAGTTTCAAGTGCTTGAGAAGCCTAGTCATGACATGTTAAGTCCTTGTGAGAAGGTATAAGCTTGGTGTCTTGGTGAGATGAGTGCACATAGGAATGAATTGATTTATAAGGTTGTTTGATCATGAATATGAGGCATTGGATCATTTAAGAGAGTATTAGGGTGAGTCTACAGGCATAAGAACTAAAAATCAAGTTTGCAACTAGATCATTTCTAGACCTTGCTTGGATTAACGAGGCATCATGATCTATTTTTAAGGTTATGAAGAATGTAAAGTAGTTTTTTAACATGAAATATGTTTCTTGAGTCTATTACTAAGGTGGATATCACATGGAAAGATGCATGAAGGTCAATTCTAAGGCCTAATGTGATTTGCAGGTCAAGGTCTATGCAAGCAAAGAGTGAGAGTATAGACTAATGGGGTATGAAGATCAGTTTCCAAGGAAAGTGTGAGTATGTGAGTATATAAAGAGGTATGATATGATGTTTTAATCATGTTCACAAATTTTGAAGTCATGTTTTACAATAAAAGGCATGAAAAGTGATTTTGAGGTTTCTTGAGTTCACAAATTGAAGGATTTTCAACTCGAGAAGTATTTTATTGTGTTTGTTAGATTTTCAAACCTTTGAATGGGAAACATAAATATTAATGGTATAAGGGGAATGGTATTATCACAAATTTCTAGGCATTAGTTTTTAAATGAGGGCCTAAGCTTTATGAATAATTGTTAACAGTGGAAGATGGTTTAAACCTTCAAAAAACCCTAATAGTGACTTGATATGAAATAAGTTATTATAAATTGATTATAATGGATTGGATGGATATTTTAATGATTTTAGGTTGTGGTAAAATCTCCCAGTGATATCTAGATGTGATTGAGTATTTAGGTTAGTGAGTGGACCCTATAGGAAAGGCCTTATTTCTTAGAGATTTATTGTAGTAGTTAGAGTTGACCAAGTAAAATTATGAAAAAAATCAGATGGATAAGGTTTATAATTTTATTTTATGTAAATTGTGGATTTTTTATAGGTTCTTATATGTGCTAAACTAATCATCCAAGTTGACCAGACACTAACAAATTTAATGGTGAAAATAGTGAAAAAACTAGGTAGCAGTGAGAAGATGATTAGGGATGTGTTATCATGGAATAGGGATGAAACCAAGTGCATGGAAATGTTTTTTAATAATTTTAATAAATTTTAATTTTGTATATAATTTTTGGAGGTTAGTGAAAATGTTGAAAATATTGCTCACAAGTTGACTTATCTGGGTTACTGAGGTCTGTGTTCAGTGAAGTCATGAGATTGGTTTGTAAGACCAATATCTCCACTTGAACATATTATATTTCTATCTAATAATGATATAATTATTTAAAAATTTCATCCAAATTCATCATGATTATATTTAAATGGTCATACATATGATTGAAGGTCATTGTCACCATGGCTAAGCTTTAAGGCAAATTGGCACTTTTGGGTAAGCAAGTTGTAGTGATGAGTTTGAGGCTCTATGCTCTAAATTGATGTATTTAATGCATATTTTATTGTTTTTTTACTTAAAATTAGTTCTCATGCCTTTTTAAATAATTTAAGTCAGTGAAATTGGTTGAAACATTGAAGCCAAAATGGCTTGTCTGGTTTTGGTCTAACTGTGTGTAGTGAGGTCAAAATATTGGTTTGCAAGACCAATATTTGACATTATAACTTGTGATTTTTGTATATAAGAGTGGTATAAATATGTCAAAGTATATTTTTAAATTATAAATTATCATGGTAAGTGCTCATTTAGGTATTTAATATCATTTTTTTCATGACTAGGTTTTGGAGTGTTCTGACAGTTGTGAGTGGGTTATTTGTAGAGAAGTGTTTGAGTCCTTTTGCTCTGAGTAGTTAATTATAAATCATATGGTGATGACCATAAGGTCATATTATATATATATATATATATATATATATATATATATATATATATATTCCATGTTTGTTTATTTATTTTGTGTTTAATCCTCATTAGTTTAAGATAGACTTTTTGTGTATAAGGCCTACTTGTGAGCAGTACAAATGGTGTGCTTCAAGTAGTGGTTGAATCTATTTGAGTGGAATATAATATGTTCCTATTGTGTGAGTTTTTATAATGTGTTCCAAGTAAGTCAAACTATAATGTGTCCTAAAGTAGACCTAATGGGATTAGATATCCATGAGACCTAAAGATGAAATGAGGCCTAATTAAGGTATGTTAGACTTAAAGGGACTCAACGCACATTTGATTCATGTTTATGAGATATCATAAGATATATTTCATGGAAAACCTAAGATTTTAAGGGTTTTTTTCTTACTAATAAGTATATGAGCAAGAGGCTTGTATATATACAAGGCAGTTTTAGGCATATCTATGTGAGTAGAGAGTAAGCAAATAAAATAGTGGATTGGTAAGTAGAGGAAGATATTGTAGACCATATTAAGAGAATATATAAAGTATGATTAATATTTTATATATGTTTTTTTATGAAAATCAAGGTCATATGACCTAATCAAGTGAAGAAGAGGGTTAGTTAAGCAAGGAAGCCTAGAAGGCAGTTTGATAGGGATAAGAGTGTGAAGAACTGAAGAGGTGGTCATCATTAGTTGGTTGAGAAATAAGGTGTCCTAAAGGTTATAAAATAAATCAAGTGGATAATTTTTTACTAATTCATCTATGGTTTGTTGTCTCCTTTCAATTTGGTACTTGTTAAAGCCTAGCTAAGTAGGTGTTTAGCTAGTTGGGGTTGGTGTTCCACGTAGAGTTGGTACTTCACTAAATTTGGTGTTTATATTATATTACTATAATATATTTTAAAATATCATTGGGTTTTACTCCCCTTGAGGTTTTCCCACATATATGATGTGTTCTTATGTTTCATGCTTATGTGGATAGGTGTTTATGCATGCTAGATATATATGCTTGTTTGAATATTTCATGATTTCTTAAGTGAGATTGTTAAGAAATTTATTGAAGACTGATTCACCCCCCCCTCAATATCTTTTATTCCTACTTAAAATACTCAATTTATGGAATAAAGATAATATATTTTATCCCATTATTTGTTTAATACCTCCATGCTCAGAGCAAGACCTAGAGCAAACCATGTATTACCTTGCTAGTATACCATTGATTGTATAACAAGTTCAAAAATAACCATATTACATTAAAATTCCATAAATATATTATCCTTATTTATTTTATAGTCACTTTCTTGAAAAAATGATGAATTCTTAGTCATAGTTGTAGAGGTTAGGGCCAAGTTTCTTATAGACTTCCCACACAAAAATATGCCTATTCTAGTTAGAGTACCTCTCAACATACCTTATAACCAAACCATTGAGCATGCCTCTTATAGAAATCCTCAAGTACCCATGTCAATGTCATACCAAAAGCCCAATATTCTTGTCATAGGAAAGGGCCTCATGGAGGACAACTTTCTACAAATGCAAACATCATATCAAACCTATTTGAACCTAGCACACAATTTTAATCACATGACCATGTCAAATGCTCCTCCCATTAAGTTAGCTCCTTTAATATGGGTATTAATCGAATTGACAAGTCAAGACAATTTAGATGAGGACCCATTTTTTCAAATCACTTCTATTGGTAACATATTCAATATTTAATCTATTAAAGAAGTGTCTACTACTTCTATGTAGAAAAACATACCAAACATAGTGAATAACATGCAAATGTCATCAAATCTAGGCCAAGGTGGTTTAACTACACCAATAACTAGTCCATAACAAGTGCCTTTAGTTAATACCATGATTGGTTCATAAAATTAGGGGTAGGAACTCCTATGCCCCAACCACAACAAGTTACCTCTAATCCTCAACCATCTACTTCTTCAAACACACAACCACAAGTAAGTAGTCGAATTCCAAATAGTGCCTTGCCTAAATAGAACATGATGAATGTTACTCCAACTCAAAAAGTGATGACCAACATTCCAAAATAATAGGCACAATCCAATATACCAACTTGTTAGAGGTAGAACATGCCACCACCTCAATAGGGGGTAACAAAGGTTCCACCTTGTCAGGTAGTGACAAGTATAGCTCAACAGTTGTAGACCAACATGCCTTTATAATCACAAATGTTATCTAATCAATAGTGTATTTCCATTGGTCAATGATAAATGTCCAACATCTAATAAACATCTAGTTCATAACAAGTATTCATTTAATAAAGAGATATTATTTTCCCACAAGTACCAATCAGGTAAAAATTGCCTTTATTCTAAATGTGCCACATATCCAATGACAAGGACTTATTTCACAACAAGTTCCCCCTATTCATCTAGGTTTGACTAGTCATCAACAAGCCCCTACTCAACCTTAGTAGGCACAGTGCTTTACCCCAAGCCACAATCTTCCATCGTAGCCACAATTCTCTCAAAACCAAGCCTATATACAAAATCCAAACAAGAATATCACACCATAATGTGTGTAATTTCAACAAATGCACCCCAATACATAGATGCATATTCCTAGTGAGTTCCTTAATCAAGCCAACATTCCACAATAAACCATGCCTTTATTATACCCTAGTCAAGGTAATCCGCCTTTGACTGCCCACCCTCCACCTCAAGCCAATGTTCCACCTAGTTTCTTTGCACAAGAACTACACCAAACTAAGGATATAATTGTTACCATTCAATTTGTGAAATAGACCAAGAAGTTTAAGCTAGATGATGTGTGTTCCTACCCATTCAACATGTATTATCTATATATTTCATTTCCCCTAGGGGTACGAACCACCAAAGTTTGACAAATATAAGAGTAAAGGAGACCCTAAGGCCAATTTAATAAAATTCTTTATTGCTCACCAGCTAGTGGCTTACAGTGACATATACCTTCTGCTATTATTTTTGTATAGTCTAATAAGATAGGCTTTGGAGTGGTTCTTTAAATTCACAAAGAATTTTATATCTAATTTAGATGACCTCTCAGACAAATTTGTGCAGCATTTCTCCTATAATCGCAAACATGATATTTCATTAGTATATTTGACTAAGGCCAAGTAGAAGGTTGGTGAAAGCTTCACAAGTTATTTATAGTAATGGAGAGTACTTACAAAACATTTCACTCATAACTTACCATACAAGTAACTTATCGTTGTGTTTACCAAAAATTTACACATCAAGATATCCTATCACCTAGAGTTGTAGTGTGCACATACCTTTAAAGAGATCATTAATAAAGGCTTACTACTTGAAAGCATCCTTATTAATAAAGGGATCATTAATTTAACCTTATCAAATCAAAACTAAGGAAATGGAAAAAATTAGAACTAAAACCAATTCTAAGCGTAAGTGTCAGCCCTAACCCAAGCTAGCAATTATGAAAAAACCAAGCAATTTAATCACAACATGAATGTTATTGGAAATAGAGTAACTGAGTCATGTCATGTCCAAATGGTGAAAACAATATATACCCAATTAATGTCACAAATGCAAATCACTCCTCATCAACACCCATTTATCAAGTATAACCTTCACAGTAATCTAGATCAACTCAACAAATGCAAAAACCATTACCTTTGCAAATCCCTCATTTAAGGAAAAATGTGCTTACTCATTGAGTCTTCAATGACCTTGGAGAACCTATTTAAGCCAAATTTTATAAGCTATTCATGGCTAATATGATTAGTTGGCTACTATTGAAGCATTATCCTAAGGGTATTCCATATCTAGACTAGTACCAAGATAATGAGTTCTATGAATACCATCATGTTCATGTACATAATCTATGTCATTAGGTACAAATAAAGCACCTCATCAAAAATATCTTAGAAAATGGGACATTACATTATATAATCAGGCATCTACATCCAATCAAAACCTAGGAATCTATAAAAACCCTTTTCCCCAACATAACAATAATAATAATAGCCAAAAATAGCAACAATATAGGCCAAAATAATAGTAGCAACATTATCCACAACTGAGACAATAACAATAATTTTAGTAACAACAATGTCAACTGAATGGAGGGAACTAAGGCTAGAATGATTCCAATAACCAATAGACTTACCACACAATTACATGTTTTATAATAAAGTTATAGCTCATATTTCATGAGATCATGCTTCCACTATCACCATTAATCCAAGACTAAGTACTAATAGAATAGGACCATTACTAAACAATTCTAATCAACCAACCTATGTCAGTGATCCTTCCTTGATTTGGGATCACATACAGGCACACTAGTAAGTAGGGATTATTACTTTTGGACCTTATACCGATAACTCATCATTGCCTTGTGATCACATACAAGTGCACAAACAACTAAGACTTATCTTATCTGGCCCCTAGTCACCATTCTTTTTTAGTAATGATGGCCTAATATCTAATCTTGATTATACAATCACAACTTGAAGGTCAAATATTACCATTTTTAGCCTACAACCATCTACCAATGAACCTATCCAACTCATCATTATGGATAAGAATAATCCATTTACCATCGTAAATGAAAAGACATTCAACATTCTAGAACAACTTTCGAAGATACCCACACAAATATCCATTCTAGATTTATTGTGTACATTGACTATCCATAGGAATATCCTAACAGAGTTCCTAGGCCAATCCCAAGTTCCCAATGACATAAGCCCAAAAAAATTCCAATCTTTGATTGGACATCTATTCCTAGGATAACAATTAACCTTCAACCAAAGAGATATGTCATCCCTTGGCCCTCTCCACAATAATCTATTGTACATTGAAGTTGTCATAACATGGCACAAAGTGAAACATTTCCTCATAGATAATGGATTGGGCTTGAATATTATGTCTTTTTAAGCTCATCAAGCATCTTGAATATATAACAGATGATTTATAGCTAGAAATAATCACTATCAAGGCCTATGATAATGAAGAGTGACAATCACAACACACCATTAGATTTCTAGTTATTGTTAGACCTTTGACCCATGATACAGTTTGTCATGTGTTAGACTTAGATTTGTCATACAATTTGCTATGTAGACCTTAGATATATGAAATTTATGCAATCCTTTCAAAATCACACCACTGTCTCAAGTTTTCTCACTCAATCATGGAGGTCATTATCAATGGAGATTTGTAGCCATATGAACATTACAAACATTTGAAGGGTGAGTATGAAAGTTATAACTATCATTTTGGCCTAGATCCAGTTCCTAAGAAGGACAAGAGGAAAGAAATACTTGTTAACTTACTAAAATCCAATTGCATAGACCTAGATAGTCTTGATTCATCTAATCATATGCCACCTCCTAAATTGTCTAATCATTTTACGATCTTAGCCAATGTCCCAAGAGAGTATTTAACCCGTGACACATTTCACATTTCCAAGCTTCCATAAAACCCCAAGTCCCATGGAAGACCTAAATCCAAGCCACCTTGCATGGAATGGTAATGAAAGGGGAAATGTAAGCTCCATCATCTAGTTCCTATTAATTTCACACCAACCACTAGCCAAATAGAGGAACCACTTGCAAATGATGAATCCTAGTTATACAATGACAGATTGATCAAATGATACAAAAATTCCAAGTATCCCATTCCTAATAGGATCATGGAGAATCAAGCCTACAAAGGAGGCCTCGAGCTAATTATGTCTTAGATTTAAACCACCTAGGGATGATCCCATCTACCTTATTCATGTTTTAATGCCAATGACTAGTGATGACTATGTCGATAGTAAAGTAGAGTTCAACCACAACACTTATGAAGACCTTGTTGATACCAATAATTTTGACACCCATACAATTTATACCCTTACCATAGTAAACCAACATAATCTGCTTGCTCTTTATCACCCTCAACTTGTATCATAAGACTAACAAGAATCCATAGTGTCTATAGATAAGTTTGAGAATGATGAGGCCTTTTGTGATTTTTTAGGCCTAAGAGACAATGTTTCATTGGGAAACCACAAATAAGGGTTTTCTATCAAATAGATCCTGTAGCTTATTTTAGAGAATGGGTGAACACCCTTAACCATAAATAAATAGGTAAAACATTGAGGTCCCAAAGTGAAAACCTCTTTGAGGTGTTTTTGGACTAGGGTAAAAGTAAAGAGACAGGCCAATCTTCTAGTGAAAACCTATTTCAGGCACCATTAGATGATGGTGTTCACCCTTCCTTGAATGAGGTTTAGGATACCACCAATGATGAACTTACTTTTGGGTCCATTTTTTATTCTAAAGAAAAGTATGTCTTTGACCGAATATTCCAAAAGTTTCTAGCATTGTTTGTAACATGTCCATCTCTACCATTAGGGGATTCAGATTCATCTTGTTTAGGAAAACTTAAGGAACCAATCCAAACAAAGGAATTTATAGTTATAGGACAATTCACATCATTGCTAATTATTATAGAAGATAGATTAACTCTCCTCATAGAAGACACTACATAGGTAAACAGCATGACACCAAATGACCTAAAATAGATCAAATTAGGCACGTCTCTTACTAAGAAGGAACATGAAGATTTTATTGCCCTTCTGAGAGAATTTATCAACATATTTTCTTGGGCATATTCAGACATGCCAAGTTTTGACCCCACCTTGGTTGTACACTACCTTATTATACATCATAATGCCAAACCTATGAATCAAAATTTACATAACATATATCCTTGCATTATTGTATTAGTAAATAAATATTTGTAAAAACTCTTAGAAGTGAGATGTCTTCAATTGATTGAATACTCTAAGTGGAACTTGAATGTTATGCCAATTAGCAAGAATTTAGAAGGGATAAAAATCTACACTTATTTCATGGATATAAACAAGGCCTACACCAATGATGACTTTCCTCTACCAAACATTGACAATGATAGTTGATTCCATAATAGGGTATGAACTGCTTTCACCAATGGATGGATTTTTAGGATATAACCAAATTTGAATTGTGCTAGAAGACCAACACAAAAAAGTGTTCACCACTCCATGGGGAATGTTTCATTATGAATTTATTCCATTTGGTCTCAATAATGTTGAGGCTATATACCAAATAGCCATGACCATCATATTTCATGATATGATGCATGAAATTATTAAAAACTATGTCGACAACATATTGGGTAAATCTATGACCCATGTCGATCATCAACTGCACTAATAAATATATTTGAGAGACTTCAAGAGTACAAGGTTCGACTCAATATAAATAAGTGTGTTTTTGGAGTTACTTTAGTCAAATTTATAGGCTTCATCATCTCTTGTAGAGGCATTGAAGTTGATCTATCCAAAGTACAAGCCATCATAGAGATGCTACCACCTTCTAATTTGAAGTAACTCTATAGTTTGTAGGGCAAGATTCAGTCTATTAAACACTTCATTTCCTAGTTAGCTGACAAATTCCATCCATTTACACATTTTATGAAGAAGGGTGTCATGTTTCATTAGGATGAATAATGCCAAAAATCCTTCTAACACCTAAAGGACTATCTTTCTAATCCATCTATTTTTTAACCAACTATGCCAAGAAAATTATTTCTATTGTATCTATCATCCATAGACAAAGCCTTGGGGGTAATTCTAGCTCAGCATGATGACAATGGAAAATAACATGTTGTGTATTATCTAATCTATACACTATTTGTATATGAACACAAGTATATACCTATTGAAAAAGCTTGTTTAGCTATGGTCTTTACAGCACAAAAATTGTAACATTACATGTTAAACAACAAGACCATATTTATTTCCAAAGTAGATCCTTTCAAGTATCCACTATCTAATATTGTTTTACAAGGTTTCATGGCTAAATGGATCATTATTCTAAGCGATTTTGAGATAGCATACATCGATTAGAAATCTATAAATGGATATGTCCTTGTAGATTAACTTGTTAAATTTCCCCTTGCAGATATAAAACCTCTAACTTTATAATTCCTAGATGCGTCCATTATGACCATCATTGAAACACCTCTTGAAGAGTAGTACTACAAGTTGTATTTTGATAGATTATTCACCTCACATGGATCAAGGGTAGTTTTGTTGTTTATTACACCATAGGGGGATCTTATCCCAAAATCATTTTGTATCAGCTTTCCTTGTATGAACAACATGGTTGAAGATGAAGCACTCATTATAGGACTTATGTAGGTAATACAATAATATTCAACATCTCAAGGTTTATGGTGATTCACAGTTAATCATCAATTAGGTTACAAACCAATTTTAGACCAAAGATGACAAGTTGGTGCCATACAAGCCCTTGATCGACACTCTCAAACAACAAATTATTGGCATACAGTTTGAACACATATCAAGGGCCAATAACAGAATAGAGGATGCCATGGCCACCATTGGCTCTTTGATCCACCACACAAACAAGGCAAAATAATATCAATTCCTTATTGAAAATCTTCTAGCACCAGCTTATAAACCTATAACTATTATAATGATATGTGATATTATTGGTCCTAGCTCTATATGGTATTCAAACCTTTTTACCTATGTTCATGACCATATTATGCCACCAGACCTATCATGCAAATAAAAAAAGGATTTTACCCACCAAACCACATGTTATACCTTAATTATACTAACCATATACCACTATAGCTTTGATGGAACTTTACTTTGTTATTTAAATTTGGAAAAACAAACATTAACATTAGGGCCAGTTCATGAAGGAGTATGTGGATCCCACACCATTGGGGCCATCCTAGCCAAAAATCTCTTACGTATTAGGTATTATTGGCCAACTATGGATACATATATAGTTGTTTACATCAAAATGTATGATAAATTTCAAATTCATGCCAATCTAATTCATGCCCTAACTAAAACACTAAAAACAATACTTACACCATGTCCATCTACTATATGGGGCCTCGATCTCATTGGGAAGATTAACCCTACCTCCTCCAATGGCTATAAACACATCCTTATTGTTACTAAATATTTCATTATGTGGGTTGAAGCTATACCCCTCATTTACATGATTGGAAAATAGATTTCCAAGTTTATCTTTAACCATCTTATATGTTATTATGGTATCCCATATGTTATTATATCTCATAATGGTGTATCATTTTAAAAAAAGGATGTGAAAATGTTGTGTGTCGAGTACAACATTACCCAACATTTTTCTACTACTTATTACCCACAAGGTAATGACCAAGTAGAATCATCTAATAAAACCATTGTTAACATCCTTAAAAATATTGTCAATCATGTTGTTTATGATTAGGACCTCCAAGTATTATTTTCCCTCTAAGCATACCACACTAATTATTGTACCCTAATAGAGGCATTCCATATTCCCTAGTTTATGGCACCAAGGCCAGTCTTCCCATTGAGGTCAAGTTACCTTCTCTATGTATCTCATTGAATCATGTCCTAGATGATGAAGATTACCGATTAGCTCACCTAAAAGAGCTAGATTTACTTGATAAAAAATGCATGGTTGTTGTCAATACCCTTCAAACATACCAGAACTGACTTTGTGGCCACTGTAATCAATGAGTTAAACACATAGAGTTCAAGCTTAGGGATCTTGTTCTTAAGGAAAACAAAAAAACACTATAGAGAAGAAGAAGAAAGGTAAGTTCAAACCTAACTGGATAGGCCCATACATCATTATCACAAATTATGGCTCAAGAGCTCATAGGCTCACCACACGAGATGGAGATGAACTTGATTAGTCAATGAACATTATACACCTCAAGCATTACTTCACTTGAGAGCCCTGAAGTATTGTTTATGAGGTTAATTTCCATTATACCATATTATGATCTTCTTTGAACCATACCATATACCATTCTAACATACCATCTCTTTTGACTAAATTTGTTTTTACCCTCTCTACCCAACCCCTTTGACCTTGGTTCCATTCCATTGGTTCTTCAGGCACCTTCAGCAAAAGGATTCAGATCAAGTTAAAGCACTTGATTTAATATTCTAGTAAGAGATCATATTTTAGACTAGTATGATAGTGGTTTGGTAGTTTCATCCTTCATTTATTTTTTCATTTCATTCTAAGTATACCTGATTATAATCACCTTTGGGTAAATCAATGTTCCCCATAATGCTACTAATTATAACTGCCTTTGGGAAAATTAGTATCATTGACTTACGCCATCATTTCCTAATTATAATTGCCTATGAGAAAATTAGAAACATTATTATCATGACTTCAAGTACCACCTTTCTATTCCTATGTTGTACTGTGTCATTTTCCTAATTTGCCTATTTTTACAAACTTGCTACTACCTAGTCAAATTCCCCTATTATAAAGCAAAGCTACAGTGACTTGAGGTCCCATCCTAGGACTATGCAAGTAGTGCTTGATTCATTTTGAGGTTAGCTCAGTCATACCCTTTGCCATGCTCTCACCATTTTATGATCATTTTATTTTTGAATGCTCTCATCATTTTGTGATTGGGCCATTTAGTATCTCGTCATTCTCAATCAAGTTGAGATGCTTCAAAAATCATAAAACATTTGTAAAAACTCTAAAAAATCCTTTAAAAAAAACACTAAATCAACCACTTCTTTGCCTTAAGGATTTTGGGACTCCTAGTTGTTTCATAAGAAACCACTTGTCATTTAGTTTCCCCATCCTTATTTGGGCTAAGTCTGACACTCTCACTATTTTTTGAGTTCATTCCCATTCTTCCTCTATAACACAATCATGTTTTTTTCTTAATCCTCATTTTCTTCTATCCTATATCCTAGGAGAACTACATTTGATTTTGAGTTTATATTGGACCTTACATCCATGGAACTATGTAGAAAATATCCACTTGACTAGTGCATTTGGATTCAGCTCGGCCAACCCCTTCCTTTTCTTTTATTCCCCTATCCTATGTGTTTATGTCATTACTTCCCTATAGCCTAGGCAGTACCTTATGTCATTTGTTTGTCTTCTATTTGTTTTAATATTGTTATAACCATTGTTCATGTTTGTTTCATGTTATTTTCATTATTTTCTCTTCCTATTCATTTCTTTATTTTCCTATTTGTTTGTTTTTTTTGTTGTGCCTTGACTTAGTATATCTACATTTATTGGGTGATTCCTTGCACATTATACTTAGGTCTATCCATATTCATGCATCAAAATTTTTATCATCAATGTAATATTTTTAATTATTTATTGGATTGCATGTCAGTTCTTATGCATATTTTGGCTTAGTTATCATGATGTTCTACCATGAGGCTTATTATCATGTGCTATAGAAAAACATAGCTTGGGAAATCTTACCAGTAATGAGGTTGTAGTACTTCTCCTTGGCACTTGAAAAATTCCCACTCTATCCCAATCAATCCCCACATGAAAATTAATTAAAAACCAAAATAATTTCAATCCTTGCTAGTTAGGATGTGCATCTCCATACTAGCAAGTTGCCCAAATTCATATTTCTCCTTTGTACTAGCTTACTTTTACTCTGTGAGTATGGATTCAATATGTAATCCAACTTTTCTAAATTCCCATATTACTCCCATCATTATGCCAATAATTCTAACCACCTTTGGGTAAATAATTATGTATCATCCCACCCACAGAGCCAATGATTATAACCACCTATGGGTAAATCATTATGTTTTGATCTATCTAGAGGCTAATGATTATAACTACCTTTGAGCAAAACATTATCTTTCTTTTACCCAACTAGGGCACATTTTCATTTTGATAATTCTTATAACCAGCTTTGGGCAAACCATTATCTCTATCCACCTAACTAGGGCATGTTTTTATCCTTCCAATGATAATAACCACCTATGGGCAAATCATTATTTCCCTTTTAAATGATGATAACTACCTTTTGTTATAGGTATAATCACTAAGAGGCAAGGTGAATTAGTGAGCCCAAAAATTCAACTTCAATTCTGATCTTTACAAATACTTAACTAGTTACCATAAGCATTCATGAAGCATACATATCATTCATATCAATAAGCAAGAGAGACAATGCAAGATCAATCACATAACACATGATATACATGGGAAACCTTCTTGGGGGAGAAAACCCACTAGAACCTACAATTGGACTACTATCCTATAATAATAAGATCCAATTTAGACCATCTAAAATTGATCAATGAACTACAATCCCTATTTAGTGAGACTCCAATCCCTCAAGGTGTTGCCACACCTGTCTAGCTGAGTTAAAACAAAAACCAAACCTTTTAGAAAGTACCCACTTGCAAGGAGGTTACAACCACCTTAGATGATAAGCTACCACAATAACACCTATGAACAAATCTACCTTTGCATTGATGTTTTCAACATTTGATGATGGACCTCTGCATATCACTCTTCTCCTTCACTCACACTCAATCTATAAGAACACTAATTTGCTAATAAAATTATGACCTATAGGCCATACAAATAGTCCTAAAACTAATCTAATCCTCAAATCATCCTCAAGGCAATTTACCCATCTTTTGTTCCACAACACACACACAAGCCTCTCTCAAAACTCTCCCAAGTCTCTCACTTACCAAGTTAGAACCCATCATCTTTAGTTCCACTATTTATAAAGCAATCTTCTAATCATCATCACCTTAGTTGGTCATTAGGCATACCTTATCCCTTAAGGCATCTTTCACATGAAGACATGGCTCAATACAATCTTCATATTTCATTTATAGCATCTATAGGTCACCCTTAAGGAACTACACCTTTTAAATAAGGAACTCGTAGCCCTTATAGGTCTCATGTGAACCCATTCCCTCTTTTAGCTCTTCATTGAGCAAACCAAGAACATATGCCCACTTTTAAATACATGGGCCCACTCATTATTTCCTTTTAGACATCCTCAAATTATCACAATTAACTTATCTAAACTTTGTGTATGCTCAAACAACTCAAACACTAACCTGGTGCATACAGTCACCATGAATGAACACATAGTTAACTTCTTAAGCACTGTTCATACTCAAAATAGATTGAACACACCTCCAAAATCCACACAGAGCAACCTCATGTAGTCTACAACATGTTCCAATAGCTAATTCATTGTGAGACATCAAAATAGCATCAATACAAGCTCGAATATCCTTCTCAGATTACTTACAGAATAAGCATGAAAACACAATCAACTTCTAAGATTAATATCTTTGTCTATACTCACATCCAAATTTTCAAATCTATATAGCCAGATGTGCATTGGAGTCTTATACCACTTTTAATTTTATTGCATGAGAAAATTCATCTTCTATTGAAAGACATGGTTGAAATATAGATCTCTAGTTTTTCCTATGTTAAATTCAAATATTTTAATAGCAACGATCACATTTTACCTTTGAACACAATTCTCAAATCTCATGAATTCTCAGCTCTAGATCAATCTCACACCATTGATCTTGTCTGAGCTTTAATGTATAGACTACTAAAGCCAAACATTAAACAATAGTCATAATGACATCATCTCACACAATCTGGGAACTTTGACTCAACAGACTCTGTCGATCTTTGTAGATTAATCAGGACATTAACAATCAAAACTCACCATTTGATCAACTATATGAATACCTACTTACCATTGGATCATTAACATATACCTTTGCACCTGTCCTCATCTTGCTACCTCCTAACTCCTTGGAACAATGTGCACCATCAATCTTGTTTGAGCTTTAACACATCCAAAAATGACCAAGTATGAGGACCCTTTCAATAAGCATGAGTAGCCATTTTTGCACCTCAATAAGTTCTTTTGTGCTTCAATGTAGGATTTAAAATTTGGAGTAGATGATCTCTTTATGAATAAGAATCCAACAATCTCATATATTGCTCTTAAAACTCTTGTGCATGTGATATATAATGCCATAAAAGTTCCTTCTCAAAATATTCAATCATAGATCCAACCATGTCCAAATCTACCTAAGAGGCTAACTTTGAGCATCTATAACTTTTGTCATATTTTAGTGCCTGAACTCAAACTTCACACAAATGATTTATGCTTAAAATTTAATAAACCCATATGATCAGATTATCTTGACACTTTCACACATGAAAGATATAACACCATCAAAATGCTCACTTGGCTCTTTCTTACCTTATGCATATTTGGCTAAGTATAGAAAAACATAATCAAACTCCTTAGGAACCCAATTTTGCATATGCACATCTTCTAACACACTGCATCACATGATCTAATTTTTAGTAAAAATAAACTAGGTCCAAAACTAAACAAACCCATATGATCACTTTATCTATATACATCCTTGTGTGCAAATTTTGACCTCATCAATATGCTTACTTAGCTCTTTCTAGCTAATAGCAAATTTGGCTAAGTATGGGAAAACAATGAATTCTGACTAAAAAGCCAAATTTGCACCCTCATATCTTTGACCGCTCTTTGATGCATGACTTGAGATTTAGAACCATAATAAATAGGGACTACTATAATCATAACCATATAACCATCTCCCCTTGACTCCTTCCCATGTGGTAATGGTGATGTCATCAAATTGCCTACTCAGATTTTCTACTACTAGACCCAAAGTGTCTAGATGAGAACAATGAACTACCAGATGAATTTCACTTATGCATCCAAGCTCTCATAGCATAAATAACATCTTAGAGACCTATTTCACATGATTAAATCACCATACTCATCCTTGATCCTCTCTATCCATGTCAAAACTAAATATCAACCACCCATACATAAAGCATACAAGAACAAACACATTTCACACTTTGTCAATGACACTTCACATTGCACACTTTGCCATTATCACTTAGGCTATTAAAGCACATAATCCACTCACCAAAGCATATCCATGAGACCACCATGACATCATCATGACAACTCTCCAACAATTTCCCCCTTTGTCATTGATGTCAACAACCATCATAGATATCAATATACATCTCACATTTTCTCTCTTCAAAGCACTCCCATAACAAGACTTTCTCCTCAACAGTAACTTTTCCCCCTTTGACACAATGAAAAAGTGGGCACACAACTGATCTTGAGTACATAAAACCACTACCAAATATGAAAAGACCACCTTATAAGGATAGTACATACTCCCCTTTACCTTGATCCAACCTCTTCTTGCCTTGACAACTTCCTCTTGCTCCATCCCAAGACTCTCTTTAGCCAAGTAATGAATAAAGAACACAAAAATATAGTAAAATATGATGAAACACAATAATAATCATTTAAGAGGGAATCCCCCTAAGAACTCTAAGCAATTATACCTTCTAAGCATCTTCATATCTCCACACACCATGAAGAACCATCACACATGCTAACTAGCCTTCTCTCTCAAGATACCTTAAGGATCATCAACAAAACTTCATGCCACTCACTAAATATGAAACATGCACTAAACCAACATTATATACCATCTTGAAACACACATACCTTTCTCTTTTGGAAAAAATTGAACAAAAATCACTCTTCTTCAAATTAGGTTTGTCTAGCCTCCTTGTAGCCCTACCTAAAACTTGTATAGCTCACACCTTTCAATAGAAACAACTTCAAGACTTGAAACTTCATATCTAGAGTACTCTCACAAACCCCTTCAGGCACACCAATTTTCATTACCAATCTCTTCCTCTAAAATATACTTTCTTCACAAAACTCTAGAGCAAGTATTATGAACATGTTGCTCCCCCTTAACCAAAGACCTATTGATTCATAGAGAAAGAAATGACACCCAAACTCTATCATAGATACTCAAAAGTAGATTTTTGCAATGGTTTGGTCATAATATCTACAAGCTTCTCTTTTGTAGGCACATGCACCAACTTGAAACATTTATTAATCACTTGTTCTCTCAAGAAAAGATATCTATTAGGAATGTGTTTAGTTTTTAGTGCATAATAGGAATCTTTGAGATACTAATTGCACTAGTATTGTCATAAAAAATAGGATAAGGTTCATTTTGTCTTACCTTGTAATCCTCCAAACTTTGTTTCATCCACATGACTTATGTGAAATAATAGATAGCTACTATATACTCAGCTTCTACAGTTGATAGAGACACTAAGGCTTGCTTCTTGCTTAACCAAGACACCAAACATTCTCCCATGAAGAAGACCCCACCACTGGTACTCCTATCATCCACACATCCTACCTAATAAGCATCAGTATATAATTTTAACATAAACCATAGTCTATGGTGCCTTTGAGATATCTCAAGATCCTTTTGACTGCTTTCAAGTGAGATTCTCTTGGATCATCTTAAAACCTTCCTACAAAACCTACTACTTACATAATGCCATGCCTAGGTTTAGTAGATTATGAAATACTTCTAATCATGGATCTATACAAAGTTTGATCAAATTTTGGTGAGTCATCTAGTTTACTTAATTTGCATCATGTGATCATTGGAGTACCCATTAGATTACACTCCATCATGTCAAACTTCCTTAGCATATCCTTGATGTATTTATCTTGAGAAATAAAAATTCCTACATCAAGTTGATTAATATATAATCCTAAGAAGTAAGATAGTTCTCCCAACATTGACATTTCAAACTCAACCTTCATAGTATCTGTAAATTCTCTACTCGATATATCTTTATCAAGTCTAAAAATTATGTCATCAACATAGAAAACAACGATCAATTAATGATTACCTTTTGTCTTAATATATAAATTACTATCAGCTATCCCTCTTTTAAAACCTTGACTCAAAATATACTTATCAAGCCTGTCATACCAAGATCTAGGAACTTGTTTAAGACCATACAGAGCCTTCTTCAATTTATACACAAAATCTTGATTACTTGACATGAAGTATAATTTAGCTAACTCAATGTAGACTTATTCTAAGTTTTCATTCAAGAATGCAGATTTCACATCCATTTTATATACCTTAAAACCTTTGAAACATGCATATTCCAAGAAGAGTCTAATTACTTCCATCCTTGACACAAGAGCAAAAGTATCCTCAAAATTTATTCCTTCAACCTGAGCATATCCTTTACACATGAGTCTAACCTTGTTTCTTATGACTTATGCTTTCTCATTCATCTTCTTTTTTAACACCCATTTGGAACCTATCACATTTTTATCTTTTGGTTTAGGAACTAGGTCCCATGTTTCATTCCTTTTTATTTGATCAATTTCTTCATCCATTACATCATTTCAACTTTCATCTTTTCTAGCTTCCATAAAAATTTTGGGTTTAGTCATGGATAACAGAGCTGAGTCTTGTTTATTTTGATTGATCAACATTCTTCTAGTCTACAACCTTACATCAACATTTCCAATAATCTAAGAGATTGGATGATCTTTTTGAATTCTTCTAGATGGAGCTTTAGTATCTTATCTTTCTTACTCTTCTTCATCTTCATCATCTATTTGAACAAATAACTCATAATTATTTGCAAAATCATTCTGATTTGAGTCACTTGTAATTTTGGCTTCTTGACTTTACTTGTCTCATCTACTCTTACAGTTAAACTTTAAACAATCTTGTGAAGTCTCTTATTTAAGCATCAATAGGTGGTACTGATAGAAGAATATCCTAAGAAGATGCCCTCATTAGATCTTGAATCAAATTTGAAAATATTATCTTTATCTCTTTTGATGAAGCACCTACTCCCAAAAACTCTAAAATGTTTAACATTAATCACTCTATTCTTCCATAACTCATAAGTTGTCTTATTACCATTTACTCTAATTTGACATTTGTTTAAAATGTACATAGAAGCTTTGGCTTCCTCTTCCAAATAGCCATCTAATATTTTTGCATCTTGAATCATGGTTCTACCCATATTAACCATAGTCATATTCTTCCTTTCAACCACACCATTCTGTTATGGTGTTCTAGTAGCAGAGTATTATCTTCTTATCCCATGTTCATCACAGAAATCATCTAACTTATGAGACCAAAACTCACCTCCTCTATTTGATCTCACACACTTAATCTTTGAAACTTTATCATTTTCAATAAGAGCTTTAAATGCCATAAATTTTATAAAATCTTTGAATTTTTATTTAATAAAGAATATCCAAGTCATCCTATTAAAATCATCAATGAGAATCTTGAAGTAACTATTACCTTGAATACTTTGAGTTCCTATAGGTCCACATAGATCAATGTGGATCAACTCCACTAGCTCTATCGTGGAGAATTCCTTATTCTTGTATCTTATCTTGGTTTGCTTCCCATGAAGACATGCCTTACAAAGAGAATGAGGAATCTTATAAATCTTAGGCATATGCCTTACCAACCCCTTTGAATTAATCTTTACTAAATTATAAAAATTTATATGTCCAAAACTTCTATGCCAAAGCCATATTTCATCCAAAAAACTCATGAAGCATTTCTCCTTTTCAGATTCATGAAATACATATATGTTGTTATCTATTTTATGAACCTTTGCAACTATTCTATTAGTTTTTGGCTTTCTTACTTCACATACATCATCATGAAAAGTTACAAAATTTCCTTGCTTACACATTTGGCTTACACTTAAAAGATTATGTTTCAAATCTTCTACATATAAGACATTCTCAGTCTTCATATGACCATTGTCCAAACTTATAGTACCTTTGCCAAAAATATTAGAAATTTTTTTGTCACCAAATCTTATTGCACCTGGGTTGGTCTCATTTAGAGAGATAAACTTGCTCTTGTCTCTTGTCATATGATTTGAGCATCTATTATCTATATTCATCATAAAATATATTCATCATAAACTATTGATTCATGATCGTTTCCTCTAGATTTTTCTCTTGTGTCTTCACACTATTAACTTATGATAAAGCACCAACAAGATTGTTTTGAATATAAGCCATAACCCTTTTATCATCCATTATACCTTTGATCACCTTCAAGCTGTTAAGCCTTTACCAAAGGACCTACTCTGATACCAATTATTAGAGGTATAATCACTGAAAGTGGGGTGAATCAGTGAGCCCAAAAATCCAAATTCAATTTTGATCTTTATAAATAATTAACTAGTTACCACAAGCATTCATGAAGTATACATATCATTCATAACAATAAGCAAGAGAGACAATGTAAGATCAATCACATAACACATGACATACATGAGAAACCCTCTTGGGATAAAAAACCCACTAGAACCTGCAATTGGAATACTATCCTATAATAATAAGATCTAGTTTAGACCATCTAAACATGATCAAGGAACTACAATACCTATCTAGTGAGACTCCAAACCCACAAGGTGTCACCACACCTATCTATCTAAGCTATAACAACAACTAGACCTTTTATCAAAAATCACCTTGCAAGGAGGCTATAACCACCCTAGATGTTGAACTACCATAATAAAACTTATAAATAAATCCACATTTACACTGATGCTTCAACACCTAATGATAGACCTCTACATATCACTCTTCTCCTTCACTCACACTCAATCTGCAAATGTAGGTTATATAAATAATCTTGAAACTGGTCTACTCTTCAACTCATCCTTAGGGAACTCTACCCCTCCTTCATTCCATAACACACACACAAGCCTCTCTCAAAACTCTCCCAGTTCTATCGCTTACCAAGTCTAGAACCTATCATCTTTGGTTTTACTATTTATAGAGCAATCTTGATAACCATCATCACCTTGGTCATTCATTAGGCATGACTTAGACCTTAATTAATCTTTCAAATGAATACATGGCTTAATACAATCTTCATAGGTTGGCCATAACATCTAGAGGTCACCCTTAAGGAACTACACCTATTAAATAAGGCACTTATAGCCCTTATAGGTCTCATGTGAACCCATTCCCTATTTTATCACCCTAATAAACAAAACAAGAACACAAGACCACTTTAAAATACATGGGTTCACTCATTATGTCCCCTTAAACATCATCAAATGATCATAGTCAACTTAGCTCACCTATGCGTATTCTTAAACAACTCAAACACTAACCTGGTGCATACAATCACCATGAACGAACACATGATCAACTTATTAAGCATTTTTCATACTCAAGATAGATTAAACATACCTATAAAATTCACACAAAGTAACCTCATGGAATCTACAACATGTTCTAACTTATAATTCATCATGAGACATCAAAATAGCATCATTACAAGCTCATATATACTTCTTGGGTCACTTCTAGAATAATCACAAACACATAGTCAACTTCTAAGCTTAATATCTTTGTATGTATTCACATCCAAATTTTCAAATCTATATAGGCATGTGACTTATAGTACTCTAACACTTTATTTTTTAATTCATGAGAAAATTCATCTTCTATTGAAAGATATGGTAAAAATATAGAGCTTTATTTTTCCTATGTTAAAATCAAATATTTGAATAGCAACGGTCATAGTTAACCTCCGAACACAATACTCAAATCTCATGGACTCTTAGCTCAGGATCAATTTCACACCATTGATCTTGTCTGAGATTTAATGCATAAAATAAAATACAAATGTTAAACAATAGTCTTATTGACCTCATCTCACATAATCTAGGAACTTTGACTCAATGCACTTTATTGATCTCCGTAGATCAAGCAGGTCATTAATGATCAATGTTTACCATTTGATCAACTGTATTAATGCCCATTCACCATTAGATCATTAACTTATACCTTTGAACCTATCTTCATCTTGATAATTTTTAAATCCTTGGAGTAATGTGTACCATCAATCTTATTTGAGCTTTAATGCATCCAAAAATGACTAAGAATGGGGACCCTTTCAATAAGCATGAGTAGTCATTTTTGCACCTCAATAACTTCTTCTACACTTCAATACAAGATCTCAAATTTGGACTAGAGATCTCATTATGAAAGATAATCCAACAATATGATAGACTACTCTTGAAACTCTCATGCATGCAAGATATAATGCCATAAAAGTGCCTTCTCAAATGTTTAGTCACAGAGATAACCATGTCTAAATCTACCTGAAAGGCCAACTTTGAGCATCCATAACCTTTGTCATACTTTAGTGCATGAACTCAAACTCAGTTTAAATGATATATGCTCAAAACTAAATAAACCCATATGATCAGATTATCTTAACACCTTAACAAGTGAAAGATATAACACCATCAAAATGCTCACTCAGTTCTTTCTTGCCTTACACAAATTTGGCTAAGTATATAAAAACACAGTCAAACTGTCGGGAACCTAACTTTGTATATGCATATCTTCTAATGCACTATATCCATGATCTAATTTTTATTGCAAATAAACTAGGTATAAAACTAAACAAATCCATATAATCACTTTGTCTAGATACATCCTCATGTGTGAATTTTGACCTCATCAACATGCTTACTCAATTCTTTCTGACTAACAACAAATTTGGCTAAGTATGGGAAAATAATGAATTTTGACTAAGAACCCAACTTGGCACCCACATATATTTGACCACACTTTGATGCATGACTTAATATTTGTCACATAATATATAGGGATTACTTTTATCACAACCATATGACCAGCTCACCTTCACTCCTTTTAATATGGCAATGGTGATGTCATCAAACTGCCTACTCAGATTTTTTGCTACTAGACCCAAAGTGTCTAAATGAGAAAAATGAACAACCAAATAAATTTCACTTATGCACATAATATCTAAAAACATAGATAACATATTAGGGACCTCTTACACATGCTTAAATCACCATACTCATCCCTGATCCTCTCTAGCCATGTCAAAACTGAAGATCAACCAACCATACATAAAGCATACAAGAACAAGCACATTGTACACTTTGTCAATGACACTTCACATTACACACTTTGTCATTATGACTTAGGCTATCAAATCACTTCATTCACTTAACATATAATCTCCATGACACCACCATGAAATCATCATGACAACTATCCAACACTTTTGGGAAAATTATTCTCTTGTTGCCCTTATCCTTTGGCTAATGATTATAACTGGATGTGGGCAAATCCTTTTCCTTTTTTTCCATATTATGCCCATGATTATAACTACCTATGGTCAAATAATCTTTTTTATTTTCCCAACTGGGGTAACTCATTGTGTCATTGATTATAATCGATTTTGGGCAAATCAATCTTCTTCACCTTTTCCCCTTTTGGTCTCATCATTTTCCTTCTTTTAAGGGACCGATCATCGACCCTTTATGTTGATCACTCCCTCAAGGGGGCATCTAGAGCTTATATATTTCCATTGAATCATTAGACATATAGGAACTTTTCATTCTTTGAGAGACATTACTATGCCTATAGCTTGCAACACCTTCCCAAACAAGTGCAAACTGTAGACATCCAAATCTAGCCACAACTGAATTTCGATCGAAATTTAAATTGATTCTTACCAACCATTACAAATTAAGCCTATGAATCATTGAACATCCCAAATTTATTTATGCATCTTTAATCAATTCTCAAAATCATGTTGAGGCATCCCTATTTGGGGTATTCTACCATACGCAATAATAACCTCTCATGAATTCATCCCTAATAATCTTGTAGCATAACAATTACCAATTTGGCCTATTAACCTATTAAATGGGGAACTTGATTAAATCTTAAAAGATATCAAATTATAATCAAAATCAATTAACAAATTAAACAATATTAAATTCTTAGTTGAATTATTCATTTATAATTATTAAATATTTAAAAATAGAAATTCCAAAAATCAAAATATCAAGCCTTTTCATCATTACCTTTATGAGTTGTCAAGCTCTTTGAAAATATCTCAAAATATATACTTTGAGAGCCATAATTAGTAATTAAAAATCATAATTACATGATAAATTTTAACTCAACTAGATTTATTCTCAACTCACCTAGGGTTAGTTTGAACCCATTACATGTTTAAACTAAACCTTAACTCACCTTGGGTGAGAGTCAAATCTTGAGGCTATAAATACAAGGCCATACCCCTTTACTTATAAAATTGGATATTTTAGATTTATTATGCAAGGTTTCCTCCATAAGCCTCATGAAATTAATGTTACCATTCCCAAATCTTAATCCAAGCAATCAAAAGCTAAGTTGCCAAGGAAAGGTGAAGCCAACAAAGCTCCATTGATGAAGATTTTTTGATGCATAAGCTAAGCAAGCCATTCAATATGCCATGTGTAATTATAATGAAGGTAAAAGAGTTTATTATTTTATTTTTTTGTTATGCTTTCATATGTTTACTTATTACCTAAGCTCTCCCTAGTGTTTAGGCTAGAGGTGCTAGGATTTTAGTGTGTTGTTTTGAGTTTTATTTATTGGACTAATATTATACTAACCTCTGATATATGTATTCCTTATCCACTCCTTATAATTATAAATCAATTTTACCTATACAAAATAACCTTGTACAAAATAATAGAGAGCAACCTTCATGGGACCATCCTCATTACTCTTCCACTTACACAAATGATGCATTCAATCAAGCCTATATGGCTCGATGGGGAATAATGCCTTCTATGAATCAAGAGGAGATGTCTAGTGGAGGAAAAAAAATTGAAATATATTCTAAATAAAGTGTTGCCTTGATGATTTACTATCAATAAAACTCATGTGAAGTCAACTACAAAGACAATCACAACATCAGTCTAGGATTCATAGCTGAAAACATAAGGTCAAAGAAGAGAGCAATTGAAGAAGTCCAAGGAGAAATTAGTGGTGAAAATGTGAAATATCAAAAACCTCAACAATTATTTATGAAAAATACATCCCCCATGGCTTAGGTAAATTATAAAACATAGAATTTTATAGCTCCTTCTATACCTTCTTCTACACATCAAGTTACATAAACTAGTGGTAATATATTGGCTTCTAGAGTGCATGAAAAAGTTAGCAATTTTCTAATGAATATTATGGAGTAGATGAAGAAGGTTAATGTAAGTATCTCAATGTGTGACACATTATCTATACCTGGTCAAAGAGACTTGTTCCAAAATGAGCTCTCTAAGCTCAATGCATCATCTAGACAGCGTAGTGAAAGGGGGCAATTTTGATAAAAGAGTTGAAGACCAAATATGGATAGCCAATCAAATCTAAAAGGAAAGATAAGCCTGCTCCATTATATCTCTCCATAATCATTATATATTCATTGGTACATAATTTCTTGATTGATATCAGATAAATTACATCAATCATGCCTAAATAAGTGACAGACAAGCTTAAGTTGAAGTATGAGTCACACTCCAAGGGTGTATAATAGTTAGATGGATCATATACCAAGATGGTTAGAATTATAAAAGGTTTTAAACTAACTTTCCATGCTTGTCCTACATTCTCCATCTCCTAAGATGTGGTGGTTATAGATGTGCCACCTCACTTTGCCCTTTGCTTGTCAAGGGACTTCATTGCAAGATTGGAGGGTATTTGAATTTAGGTTGGTTCTACATGGCATTTAAAACCAGGTATGGTGCTAAAGTCTCTATCAAGGTTAAACCCTTAGCTAAGTTTCATGTGGAACCATATGTTCCTAATACTTCAAACATAAACTTCAACATCAATGATGAAAGAGACTATCCTAGTGATCAAGAAACTCTAACACCTCTTGAAGGCATAGTTGACTTATACCTTGATGAATAAGGAACTGATCAACATGGGTTTGATCCATATAAGCATATTAAAGAGATAGGTCTTGGAATATATATCATTCATGAAGAAGATGATGATTTTACTCAAGTAAATTTTGATAATGACCTTCAAAAGGCTACATGGGGTAACTATTTTCTACATATGGATGATGATGATGAGTTTCCAAGTGTATTAAAACATGATAGCCAAGAAGATAATACAATTTTGCCTACCCAAAATGAAAAAGTTCATGAGTGGGATAGTCAAGAAGAGTGTGATGATCTATGGCAGCATTACCATGCTATAGTTCAAGAGTTTGGACAAGTAAGTGGCCCAACTCTCCCTCAAAATAAACATGAGCTTGGTGATAAAGTCAATGGTGGACCTAATGAGCTTAAGCAAGATAATGAAACCATTGTAAATCATACTAAAACCTTGGAAGAATACAATCAGGCCAAATTAGAAGTTTGTATGATCGAAGAGTAGTATAAGCCTCAATATTATCCTAATATACTTGTAGATATGTTTGGCCAAAAAGAAGGCAATTTTTATGCCTCTAAATATCCAGCACATCATGGTTCATGTTGATAATTTTGCTCTATCGGAAAGAAAAAATGCTGATTCAAGCAGTTGAAGGAGCAAACTCTAAAGAGGACTTTTTTGGGTTTTATAAAGGAGCAAAGATCATTTTCAAAGTTCCAAAGGGTTCAAATCCTTCAAAAAAAAATTCCAAAGGATCACTAGGAGTGAGGGACATTTCCAATAAATCCAAAGGATTAGAAGGTTCTTTATTTCACTAGGAGGACCATTTCAAGTTTTTGAGGGTCTATTTTATAATGTTTTGAAGGGAAATTTTCCTTCAGACAATTTGTCTGAAGGAACTATCCATTAAAAAAAGTTGAAAGACCATTTAATAGGGGAAGAGGACCATTTACAATTTTTTGAAGGGCATTTTATCAGCCAAAAGGATCATTTTCCAAATGTCAAAGGACTTTAACATTTTTTTGAAGGGTACTCAGTGAAGGGTCTATTTCATTCTTCTAAAGGGAAATTAAAAATTTCTAATGAAAAGCCAAAGAGCCATTGTAAAATATAAATTGGTCATTGTAAAAATCCCAAATGGTATCTACCCTTCAGGAAATTCAAAATAAAAAGTTTGAAGGACCCAAGTCAAGAATCCCAAAGGGTATCTACCCTTTAAGAAAGCTCACATCACGATTCCAAAGGTACATTCCAAAAATCCCAAAGGGTATCTACCCTTCGAGAAAGTTCAAAATAAGAAATCTGAAGGGTTATTAGCCCTTCAGAAAAGGACTTTGCAAAGATTCCAAGGGACATTGGCAAGAATCCTGAAGGGTATGTACCCTTCGAGAAGGTTCACTTCATGAATGTTAAAAGGCAAGGGTCATTTCATTAATTCCAAAGGTTCCTTTAGAGGTTTCTTAAAGGGTTATTTCCCTTCATGAAGGTTCTTCACAAAAATCCCAAGAGGGTTTAGTTTAAAAAGTCTGAGGACTTGAATTCCCATGGACAATTTGTCTGTGGGAAAGTGGACAAAAAGCCAAAGAAGGAAATGAACAAGAGGAAAGTTGTAAACAAAAAGTCTGAAGGAATTCTTTCAAATAAATTGTTTGAAGGAATTCTTTCAGAAGAGAGAAGTCCAAAGAAAAGCAAATCCAGAGACAATTCTCATGGACAATTTGTCCACAGGAAAAGGACAAAGACAAAAAACCCAAAGAAAATGATAGTTCTTCCAGAAAATAAGTCTAAAGTGAATGGTTCAAGACAAAGGCCTGATACAATTCCTTTATACTTTTTGTCTGAAGTAAATGAGAAATTCCTATGGGACTTAGCATGAAGATAAAAATCCTAAGGCCAAAAGACATAATTAATCTAAAAGGAGAAGATAAATGCATGTAAAATAAAAGTCCATGGAAAAGACAAATATAAATAGCAGGACATGCATAAAAATAAAGAACAAAAAAATGTGAGAGATTTCAATAGCCATAAATAAGATTAGACATGTCCAACATGTGTAACCATTTCAAACATGACACCTTCAGTTCTAAAATAGAGGCTCGTTTACATGAATAACTCAAAGAGTTCAATGTTGGAGAGCTTAAAAAGCAATTTCATGCATGCACTCTCATTTGTCTCAAGCTGAAAACATTCTAGTAGTTCAAGTGGAGTTCTAAATTTAGTTCTGGAGTTGACTAGCCTTACACTATGGTTGACTGGTTGACAAGTCATGTGTGCACATTTATTTAGCTTGTTGAAATCTTGCAATGTTCTAACAATTCAAGAGAGGTCTCTTTGAAGATTTGGTGTGTTGTTAATTCATGAAGAAGATGAGCCCACCATCCATTTTCAATGCTAAAGGACTTTTCATGCAAGGCATAATATAAAAGAATATTATTTTTAGAGGTCTTGTTAACTTCAGACAGCTGTAATTGGACTTGGGAGGATGTAAGAGTTGACTTTTCTTCTATTTTCAATACCACTCTTTGGCTTTTGTATCTTTTTCTATATAAGTTAGATTTTCAGCCTTGAATTATATCCCTCTTTTGGTAATATTAAACTCTTCCAAAGACTAAGTTTGTAACCTTTTTTATATTAATAGGACTATTTTTATTTTCTAGAATGTTGGTATAGTGTATTCATGTCAGTGACTTGCATAAGTGATAGAATTTTTCTTCCTTGTCAAGTCTTGATTCTTACCTAGCAGCATAATTGATCAGTTTATGTAGGTCATGTTCTGTGTTTGATGTCTCTTGGTTGAGTTTATAGTTTATATAATTGGTTATTTAGTGCCTTAAATTAGGCCTATTCTTTCATTTCCCTCAAGCTTGGATCACCAGATAAAGCATTTTCATGAAATACCTATGCATATTGGTCAATTAGAGTTGAAATTTTAACCTCTCTCTTATCTAAATCAGTGTTTTAAGGAACTCTAATTGAGTGGATCAACCAATCATTCAAGTGTATCACCATCATTAGATAGGATTTTCTTTCAAGTTTTTTTTTCTCTCTTTTCCTAGGCATTTTGTAGTGTAGAGCAAAGATCCTAATTGATACACCAAAGGGAGCTAGCCCTTATAGTCAAGAGATTCAATCCATTGATTAGGTCACCCACATCCTAGGATTGTTTCCATGTTTTAGCAGATTGTGAAGGCTTGAAACCACCTTCATAGGGTTGCAAGTTTGATTGATAATAGTTCAAAAGAAGGTGAAGTTGAGAAAGTTTTCATGACTCCCACTAAGCAATTTTAAAAGCATTGAACAAGCGTGAAGGAGGCCAAATAGGCTAAAATGTCAATCAAACCTAAAAGAAACCTAAAAAGAACATTCAAAGGATTTTCAAGTGATGTACTTGTAGCTAACAAAGGTTTCATGAGTGGTAAGTAATTTGATCACCTTCATAAGCAAGTTTTATTTGACAAACATACATCATATGATGATTTGTTCTCATGGAGCAGCTATGATTCTAGAAACATTATTTTTAATCCTGAGTGAAGTAAGGAAAACTATTTCATCACCTCAAACATGTTTTGAGGTTTGTACATAGTAGTTTAGGTGTGTTATTTTGAGTTTTGATGTGTGGTTTTCCCTAAATGCCTTGAGCATAGTGTGTTTGATTCTTTTTGTATGCTTTGTTATGATTTTTAAGTCTTTATAAGACATGTAGGTTTCATATTGTAGCATAACAGTGATTCCATTTCCCAATGGGAGGATAAGGCTAGTAATCCATTAGCAGTGTAGGCATACTACCCCTATGAATCACCATTTTGTTGACCAAATTTTGACCCTAACTCAAAATTGGTCAAACCTTATAGGTTGAAACTTCATAGGGTTGTAAAAAACTTGTATATGGTCTTTCATGGTCTTAAATGGTCCTAAAAAGTTTCATATGGTCATATTTGTCCTTTTCATGCCTTGTCCAAGGTTTGGTCTTATGTATACTTGTCTAGTATTAGGGGTCAATTATGAGGTATTGATGTTGTCAAACATGGTAAAAGGTTTGATATGGTTTAGAGTTATTATAAAAGTTTATTAATGTGTCACTAAGGTCACAATATCATTCATTAACCTTTTATTATGTTCTATTATGCTAAAATGACAAATTAGCCACCTTTTGGCCTATGTGGAGGAGTTGTATGTGCTATATTAAAATGAAAATGTTTAAATAAGACTCCCAATGTACCTTATGTCATAAATAGGTAAAATAATGTTTAGGTGTGGTCATATACTAACAAAATATGTATTTTAATGCCTAAACAAAGCAAAATGACACTTTACAAGCACTTTTGGGTACTTGTACAGCCTCTCAAGATCATTATTCAGTTAGTAAAAGTGTCCATTATAATCTATTAGATCTTTTTACTACTTTGAATCAAATTTTAGGTTGAATAGATACTTCATACGTTCCTTCTCCTCCATCACTACCTTCACAAGCTTAGAAAGGCAAAATTCAAGTCGATGGTACAACCAGGAGAGAGAGAGATAGTTAGGAGATAAATATTTATAAATTATAAGGGGTCATAATAATATTAAAATTAGTGGAATTTATTTTCATATTCATGTCCCCTCAATTTAGGAACAATCACTAAGAGTGACAGTAGGTCACTATGACTTATCCATCCAAGCAAGGTTTGATTTTGAATTTGTTTCTCCACTTCAAAATTTGATGGACATAAATGTTTTTGAGGAATAGTTTAATAGGTAAAATATATCCTTTACATGGTGGTTTCATTACCTAGCTCATTTCCATGAAATGTCTTCAATAGGAAGAAAAATGTCTCAATGTATAAGGTGTTTCAGTCACTCTTGTTATAAGTTGTGGTTGTTTGAGATGTTGGTCACTTTAAAAGGTTACTAATACTCCATTGTTAATGAAAAATCCCATCACTCTTCCATGATTCATATGTTCTCTCTCTGAATATGTCTCCTTATTAATAGTCTTTAAGAAATGTCATATGCCTTGCTCTTTGAAAAGCATGGTATAGTTCATCAATGGTTTTCCATAGGTTTGACTGCCATGTTGGATATAAATGGTAATGATAAAGCAATGAAAAATGATAAGAACACTATTGAATAGATTGATATCCTGAGTAAGGATAATAAAGTTTAATTCACCCTCTAATGAGGGCTTTAGATAGGTTTGATTCACCTACAAGTTTGCAAACTTATAGGTGAGCATCCACTAAGACTAAGTTTTCATATTGAAGTTTTCAAGCCATTAATAAGGGTGAAATAGGACCCTAAACACTTACATAACCTTGATAAACTTCTTAAGGCATGAATGGACTCATGAGAGACTCTAATTCTAAAACATAGACCTTACCATGAACTGACTGTATGTACAGGTCTATACGAACTAGAGGGACAAGTAGAGGTTCACATGATACATTATCAGAGTTCTTACAAGCTATTAAAAGGTGTTGGACAAAAGTAGAAAATTTGATACAACATAAGACTGTCCAAGGCTAAATAATTGGCTCTTTAAGCAGTGCGTACAAGCAAAGAGACCTACGTGCCTTAGGCCTGTAGGTCCTCATTGGGGACTAAAAGATGATTTCTCTCTAAATAAAAACAAGCCAAAATGCAAAATATGACTACAATGTAAATAGAATAAAATCAAAAACCATTGAATAATACCTATCCATGTGCAAGGTAGGAGATAGATAAGAAGATAGAGTTCATAAGATATTATGCCTACATAGGTCTATGTACAAAATAGAAAAAATCAGAAGTTGTGAAATACCATAAAATATCATGAACTCTATAAGTATAAACTTAAAAAAATCCTTTGCAATTGGAACTTTCTCAAAGCACCATGACAAAGTGAGAAGATTAAGTTTCAATCCTAATGCTCAAACTACCCTAAAGGTCACCTACAACCACTTTGAGAAGGCAACCTTAAAACTTGGTAGGTTGTGAAGACATAAGTGACTTGAGAGAGCATTTTGAAATGGTTCTATATTCTCATCAATGTAGTAATTCATTTATATTCTCAATGACTTAGGGTGGAGACCTAAAACACAAAGAATACAGCCAAATTCCCTATAGACACCTACAAGCTATATCCAAGATCAAGTTGGTTCCAAGCCTAAAAGGAAAAGCAGAGCGTATATGAATATATTGAGGTCTATCACAAGTGGATAGATAATTTATGAGAACATTTGAATAAAAAAGTAAACATGATGAAATGACAAGTGATATTGATCAAATAGAGTCTCAAAACCCTACCTATATAGTATGAAAACCATTTATAGTCTACCTATTTTTATGAGAGCTTTTGATTGATTAGAGAAGGGTTAAAATCATGTCAGAGGTCTGAGGAAAGGAAGGCCATTTAGGAATGGTTTCATAGTATAATAAATATCTCATTTATGCCCTTAGACCTAATGAGTAGAGTGAAGAAGGTCAAAACCCTATCTAGGCCTAATAAGCCTAAGACACACATAGGCCTAACTGCATTGCCAAGAGAAAACTATTGTTTAGAATGGAGAAAGGAGGTAAGGAGAATGGTTTGAATCATATGAAGATATCCACAGTGATGGCATGTCTTTATAAGACACTAGACTCTGGTGAGGAAGAATAAAATGAAGATAATTCCATATTCAAGCCTAACAAGCCTAATATCATGTATAGACCATAAAGTACAGTCATGAACAAGTGGCTTGTCAAGGGTAAAGTGATGGGCTGAAGGTTTTGAGAAGTTTATATACATAGTGCAAAGTCTCCAAGAACCATCCAAAGTCAGATCAAAGTAAGAGAAATGCCATTTTTGGCATTATGATTTCTTCAAACTCCCTTCATGTATGACTATCATTCAAGAGCAGTCTTCTCTTGCTTAGAGATCATGAACCCAATGCATGAAGCCAAGTGGTTTTCTAAGGAGGTATTAGGGTCTCCACACCTCACTCTTGAGGCATAAATTATTGCATTGAGTCTCTAACCTACATGAACAAAGGTTAAGCACCCAAACCCCTCTTGAATGGCTTGCTTACAATCTAAGGATCACCTTCTCACACTCAGAACTTTAATGAGGTTTTTCATGGGACCCAGTGGTGTTTGGAGGTGATGGAGGGCTCCCTTAACCATAATCTTGTGGCATTAGGAGATATAAAGAGGATTTATTCTTTATGAACAATCCTTAAGAATGAAACATGCCTAGAACCTTGATAGTGACCAGTCAAGAGAAATGGACATATAAAGCACATGTAACGACCTAGTTTACTCCTAAAACCTCTTAGATTTTTTTGATGACTCCAATTAGATTATCCACATATACTTTATTTGTACTTACAATTGTATGGACTGTAACAAATACACTATTTTGCATGATTTTTGGTGTTTTGTAGGGAGTAAAGGAGAACTTATCAACCATTAGAGGAGGTTATTTGAGATGTATCCCACCTATTCAAACCTAAAAATCTACATGGGAATTTTTTAAGTGGCCAAACAAATCTCATTTTCCAAGGTAGTCTCAAACATACCTAAAATGAGACTAGGTGGCAAGGCTATTTCATGTTTTCATACTTTCACAGGGTCTAAAGGCCTCAAATTTGACTTGGATGTTGGTGATAGGCTATGTAAATTTAATCACATGATTTTGGGTTATTTCACACATGTGAAAGAAGTATAGAGTAGAAAAACAAGGTTCTAGAAAAGGAGGCCTAATTGAGGAGAGAGAAAGGTCAAAAAAGGGGCTTCCACTCAAGAACTTGAACATGAAATTTGATAAGATGTAAAGGGATACTAGGTCCCAAAATGTGTGATTATATTCATAGGAACCTTTGTACATTATTCTACACAAGGATATTTATAGGTTTTTAAGGCTATAAAGAAAATAAGCCTAGTGAGAGTTTGAGGAGCAAAATAGGGTATTGGGAGTTATTTTAGGAACTAGAATGGATTTTTTCAGGTCTAATAAGATATTTGAAGACCTTCCATGGAGATACATCACCTTGGAGAAGATGAACTCAATTTTTTATCCACTTGGACCAAGTTAGGCATGAGAAATGAGGAGTTTCAAGAGACCTAGGCATATGATTGATGAAATGTCAGATTAGAGGAGTTTCTTAATGCATGATAGGTGTCCAATGAGGAGGTCTAAAGTCATTCATGGAGAATTTATTATTGATAATCCCATTTGTCATTATTCTTGTGCAAGAAAGGGTAGTTTTCAAGAGGATGATCAAGGTGTCAAGCTAAGTTCTAACTCCTATTCTACTTGGAGAATTGGAGGATTGGAAGATATTCAAAAGTGAGACACATGGATTTGGAATAATATTAATACTATTCATAACTCCTTGTTTTTAAATCTCACATGGACACTTTTTAATCTTCTCCTTTTATGCCCCCTTTCTCTCTCTCTTCTTAATTCTCTATATAAGCAACCACTTTTGGCTTTGTAAAGAATTCACATCTGATATGGTGAAGCCTTGATAGTTTGAGTACTAATTTTGCATTTGAATAAAATATTTCAAGTTGGTTTTGAGTTCTCAAGGTCTTGTCTAAGTGTGTGAATTATTTCATGGTTGAATGGCAAGTGATAGGCATCTCTCCTTGTGTTCATCTCACTCTCTCATGCTTTATGCAAGTAGTATATCTTATAATAGGTCACATGAATTATGGTTTTTTTTTTTGTATGTATTTAAGTGTAAGGAAGAGTACTAGTGTCTATAATCAGACCTTATATTCATCTACTTTGAGAAATTCATTTCATCTTACCTCCATGTCAAAATAGTTTTGTTAGAGAAACCTTGGGTGTTGAGATTAATTTTGTAAATTATCCTTCATAGTGGAAGTTCATGGTAGTCTTATGGAGTAAAACTTGGTGCATCACCTCTTTTAAGTTAGTTTTAATCCATTCTATCCCTTTTATTTCAAATCAAGTAGACTAGTGGCTAGTTGTAGTTTTGGTGCAAGGGAGCTAGCCCTTTAATCTAGAGACTCATCTCTACCATAGGTCACCTACAACTTGAAAGATGTTTCCATGTTACATCAAATTAGAGGATGGAGTAGACCTCCTTTAGGGTGAAAATTTGATGCATAACAGTTTTAGCACACCCATTAGGACTCATATTCTAGGAATTTATCAAAGGTAAATGCTGACCTTGGCAAATTTGAAGTTGTAAAGCTTCCTTGATGCAACATTTAGCGACTCTAAAAGGTTTTGAACTCCTAGTTATTTACTAGTAGGCCAAATTTCATGCCAAAGGTGTCTAAAAGATAACAATTTAAAGCTATTACCTTTGAATTTATTGAATTTCCTTTGGATTCATATAAAAGAAATAGATTTCTTCATACTCTTCCATACACCAAGTCACCTAAAAGGATGCTCTTTATTCCAGATTATCCAAGTTCTCCTAAGGCTGATAACATGGATATAAATATACCCTTTGTTACCTTCAATGTCCATATTCTTTGAGAACTTGATCACTATAAAAACATCCTTATGTCATCCCTCAAAAATGTGCCTTCATACATGGGACAAGCTACCACTACCCCTCTTGAACACATAAGAAACATTGCCAGTTTTTGTAATATTCATAACATCACTAAAGAAGATGTTGACATTAGGTTGTTGGTTTTTCATTTTAAGTTAAATGCACTTAATTGGTATGAAACTTTGGCTCCCAACTCTATCACTACATGGGATGAATTGGGTGATGCTTTGAGAAGGAGGTTTGAATATAAATATGAACACTTGTCTTTGATCAAGTAGTTGATCACAATATAAAGAGCACCTCATGAGGCCATTCAAGACTTCAAAACAATATTCCAAAATACTTGGGATAAGATCCATTACCTCAAGGCTTTCAATTGTGATATCTCCATGATGATTCAATCTATGGGAAGAGATACTTTTACTAGTGCTTATGAGACTACCATAAGCGTTGAGAACTTATTTATTCAAGCTGGGAAGATAACCCCTAGACCTCTCATGCCTTTTTTCCCTAATGTGCATGCTCATATTCCTACCATTGCTCTTATTCCCACACCAAAGAACAAGAAAGTTGCCCCTAATCAACCAAGCAAGCGAAAAAAGGAAGATATGATTAAGGCTCTTAGAGAAGAGGTTCAATCTCTTAAGAGGAAATAATAATAGTAACAATGGAGATCTCTTTAAATACCTTTCCATCCTTACCATTACTATCAAGCTCATATACAACCTTTTCAAGGTCATTATCAAGGACAAGGGTAGCTAACTCAAGTGAGGTAACATAATGGGAAAAATCAAAATGTTCCCTCTATAGACATCCAAATCTAGCCACAAATGGCTTTCAATCAGATTTCAGATTGATTCCTACCAACCATTTCAATTAAGCCTAGGAGTCACTGAATACCCCAAATTTTTGTGTGCATCCTTCATCAATGTTTAGAATCATGTTGAGGCATCCCTATTTGGGGTATTATACCATACACAACAATAACCTCTTATAGATTCATCCCTAATCATCTTGTGTCATAACAACTATTAATTTGGCCTATGGACCTGGTAAATGGGGCACTTGATTAAATCTTAAAAGAACTAAAATTTTAATAATAATCAATTAATAAATTAAAACATATTAAATTCTTAGTTGAATTATCTAGTTGCAATTAATGAATATTTAAAAATAGAAATTCCAAAAATCAAAATATCAAGCCTTTTCATCATTACCTTTATGAGTTGTCAAGCTCTTTGAAAATATCTCAAAATATCTAATTTTAGAGCCATGCCTATTAATTGAAAATCATAATTACATGATAACTTTTAACTCAACCAGAGTTACTCTTAACTCACCTAGGGTTAGTTTGAACCCATTCCATATTTAAACTCAACCTTAACTCACCTTGGGTGAGACTTAATTCTTGAGACTATAAATACAAAGCCATACCCCTTTATTTCTAAGTTTGAATATTGTAGAGTTATTATGCAAGATTTCTTCCATAAGCCTCATGGAAGTAAAGTTACCATGCCCAAATATTAAGCCAAGCAATCAAAATCTAAGGTGTCAAGGAAAGGTGAAGCCAACAAAGCTTCATTGATGAAGATTTATTGATGCACAAGTCAAGCAAGCCATTCAACAATCCATTTAGATTTATACGGAAGGTAAAAGAGTGTATTCTTTTATGTTTTTGTTGGGCTTTCATATATTTATTTGTTACCTAATCTCTCCCTAGTGTCTAGGCTAGAGGTTTTAGGATTTTAGTGTGTTGTTTTGAGTTTTATTTCTTAGACTACCACTATACAACCTCCCCTCTATGTATTTCTTGTCCACACTTTGGCATGTCCGGTGGGATCAAACATCCCATATAACCAAGGAGAATGATATGTTACTTTTAATTCTGCTAATGGATAAATTAAAAAATTCAACTTCATTTTTAATGTCTTTTTGTTTTAAGCAAGTCACAAGTTGTAGGGATCGATGTTGATTTTTTCTAAAATTAATAGGGATTGACACCAATTTTCTAGATTGTCGTTGATTACCAGCATTGACCAAGATCTCTATGTTAAAAATAGAACACAGTGGAAACATAGTAAAAGAGTGTTTTACTTCATTTTTCTTGTCTTCATTTTGTGTTTGAGGATATGAATATTGTTTATCTAACCCTTTTATTGCAGGATCTAGTGAGATATATTGGTTTTAAGCTCATTTTATTAATCATTTTTCCATCAAATCAACCTATGTTTTTGTGTGTTTTATAGTGAAATATTGATGATCTGCTTGATTGAAGTTGATTCTTGTGGATCAATGACAATCCATCTCTGAGACAAGAAATATAAAATTTGAGAGTTAATTTTAAAATATTATTTTCTCACTTGACTTTGAGCTTCTTGGTAGGCAAACCCTCTAATAAATTTTAGGTCCTAAGGTAGAAAAGGAAAAGTTTAAGCATGGTTAAACCTTACACACATTATCTTTGTTGCTTAAAATTAACTTGGTTATTTTCATCTCTTAGTTTTTTTTGAAAAAAAAATCAAGTTTTTTAAACAACTAATGCCAAGGGAATCAAACTTCACTACATAATTCATTTTTGTGATTAAAATGAACTCTCACATTTGTTAAATATTCATAAGAGTTTTCATTTTCTTGCTTGTTTACTGAAAGTGTTGTTTATAAAAATGAGTGATGCATGTATGCTCACCCCTATCCCTTTTAGGGAACTTGGGTGATCAAAAAAACTCATTCTTTGCATTTTTTGCTTTAGACTAAAAGCATGGAAGAAAAGTCATTAAGGCCCTTCCCAAAAAATTTATGATTTGGGTGAACCAAAAATGACCTTAAAGTCCTTCCACTTGTCTTTATTTTTATGTAGATTAGCTTGTGAGTGGGATTTCATCACCTCCTCATAGGTTCTTTAGGGAAGTGTTAACTCAGTAATTCATCTCTTGGCATTGTTTCAACCCCACTCCATGGTGGGGTATATAAATTGAGGGTGACCTACATGGATGCTTGTTTTGAGTGGTTAAAACAAGATCCATTAATGGTACTCAGCCTTGAAATCTAGGGATGGGGTAACTCAAACATTTCACTACACTGAGCAATTGACATATGTAATGGTTGTCAAAAGGACTAGACCTTTTCATAACAAATCGATGGATGTAGATCCAAATGACATGATTGTGTCCTAATTTTTGCCATGCATATGTGACCATATAAAAACTCTTGAGAGAACCCCACTTATCCTAGACATATTGGTTATGTAGGGTGAGTATCCCACAATTCCATGTCACCTACAAACTCTTGAGAGAAGAGGGGGATTGAAAACCCTACTTTTTATGCACTTTTACTTTTTAGATTAACAACTTAAAATCCTCTCAAGAGTAAGTATATAAACAAAATTTGATAGTACATTGCAACCTTGTCAATTTTAGGATTTAAGATGTTACACTTAGGTATTCATGTAATTTTATCCTTTCTTACATGGTCTTATGTATAACTATTTGTTTGTCATACCACATCTGAAAACAAGTTTTATCTACACATCACTCCTTTGTTTGAAGAGGTGTTATGTTATCCATTTGACATCATGCCTTTGACTTAGTCTTTTTTTCAAACGTTTATGTGAGTATCACTTGTTTTAAAGGCTGTCATTACGTTTCCCAATTCATTCCAAGTGTTATGCCTTAGTGTCTTAAATCAAACCATTTGTCATATATTTAGAGCACGATAATGTCATTACACTACTCAAACCATTTAAAAGACATGTTGCCTTATATCCAAATTCCAATTTTGAAACCAAAACCACGTGATCCTTTTGGATCTATACCTAGTGCCATCATGTTGTCCATTCTTGTCTAGTTTGTTACCTATTTTAAAGAAGCCTAGTTTTTCAAGTTGAGTTCAAAATTAGCCTTGACAAGTTTAGATTCAAACATTGATTGATTTGTGTCTATGCCTTGTGTAATTTTGGCTTAGATGTTGATATTTCCCTTTTGGGTTGTGTAACTTAGGTTAATCATTTATTCAAATTGAAAACTATTTTTTACACCTATATTTAGGGAAATGATCTATCTTGCATGTGCCTAAAGTTCCATGTATTTTTCTAAATGATCAAGCTTGTGTTTAAATGTGAATGCCTAGTTTGTGCCAAAGTGTTTCAAAACTATTAGATTAAGTCTCCTTCCTTTTAGACCTTGTTTCATTTAAAGTATAGCTTTTTTCCCTTTTTCAAAAGACCTAGCAATACCTATTTTGAGTCTAGCTTGTGTGCCCTATTTTCTAAAATACCTAGCAACTTTTGTTTCTTTAGACCTAGTTTAGACTTTTTTGTAGCACTTTATACCTAAGTCGGTATTCCAATTTTTATTCATCTAATTGAATTTTTTATTTTAAACATTTTACGTTAGACTATTTTAGACCAAGTTTTAACACTAAACCATTTTGGAGATACACTTCCAATTTTTAAACCAAGTTTAAACCATTTGTCCTTTGGGCATTATTTTTAAGAGTTTATAGAACTCTAGGCCTTATTTGTGAAACATTCATAATTGAGTTGGATATGTCCCATTACACTCATATAGAATCCATGTATAATCTATGTTATGATAATGTGTTTGCACAAGATGACTTTTTTCAAGAACCCTATGGTGATGATGCAGTTTATGAGATGGATGTTATAAAGTGTTGTCATTCATGTAATTGATGTCAATGATGATATCATTCATGTTAAGATTTATGTCATTTATGCCAAGGTGCATTTGGTGAAGATACTTGGTGAGTGGTCTTTGAGATATGAGTTTGTGTGCTTGATGTGATAAGTAAGACATGTGACATGAGAGAATTTGGAGGAGGCAACCTAATGTCTCTTTTATTAAGAGAGAATTTGAAGGAAACATAATGATTCTTAGATTTTTTGTTATCGAGGTTGTTTCAATGGTGTGATAATTTTATCTGATGAATATTTTTGTTTGATAGCATCATTAAGGTAAGCATGTTTGATTACTAATCCTTGACTACAAGGTGTCTTGAGAAGTCTAGTCTTAACAAGAATAGTCATAACATGATCATGTGCATGATAAACATGAAGAGATATGTTCAGAGTTATGACATTGTTTGAGGAGCATGTAATTCATGTGAGTAAGGTGTAGAAGCATCAAGGAGTGTTTCAAGGTCAATTGTTAAGTTTCAAGTATTTAAGAAGCCTAGTCATGGCATGTAAAGTCTTTGTGAGAAGGTATGAGCTTGGTGGATTGGTAGGATGAGTGCACACAAACATGAATGAATGTATAAGGTTACTTGAGCATGCATATGAGGCATTGGATCACTTTCGATAGTTTTAAGGTGAGTATACATGGGTAGGACCTACAGATCAAGACTATAAGTAGATCATTTCTAGACCCTACCTAGCCTAATGAGGCATCATGATATATTTTCAAGGCCTATGAAGGATGTAAATTAGTGCTTTAGAATGAGATAGGTTGCTTGAGTTTATGTTTAAGGTGTAGAGCACATGTAAATATGCATGAAGGTCAGTTTCAAGGCCAAATGTGATTTGTAAGTCAAGGTCTAAGCAAGCAAAGAGTGAGATTATAGCCTAATGGACCAGTTTCAAGGCCTAATGTGATTTTTAGGTCAAGGTCTAAGCAATCAAAGAGTGAGAGTATATCCTAATGGGGTATCATGATCAATTTCCAAGGCAAGTGTGAGTATGTGTACTGAAAAATGTATTGTGAGTGCATTATGAGATCTTGATCTCTGTGACAAACCCCTATGAATGCCTCTATATTGAGGGGACTTGTTGAACTTGTGCAGGAGATATACTCAAAATAAAAATATTTGTAAGATGTATGTTAGTGAAATCATATACAATATATGCATAATAATCCAATCTAATGTGTATACATAACATCAGAATGTAAGATAATATGACCAAAAGTTTTTAACATGTGATTTATGTTATGTCTAGCATTCATAAGACTATTAAGATAGATATAATAATATAAAAATATGAGTAATGACTAAGCAACTACATAGGGGGATGGGGCATTATTTCCATCATGACACCTAAGTAAGAAGGGGAGATGCATGAGGTCCCTCATGGCATCAAAAATTGGAGTGTGTAACAAGCAAGAGACAAGTGTCATGGCTATGACACATACAATAAATCATACATACAACACACATGAGGCATGAAAAATAGGCTAAGGGGCCACAATACAAGGGATATGGGCACATGTCACTTTATCTAAAAAAGTAAGACATACAAGGACATGTTCAAATGTCTACATATGTAAATAGCAAGTAAGTTAGCTTAGAACCACATAAAAGGATGTTCAAATGTTTGCATACATAATAAGGAAGGCACACACAAGGACATAGGTACATGTCCAAAGAATACATACAATGAAAATAAATGGCATAGAGCCAAATAACAATGGCATATTCAAATGCCCTCGAATAGAAGAAGCATAGAAACACAATCAAGTCTAAACTAGGAAAGATAGAAATGAAAGTATGCATGAACATGTAATATAAATCTATGTAAGGGCTAAGATGTACATATATTGAGTCTAAATTAGTAGTAGGTGTTAAAAATTTTGAGTAAGTGTAGTACGATCAATATCAAGATATAACAATGCTAAAGTTGTGATGTAAAGTGTAGAAAGATGGAACCTGGTAATTGAAATTGTGTATAAGGTGCCCCCAAATGGTTGAATGTGTCAAATGAAGAACTTGTATATCTATGTAGATTCCCCCAATGGATAGATAATAAAAAATCTAGATCGGTGTGGTGGACCTGAGTCCTGTAGCAATTTACAAGCACTCGACAAGATCAAGTGAAGCATGCATGTATGATAAAACTGACTATACTAAGATAGATAGCATATGTAGTGTTTGGAAAATATAAAGATGTAAACATGGAAATCCATAAAATATGTAATTTTGTGTTTTCTAAGTAAATTTTGAATTTTTTTGTGGTTTTGACATATTATATTGTTTTTGTATTCTCTAGATATAAGATATGTACAAACAACATGAAAATGAAACTATGTATAAGGAGCAATAAATAAGGAAAGTATGTCTAATTAAATACTATAAATAAATGACATAGTGTAAAATCAAAGTGCAATGTCCATATAGACCCAAGAGGACATCCATGGGATGTGGATAATCAAATGGTGGATTAGGTGGGAGGTCATCCAATGTCAAATATTGGATTTATCCAAACTTCAATGAGTCTTCATCATTGTGGTCATCATGTTATTCTATATGTATAAGTGGAGCCTAATCCCTAGCATTAGTCAAGATTTTGTGCATTTGAATAGCATGTTGATCTATTATGTAATATGCCTCCCATGTGGTCTCAGTGTAAACCACATCGGATCGTAAAGTATTTGTATGAAACCTATGGTTCTCATTTATACCATCATGTCAAATGTATACTGTAGACACCTAAATTACATTTAGTGTTAAAATACACCTAAAATATATCAATAATTCTTCTTAAAATAATTCATTTTATTTCCCTCCAAATTAAAATAATTGAATAAGTCAAATTAGTTAATTATGCACAATTCAAATCCTTATTTTAAATATAAAATCTAGATTTTACACCTCATTCAACATCTTCCACCTTATTCTCCCTCACATGTTGACTCATCCCAACCAAACCCATAACTTTATCAACCTCTTATGAGTAATCATTGGAGTTGTCAATAAGTTTGACTCATTCCTACTAACTCAGCTAACCAACCCCATGCTTCTCTCACCCAGTTAAAATGGTCTTCATCCTCATGGATGATGACTCGTTAGCCATCGTTGATTATTTGGATCATTTAATAAATCCAAATAATGCTCCACCATTGGATCTTCCTCTAAAAAACTATAAATAAGCTTGAAAACCTTCATTTTCAAGAATCTTGACTTATGCTAATAAAGTTTTATTCAATTCACAAGTGAATCAAAGCATACAAAAACTCCTCTTGTACCAAAAAGTTACTTGTTCTCTTTACATTGTAAGAGTGAGCAACTAAATTTTTGAAGAGTAAATCAAGTTTACATCACAATATAGAAAGCTTATAGGTTTGTGTTTTTTGTTTTCTTTGTGTGTTTCTCTATCTTATGTTGAATTTAGCTTAGATTAAGATTGTATAATTAGTTGATTTCTTAGCATTTATAAATTTAGTTCACACATTTTTGGCACATCTGGTGGGACTTTCTCTCACCTTTTTCATCCTTTGATCATCATAGTCATATTTAGAAAGCATTTTTCATTTGATATTTATTATTTTTATTTTTATATGAATTTAATCTTGTCTTTGTGAGTGTTGGTATAAGCTATAAGATGTTATCAGACATTTTCTGCTCGATTGTGTATGCCCATTATGTAACAGCAATGGAAACATCAATAGCAAAATTGTACCTCATAACAGTGTAATAAATTTATGACCTATTTTTAGTCTTTTTTTTCTTATTTTCTTTACATCATTGGATTTATGTTCATGTTCTACCTCTGTCTGTGTTTTTTAGTTTTTTGTAATTATTTTTATAGGGAAAAAGCAAAGTCAGTATACTTTTCAATGAAATCATTGTGTCTAATAGTGAAATTATAATTTTTAGTAGAAAATTTATTCGATTGAGTATCAAAATCATCCTATTAGTCCCTCTATTTTCTATTTTGCATTTGCAAGTTTAAATAGTGAAATCGTCATCCTTAGTAGCAAAATTTTCTTTTAGGGTAGCGAAATCATCTTTTTTGGTAGTGAAATCAATTTTACAGGTTACAAATTTGTTATTTTGATCAAATAATTCATCTCCATCGATAAAAAATTCATCATATAGGGTAAGAAAAATCATTTTGTAAACATGAAATTGTTCATTATATGATTTTTATATTCTATCTTTTTTTGGTGCTTAATTTATTATAATAATTTTCTATCTTTTTGTGTAGCTATGAATTTATCATAGAGAAGTGATTTTTACTTTGTTTTTATGGTTTTTATTTTCTCTATTATAGGTTACCTTGATTTAAGCTGAAGTAAGCATTCTAACTATTTGTTTTTAGAATGCTTGTCAAAGATAATCAGCAAAAAAGCTAAATAAAAATCAATTGATTTCTTTTACTAATGCTTTCAATCTTGTTTTCAAAGTTTTTAGTAATTACATCATATTTCATTTCAACATTTTGTTTGTAATTGTGAAAATTGTGTATGTTCTTCCCTTGACATCTATTCATGAGGATACTCAAGAATCAGAAACATTTCCATAATTTTCTATGTTACCCAAGTAGTGCCTACATATGCTCTTTCCTTGGCGTCACATTGGTCATGATACTTGGAAATCAGAAATAGATACTTCATTTTTATTTTATTTTTTAGGGGTTCTATTGACCATGAATTTTACCACCACATAGTAGGTCAAACCTTGTTTACCAGTAGGGTATATAAATTGAGATCTAGTTGTTTTAATTGCCTAAGTAATTATGTGTTTTATGCACATCATGATGTGAGCGGATTTCATGCTCTAATACCCAGGGTTTCAATAATTGCCTTGAAATATGATATCACTAATTGTCAACACACTGAGACCCCTATAGCTAGGTTGGGCACTTTGGGACAAGACCCATTAGTATGCATCCTCTTTATCTATTTTTTCCATGGTTTTTTCCCCTAGATAATCTTGTTTAAACCTTAAGCCTGGGATAACCTTCTATACCATTCAAATTTGGTGTATTGGTTAGCAATTATCACAAAGAATATACCTTCCACACACATTTGAAACTAGACTCAGTGGGTCATAGGAATGGTAGGATCCTCCATGATTAGTGCTTTGAAATATCAAGTTGTAGCTAAGAGTATGGATGAGTCAATGACATCGAAAGACCCAATAGTTGTTCATGACCCTCATCCTAGTTTTTCACCTTTTTTGTGCAATTTCCTAACTATTTAGAATATAAATTTGTTTGTTATTTCCTTATGTTTACCATGTGGTAAAAAAATCATTTTTTGAAAACTAGTTCTTTTGAGTTCAAACCATATTCTAAAATAAATTCTTTTTATCAAAAACTTAAAATAAGTGGTTCAAGAATTCAAATTTTTTAGTCAACTTTTTGGTTAGTATCATCCTTTCTCTTTAAGTCATTTTTCCTTTTTTAACCATGCATATTACTAGGCAAATGGCCATGTGTTAGGTTATGGAGCTAAAAGCTTCACCCAGATGCAAACATGGAGGGTTGCTAAGTGTCACAGTCACCGACGTCGGCAGGCCACATCGACGTCAGGCAGGGGTCGATAAAAAGCAACTGACATTGGCAGGAGTCAGCTAACATCGGTCACTTCTAGTCAAACAGGGACTGACATCGGTCACCTGTGTGGTTCCAAAACTGGTTGTTGATGAACAATCAGTTAGTTGAATGGATTGTTTGCATGTTAAAGACTAAGTCGAGTCTTGAGCCGCTTGTCTAATTATTATATGCATGGGATCTATATAATAGACTCATGGGCTATATTGTAAGGTGTAGAACTAGAAGAATTCTTCCATTGGTGGAATCATAGGGGTTCTTCCAAGTATGTAAGATCAGGTTGATCTGCAGGGTGTGCAAGATCAGGGTGGAGATCTACATGGGTAAGTAAGGTCGATTGATCTGTAGGGGTGTGTGTGTGTGTGAGGGTCAAAAGGAGATCTACGGGGTAGCAAGATCCAAGGTGACAGCAACACATCAAAGAGCAAGATCAGGTGAGATCTACTTGGAGTACCGGTTCGTACTCAGTTATACTAGCAGTAGTGTACTGACTGGTTGAGGTGAACAACATCTCTGTGTTTGAGTTGTTTCTTGTGACCTGTATTGAGAGAAGATAACTCTTGAGGGAAAGAGATATGTACATCTGAGAGGTGTGAAAAGAAAGTGTGATTTTTCTTCATTGTATTTCCTTTTGGAATGAATTGAATATAATTGTGTGTTGCCTCTCATATTCTGTGTTGTTTCTATTTCTAGTTACTTGTACTTTTGGTATAATTCTGCATGTTTAAGTTGCTTATACAAAGGTAATCATATGTGCTCTTAAATCTGACAAGTTGTGTCAGAGCTTTGGGGAACCTAGGTCCTATCAATTGGTATCAAAGCGAGGTTAGAGGTTCTCAAAGCAAGGTTTACTAACAGGTGGTTCAAATCTGGTTAGTGTTTGTTGATTATAGGTCACTCTCAGGGGTTTCTAATTGAGTGGGAGTATAGCAACGGCAGAAGAAGGTAAGCTGAGAATGGAGAAATTCAAACACAGGGGTTACACCATAGGATGTGTGGTGGTTGGTCTTCAAGATTGAGCTTGAAGAGGAATACAAGCCAAGATACAAATTAGACAATGTACTAGTACAGGTACAGGTGCAGTTATTTATCTCCAAGTGGGAGATTGTTAGGTTGTGGAGCTAAAAGCCTCACCCAGATGCAAACATGGAGGGTTGTTGAGTGTCACAGTCACCGACGTTGGTAGGCCACATCAACGTCAGGCAGGGGTCGATAAAAAGCAACTGACATCGACAGGAGTCAGTCGATGTTGGTCACCTCCAGTCAGACAGGGACCGATGTCGGTCACCTGTGCAGTTCCAAAACTTGTTGTTGATGAATAGTCAGTTAGTTAAATGGGTTGTTTGCATGTTAAAGACTAAGTCGAGTCTTGAGCTGCTTGTCTAATTATTGTATGCATGGGATCTATATAATAGACTCATGGGCTGTATTATAAGGTGTAGAACCAGAAGAGTTCTTCCATTGGTGGAATCATAGGGGTTCTTCCAGGTATGTAAGATCAGGTTGATCTGTAGGGTGTGCAAGATCATGGTGGAGATCTACATGGGTAATTAAGGTTGGTTGATTTGCAGGGGTGTGTGTGTGCGAGGGTCAAAAGGAGATCTACAGGGTAGCAAGATCCAAGGTGACAGCAACACATCAAGGAGTAAGATCAGGTGAGATCTACTTGGAGTAATGGTTTGTACTCAGTTGTACTGGCATTATTGTACTGACTGGTTGAGGTGAACAATAGCTCTGTGTTTGAGTTATTTGTTGTGACCTATATTGAGTGAAGATAACTCTTGAGGGAAAGAGATCTGTATATCTGAGAGGTGTGAGAAGAAAGTGTGATTTTTCTTCATTGTATTTCCTTCTGGAATGAGTTGAATACAATTGTGTGTTACCTCTCATATTCTATGTTGTTTCTATTTCTAGTTACTTGTAATTTTGGTATAATTATGCATGTTTAAGTTGCTTATACAAAGGTAATCATATGTGCTCTTAAATCTGACAAGTTGTGTCAGAGCTTTGGGGAACCTAGGTCCTATCAATTGGTATCAGAGTGAGGTTAGAGGTTCTCAGAGCAAGGTTTACTAATAGGTGGTTTAGATCTAGTTAGTGTTTGTTGATTATAGGTCACTCTCAGGGGTTTCTGATTGAGTGGGAGTATAGCAATGGCAAAAGAAGGTAAGCTGAGAATGGAGAAATTCAAACACAGGGGTTGCACCATAGGATGTGTGGTGGTTGGTCTTCAAGATTGAGCTTGAAGAGGAATACAAGCCAAGATACAAATTAGACAATGTACTGGTATAGGTACAGGTGCAGTTATTTATCTCTAAGTGAGAGATTGTTAGGTTGTGGAGATAAAAGCTTCACCCAGATGCAAACATGGAGGGTTGTTGAGTGTCACAGTCACCGATGTTGGCAGGCCACATCAACATCAGGCAGGGGTCGATAGAAAGCAACTAACATCGACAGGAGTCAGTCGACGTCGGTCACCTCTAGTCAGACAAGGACCGATGTCGATCACCTGTGCGGTTCCAAAACTTGTTGTTGATGAATAGTCAGTTAGTTGAACGGGTTATTTGCATGTTGAAGACTAAGTCGAGTCTTGAGCTGCTTGTCTAATTATTGTATGCATGGGATCTATATAATAGACTAATGGGCTATATTGCAAGGTGTAGAACCAGAAGAGTTCTTCCATTGGTGGAATCACAGGGGTTCTTCTAGGTATGTAAGATCAGGTTGATCTGCAGGGTGTGCAAGATCATGGTAGAGATCTACATGGGTAAGTAAGGTCGGTTGATCTGCAAGGGTGTGTGTGTGCGAGGGTCAAAAGGAGATCTACAGGGTAGCAAGATCCAAGGTGACAGCAACACATCAAGGAGTAAGATTAGGTGAGATCTACTTGGAGTACCGGTTCGTACTCGATTGTACTGGCAGTATTGTACTGACTGGTTGAGGTGAACAATAGCTCTGTGTTTGAGTTGTTTGTTATGACCTGTATTGAGAGAAGATAACTCTTGAGGGAAAGAGATCTGTACATCTGAGAGGTGTGAGAAGAAAGTGTGATTTTTCTTCATTGTATTTCCTTCTAGAATGAGTTGAATACAATTGTGTGTTGCCTCTCATATTCTGTGTTGTTTTTATTTCTAGTTACTTGTACTTCTGGTATAATTCTGCATGTTTAAGTTACTTATACAAAGGTAATCATATGTGCTCTTAAATCTGACAAGTTGTGTCAGAGCTTTGGGGAACCTAGGTCCTATCACCATGTTGAATCCTCCTAAATCAAAGAAAGATCCTTTTGATAATGACCCCTTTCAATTCCTTGGTCAAGAGCATCATGTGGAGATACATGAAATATCTGATCAATAAGAAGACAAACGAGGGGCTTTCCAAGATGATGGTAGCCTCAAAACTTTCCAACCTCTACCCTCATTTGATGAGTATATCATGTCTAACAAAAATTAAGTATTGCTTTGAGCTTTAAGCTTTGGTTCAAAATCACCATTTGACTTTGATGTATATAATTTTTAATATCTAATTGAAAGCAAAGAACCTTCATCTTCTAATCCCAATCAATAAATCTCACAAGGTTACTTAGAGGTTATCAATGCTCTTATTCCTTCCTTATAATCTCATCCTTAAGTCTCTCAAGACAAAGGGAAAACTATTTCACGTGAGGAGTCATCTCAAACTAGAAATGGTTTTTCCACAAAAATCCATACAACTCAAGGAAATCTAGAGATTATGAACTTTCAATCTCATCAATTAATCAATACCTTTGGTAATCCTAATATGAATGTAAATACAAATTTACCATTGTAACACCATCCAAATAATCTAATTTTGAATATACCTTCAAACTCATCAATCATACACCCCACCAATTAAAATATGAATCCTACTTCAAATTTACCCATCATGAAACAAGATAACCTAAACTTGAACATGTGTCTCCCATTTAATTCAAGTTTTATCTATGGACATTTGATTACACCAAATTTGATTACACACCCAAATTCACAAGGTTATAATCAAATTAATCTGAGTTTGAATCTTCATTCAAACTCATTAATCAATCCTAATCAGATCTTCTAAAGCTCACCAATCGTATCCAATAAAAATCAAAGCTTGAGTACTTATTATAGCTTGCCCAATAAATCATCCAATCCTAGTTTGAATGATGCTTCACTCACATTCAATAATCTAAATTTGAATAATAGTGTACCAAATCAGTTTTTACTTGGATAGGTTCCATCCAATCCAAATTTGAATACAAATCCAGATTCAACTCTAAATCAATTTAAGTCTAATCCAAATATTTCATTTAATTCTACCCCAAATACCAACACAAACTCAAACCAAAACCAAACACAATCTGATTGTAACCTTAACCTCAATAATCCAAACACAAATTCTAATTCAAACTTTAACCAAAATCAAAATAACCCAATCCAAAATTCTAATCAAACTAATTCAAACCTAGGTTTTAATGATTTTAATTTAAACTCCAACTAGCTTCCACAACAACAAAAATCAAGCTTGTTTAAATAAATGGGTTTCGGTTATAACACCAATCCTAATTCTATGAAATTCAACACCAGTACACCAAATAATTTAAGCTTCAAGCCAAACTCAAACTTTACACAAAACCCCAACCTTGGTTTTAACCCAAACCCAAATCAAACAAATTTTGGATTTAACCAAAATTCAAATCAAATGAATTTTGGTTCCAATACAAATCAAAACCTTGGTTATAACAGCAACACCTTTTCACACCCTCAAAATGTTAATTTCAACAATCAAACTCCAAATAATTTTAATCAACACACTCCCCAAAACACAAATCAATTCATGGGTCAACCACCTAATTCATTAAGTCAAATGAACCAACTATACCCATATATCATGTAGTAATTTCAAAGCATAAAGGATAGAGTTCAAGGCTTAAAATATAGCACTTATAATCAATAAAAATAATTTAAGTTTGAGGAAATTTGCTCATATCCATATGATTTAAGTAAAATGACTACACCTATTCCCAAATACTTTGAATTCCTAAAATTTTATAAGTATAAAGGTAAAGGAGATCCTAAAGAACATCATCATAATAAAGGCATACAATAATAATGAGCATCAGTCTATTGGCATAATCCATCTTCCTTTGATGGTAGGTTATATCATTAAGGAAACTCTTGTTCATCTTCTTTATCTTGATTTACCATACAATATACTCCTTGGACATCCATGGATTCATTCTATGAATGCCATTCCATCTACTCTTTACCAATGTTTAAAATTCTCCCATGCAAGAATGGACGTAACTATACAAGGTGATCCTCATCCCTTCCAATATTTTAAGTTATTGGAAGGTAAATATCAAAAATCAAAATATCTACCATTCACAGAAGATAATATTACCCTTGTTGAGGATTATCCTTCACCTGAAAACTATGTCCATCATAAAATATTATTTCAAACACTTTCCCTTGGTGTTTGGATTAATACACCAACTCTTTACGTCTTAATTGAAAAACCATTAACTAATGAAACATCTAATAAACCATCCAAACAAGATTCAAATACATTATCTGAGAAAGCTTCAAATCAACCATTTATTGAACAAGCTTCCAATAGTCCTTCTAATAATAAAAGCTTCCAGTCCATCACTCGCTATAAAATCATCCTCATGCACTTCTTCCCACTTTAAATTCATTGATTGATGCATAAACAAGTACATCATCCAGGGTTTTTACACAAGTACAATACACACCAATCCAAATGACTATGGCAGAACACACCATCTAAAGGATAAAAGAATGGTTAAGAAGCTTGGTCAAATGAAATTTATCGAGGGAGGTTTTCTTTTTAATGAAAATATCAAAGATTCAAATTCTTCCTAGCTTTATTCTAATGAACTAGCTACTTGTTTTTCCACCAACAAATATCCTATTACAAAATCCATCATGTGCAAAATAATAAAATATAAAGGAAAAGGTCTTGGCCTCCATGAACAAGGTTTTATTGAACCTATCACACAAAAATCAAATGAGGCAAAACATGGTATATGATTTAACCCTCTTAATGCGCATCTTAAACTCTCCCAAAGTGAATCTTCTAGTGAGTCAGAAGATGATTCTTTAGACAATGAGATGGTTCCATAATTAGCCATTTTGAAGATCTTGCCCCAACTAAGCTATTCCATGAGAAAGTCATCCTTACACTTGACCTTGCATGTCCATATCTCATACATTGAGATCAACTATCCACACCTCAAGTTGATCATTTTCAGAATGATGAAGCTTTATCTAAATTCTTGAGAACAAGAGATCAAATTCTAGTAGGTAACCACAAGAAAGGATTTCTAATATAACTAGTAGATTTAGCATACTTTGGGGAATAAAAATTACATCACTATATTAGTTCTACCTCCACATCCAAACAAGAAGAATTTGAGGAAGATTTCCATATTCTTACACCACCCCTAGATTATAAAGATGAATCAACTCTACTTTTTGAATAAAACATTCATGTAAACATCATCACTGAAGAAGATCTTGGAATTATAAAACTTGCCATATCACTCACTCAATAAGAAAGGGACATATTTACACTTATGATTCATGAGTTCTCTTATGTCTTCACATGGTCTTATGTAGATATTTGAGGACCAGATCTAAAGTTAGTAGTTCATCATCTTGTGGTGAATCTTAATGCAAAACTAGTAAAATAGAAACTCTCTAAGATGCATCCCAAGATTTCACTACTGGTAAAGGAAGAACTAAAGAATCAGTTGGTTGTTAGTTTTATACATCCTATTAACTAAAATCATACCAATGTCAAAAAAACTAGAAGGAATTAGAGTATACATATACTTTCATGATATAAACAAAGCATGTCTAAAGGATGATTTTCCCTTGCCTTACATAGATATGATTGTAGAGTCAACTGCATGAGATGCTATCTTTAATGGATGATTTTTTAGTCTATAAACAGATAAAAATTGTTGTCAAAGATCAACACAAAATGACATTTACATCTCCATGGGGAATATTCTATTATCAGGTGATGCTTTTTGGTTTGAAAAATGTTGGAGCTATATATCAATGGGTAATGACCATCATTTTTCATGGCATGCTTAATGATATTATGGAAGACTATGTAGATGATATCCTGGCTAAATATAAATCCAAGAAAGACCACCCTTAAGTTCTTCACCATATTTTTGAATGAATGAGAGAGTACAACATGATATTGAATACAAATAAATGTGTGTTTGGTGTAACATCAGGAAGTTGTTAGGGTTCTTTATCTCACAACATGGCATTGAAGTTGATCCTTCAAAGGTTTCATCTATCATGGATATGCCTCCACCTAAAAATCTTAAATGGCTTAAAATCTCTAAGGGAAAATAGAAGCAATCAAAAGATTCATATCTCTACTTGTAAACATTTGTCACCCATTCACCTTTTTGTTGAAAAAGGATACTCCTTTTATATGGAACGAAAATTGTAAAAAAGTATTTGACAATCTCAAGCAATATGTTTCCAACCCACCAGTGTTAATGCCACCTATTGTGGGTAAACCTTTCTTTGCACTTGGGGCATTATTAACACATCATGATGATAATGGGAAAGAATGATTAGTATACTAATTGAGTAAAACATTGATATAATATGAGATAAACTAATATCAAATAGAAAAAGATTATCTTGTGGTTATTTTTACTTCTCAAAAACTAAAACATTACATGCTTAACACACAAACTAAAATTACTGCTAAGATTGACCCTCTTAAATATCTTTTATCTAGAACCACCTCAACATGCAAGATGGCTAAGTGGGTTATGCTTATAAGTGAGTTTGATTTAGAATATGTTAACAAAAAATTAGTCAAATGACAAGTTCTAGCAGATATATTAGTAGAAGCACCACCCAATAGCCAAACACCTCTCATTGTAGAATTATTTGATGATGCAATCATGTTTATAGACGAGTCTCTAGTTTGGAAGATTTTTGTTGATGGTTCCTTTACTAACCATGGATCGAGGGTAGGTATCTTATTGGTCACACCTGATGGGGATTTAATTCCTAACACATTTTGTATTAAATTCACTTGTACAAATGATATAGTAGAATATGAATGTCTCTTAACAGGCCTCAAGATGGCAATCTAGTGGGGAATTCAACATCTCCTTATTTTTGGTGACTCTAAGATTATCATCAATAAAGAATATAATGAATTCCAAGCTCGTGATGATAAATTAATCCTTTAATAGAGGATGGTGGATAGATTGAAATCATCTTTTGATTACATCAAATTTGAACAAGTGCCAAGAATAAATAATTGAGTTATAGAAACTATGGCAAAAATTGGTCCCCTACTAAATTTGAGCACAAAACATAATTAATTTATGGTTGAGTACTTAAGGATACCATCTTATGATACACCTAATTTAAAAATGGTTTGTGAGGTGGTTGGTCCTAATTCTCCATGCTACTCTGATATCTATACATACCTTCATAATCATACCATCCCATCTAACTTATCATCTAACCAACATAAATCCTTTATTCAATGCACATATCACTTTACCATCCTTGGCAACACCCTATATTATAAAGGATATGATGGAACCCTTATGCATTGTTTAAATATTGAAGATTCTACTTTGACAATTAGAGAAGTTCATGATGGACTTTGTTGAGCACATTCAAGTGGTTATAAGGTTAGTTTTAAGGACCAATAATGTTTCAAGGTCAAGGTTTAGAGAGCAAAGGGAGAGATGGTGGATAAATGAGGTATGAGATTTAGATTTTAAGATAAGAATAAACATGTGAGCATTTTTAGTGGTGTGATAGATTCTCCCAGGTGTGTTGACCAAGTCTGAGGTTAAAGTTTGAAGATTTAGCCTTGAAAAAGTGTTTTAAGGTCTCTCAAGTGTTTATAATGAAGGGTTCTCTACCTGAGAAGATTTTTATTATGCTCATTGGCATGTGAAACCTATGCATGAGAACCTAATCTATTCATGGTATATGGGGAAGGGTCTTAGCTCAAAATTCTAGGCATTATTTTTTGGAATGAGGGGCTAAGATTTATGAATGATTGTTAATGGTGGAAGATGATTTAAAACCTTAAATAACCTATTAGTTATCCATATAACACCCAATATAGGTCAAATTTGTTTAAGTTTAACTTATACCCAGAATAACATGGGAATGGTCTAAAGGTTGTGGGATGCTTATACATAGACCAGACCTCTAGGATTTTTTATGAGGCTACTTCCTCATAATTTTATAAATTAGACCTTTATTTTGAAAACTTAAAATTGGTTTAGGTGAAAAGAGTCAATAAATTTGCATGAAGTAAAACATATTCTAATGTGTAGTAATGCATCATGAAGTTATCAGATCCACTCTTAGGGCTTCAACTTTTTAACACACTAATGGATTATGAGAGAAGCTAATGTGATGCTTCCTATAGTTTTTATACAATAGTATTTCATATAGAGGTCAATTTGATACACTTAGACTAGGCAGCAATGAAACTAAGGTCTAATTGAAGACACTTAAATATGAATGTCCACTATATATTTGAGAGATCAATGCTAAGACACATTATATGACCTAAAAATAAATTTCTTAGCACTTAGGTTGAGCTTGGACATTCAAAAGGAAGATAACAATCACATTTGCATATTAAACAAACACAAAACACTAAATACATATTAACAAATGACTACAAAAATACTATATTCATTACTCCAAGAGGTATCGAATATAATTATGGTAGAGTCTAGTCATACCAACCTGAGGGATGATCACTAATAGATCTAAGGTTGTATTTATAAAAGAAAGGAAGCAAGACAAAAGGATTTTTACCACTCAAAAAGGGATCAAATGAGGTCAAATCCATTTAAAATGTTGTTACAACTACCTCCATAAATTAAGCTCATTCAAACCCTTTTGATTGATTCGAGCTACTTCAAGTGCTTACACAATTACACTGATGTTCCTTCTTGTTACAGTGGTGAAGTCAAGTTATTCTAAGCTTTATTCCTCTATCCATGTAGTTACAATAACCAAGTTAGTCTATTAGGACTTTGTTTTGTTGTTAATTACTCCTAACTGGTTCATTGTGGCATGCGTAGTGGAGAGAAAGGGTCCTTTTCATGCAGTTCGGGTCTACGTTTATGCCTTCATGCAATCTTTTGAAATTATAGTTCCTTATTCAAATAATGGTGAACACCGTCACAAAATGAACCCTCTATAACACAAACCCTCAATCCAAAGGTTTGTTTCAAGATTTAATGGTGATCTTTTTATGTAATTTAGTTTAATTGCATCAATGTCTTCCTTTAATGGCATTGGAACAATTTTAAATGGTAGATTAGCAACCCCTAAAAGACCTTGTTTATTCTAGTTGAAAACTTGCATTTTCATTCAACCTTTCCCATCAAAAAATGCTTGGACCAATAAAAAATCTCCTAGATATCTTTGTTTTCATTAGTCCCATGGTTCCTTGCTATTAGATCTTGACCCTTTGACCCATCTCACACCATTTAACTTGATTGGTACAAATGAGCACAAACCATCGATATACCTTTGAATTTTTATTTCCAAGCTGGTGCCACCTGGTAGCCCCACATTTGTACTCAAGATTCATTGTCAGCCTATCAACTTTCATGTTTGTGCCACATGTCAATTGCATGTTCGTTTTACAATCTTACTATCAATCTATGGCCTCATGTGCTCATGACATGTGTCAATCTCTTGATCCCTCTTACCATTTAACTCATCTCACATTGTTAGATTAGGATGTATGATGCAACATGGATAGTTAGATCAGCTAGGACCCATTATTTGAAATCTAATGCTACTTCATGAGCTTAAAATCGACATCCTTGCTCTTGTCAAATGATGTTTATATGACCATAATTGACATTCATATGACCATTAAATTTAAGCTCAAATATTTTTTTGTTACTTAAGCTTAAACTTGATGTTAGTATGAATGTCTTATGTTGTAGGTCCAAATTTAAAAACTTATAACTTGAGACAGAAACCTCGCATAGATTTGAAACTTTAAAAGCATGTTCCTAGCATGTAGATATAAAATTGTGCATGATCTACTGGTTATGCAAGGATTATAAGTAAAGATAAAAATTATGTAATTGGACTAGTTTATTTATTCTTGTGTGACATCCTAATAACGGTCTGGTCAAAAATGGCTAAGTATGGAAACTTAGTGAATTTTATCTAGGAAGCCAACTTTGAATGTGTATAAATCCTATTGCACTTGAATGCATGACCTAAAACTTGATACATATGTTTTTAAGATTAAAATTAACAAACCAATGTGACCATTTTCTCCTAACTCTCTCACATGCTTGAGATATAGCATCATCAAACTACCTACTTAGAATTTCTACCACTTGACCCAAAATGTCAAGATGAACACAATGAAGAACTAGATAAATACCAGGAGTTTTCTAAGTCATTCCAAGTACTCTTAACACCTCATAGGGTATTTGTGACTCTAGACCTATCCTTTATAAATTGATAATCTACACTTTAAGTTAACTTAAAGTGTTTCAAAAGCTTTATAAGCTGCATGATCCCTTAGGTCCTCTCATTCTATCTAGAACTTTGCTCAAGCTCTTTGATCATTTGACCAATCAAGAACTCTAATTCTTTTTTTGCATCAAGAACTCTAGAGACTACATTGTATCCAAGATATTTTGTATGTGACATAAAAATGGCTAACATTTATTTGTTTTACATTAGTTTCCTTTCTATTATGTGATTCCCTTCCATAAATGCCTTGGGTACTTTCTTATTGTTGTTATTATTATCCTTTTACTTCAATAGGGGTTATCCAAAAAGGGTTAGCCTTGTATCCAATTTTAGACCAGCTCAGTTATAAAGGCAAGGGACTCCATGCCCAATGGACTAGATAAGGCAAATTGGTCTAGATTCTCAAGCATAGTAAGCACGCTTCCCTGCAAGTCACCACAAATGTTAGCCATATTTAGCCCACATATAAAAATGCATGGATGTAGTGTAGTCTCTAAGAGGTCCTGATGCAGAAAAATAAGGAGAGTTTTTTATTAGTCAAATGATCAAAGATATTGAGTAAAATACTAAATGGAATGAGTTGACCAAAAGGATCTTGCAACTTATAAAGATTTTGAAACACTTTAAGTTAACTTAAAGTGTAATTTGTAAACTTATAAAGATAATACTAGACTTTAAAAGATCTTATGGGGTGTCAATAATGCTTAGAGTGAGTATTAAAGTGCACAGTATTCATCTAGTTCTTCATTGTAATCATCTAGACATTTTAGGTCTAGTGGCATAAATTTTGAGTAGACAGTTTGTCGATATCATCATTGCCATGTGTGGACGAGTCAAGGAGAATTGGTCATATGGTTGTGATCACATTAGTCCCAAGTTACTATGTGCCAAGTCTCAGGCCATGCGTCTAAACATAGAAGAAGATATGAGGGTTCAAAGTTGGCCTCTCAAATAAAATTTGCAAAGTTTCCATACTTAGCCATTTTACAAAGGAGTTAAAACAGAGTCGAGTGGGTAGTTTTATGATGTTATATCTTAGAAGTGTGGTAGTATCAAGAGGAAATGATCATATGGGTATATTTATCTTTGTACCAAGTTGATATGTGCTAAATTTTAGGTCATGCATTGAAAAACATCAAGAGATATGTATAAGCAAAGTTAGATATCTCCTCAAACAAAATTCACTAAGTTTCCATACTTGGCCATTTTGAACCAGACCATCACAAAGGCATCATGCAAAATTATATAGGTGAGAACATTTGAACATTTTATAGATACACTTAGAAGGCTCCCAAAACCATTAGATCAACTGGGCACAAGTTTTTTGGTCTCAAGAACATCTCTAGTAAATTTGGTCCCTCCATGACTTTTGCACTTCAATATATAAATCTTCAAAGTTGGTCAAATAATGAGATATGTTCGCATAGACGTCAACTTTAAACCATAGCAAAAATCTATTGGAGCTTAAATTTGATAGTCTATAAGATGTCAAATACATCTACATGGATGTCAAATGATAGTCATGTGGGTGTTAATTTAAGACCCAATAAGTAGCCATTTATTTTCAAATATAAGCAGATCTAATGGTTAGTGCTAAGCCATACATCCAGATCTGATAGTGCAAGGATGATCTGATTGTATCAATGGGTCCTTGGAAGATCAATGGAGTTTATTTGTTCATATTAAGGAGATCAATAGTGTGTGATCAAGTCAAAGGGTTAGTGGACCCTGATTGTAAATGTGAGGGTGTCAAGTGTCAAGACCATGTTAGCTTGAGTACAAGATCAATGATCAGTAGGCATTCATGCAATTTGATATTTATGGTGTGCAATAAGTCAAAAGGTTAAGGATCTGACAATTAGGATCTATAAGACTAATAGAAACAAAGTTAGGATGGAATAATTTGATTGGTCTGAGTCAGTTTTTGATGACCAAAGACAAACCCAGCAGCCTTTTTTTGACCAAAGAAAATAAGAGCATGGTGTCAAGTTCAAGCATAACCCAAGCTTAACCAGAGCCAATATCTCAAAGAATTCCATGAAGGCAAATATGTATATTGCAACAGCTTCACTTCCAAGACTAGTTACATGAAAGTGACCCTTCTCTCCACTTTTACACATCATGATGAACTAGTAAGGGGAAATCAATACCAAAACAAGAGCATAACAGATTGATCTAGCTATTTTAACAACATTGACACTGGCACATAAATTGAAAAAGACTTGATCCCATCATTATAGCTAAAAATAGCATCAATGCAGAGAGAAGTGGGAGAAGAAATGAGTGATTGTTGCAACTATTTGTTGAGGTTGCCATGATCAATTGAGTGCTTTCAAGGAACATAAATGCAGGGTAATTATAATTGCTATAGAGAGTGGATTTAAGCTTAATAATGACCCTTTCTAGTCATAAAAACTTGTTTTATCCTACCTTCCATTCTCTATAAATATAGCCTTCGAGCTATTGATTAGGATCCCTCAGGCTAGTACAACTAGACTCTACCATAATTATATTTGATACCTCTTGGAGTAATAAATAGAGTATTTTATAGTTGGTTTTTAATCTATATTTAGTGTTTTGTTTTTATTTAATATGAAATGTGATTGTTATCTTCCTTTTGCATGTTCGATCTCAACCTAAGTGCTAACAACTTTCTTTATAGGTCATACAATGTGTCTTATCATTGATCTCTTAAAGATATAGTGGATAGCTAAATTTAAGTGTCTCTACCCATACCTTATTTTCATTAATCCCTAGTTTGAGTGTATCAAACTAACCTCTATATGAAATACTATTGCATGAAAACTATAGTAATCATCACATTAGCTTCTCTCATAATCTAGTAGTGTGTTAAAAAGTCCAAGCATTAAGAGTGGATTTGATAAATTCATGGTGCATCACCACACATTAGAATAGGTTTTAATTCATGCAAATTTCTTGACTATTTTCACCCCAACTAGTTTTAGGTTTTATAAATAAAGGTCCAAATTATAAAATCTGAGGAGCTAGCCACATAAAAAATCCTAGAGGTTCATCACTGCCATAGGTGACCCATAGCTTAGGGTTGTTACCATAGTTTTGCTCAAGTTAGAAAGGGCCTAAAAAATCCTTACCCAAGTAGGGTGCAATCTAGATCTCTAATAGTTCTAGCATGCTCAATGGGATAAAGGTCCAAAATATTGGAAATATAATTGATGTGTTTTTCAAAGTTTTTCCTTTGATTAGCTTTTAGAAGCAAGCAAGTTAACATCAATGACAATTCCAAATCAAAGATTCTAGTGGTAAGTAGCCTAGGTGCCTAATCACCATCATTTGGTATGTATCATCACTCTTTTGATCAAAATTCTTATTCTCTGCCTCATCAACCTTCATATTATATTAGTAATTTTTATGGCTTCATCTCAAGTGGTTCTCAAAATTTAGTGTATCAGCCTTCTCAGGCTCAAAGTGTCCTTGGTTTTTCCTCTAACCATTCCATTTCAAGTTGGAGGTAAATTATCTTAGGCTATTAAAGGTACATGATAGACCTTAATACATAGAGGGGAAATGGTCAATATATCCCTAGTCACATCATTCATGGCATGATAAATGCATTACAACTAATGAAGGAAGAATGGACACCTATTGAGGTAGTAAATTGGAAAAACCTCTCAAGTCAGATGATGGATGTAAGTTGTTACATTAAAATTATCAGGGATAAGCTAAGAAGACTTGAAATACAATAGGGCCAATTTCACAACCTCATGTGTCTTCATATACACCACCTCAACACTCATATATGCCACCCATCCTCCCCTAAAGAACTAATCCAAGTGACCCCTCTTATGTTCCAAGTTTTTCATGTATTCTTTAGACTTTCCCTTCTTGGAATTCAATCCAAGTAAGCCTTCAAAGAAAGAAGGAGACTATTATGGAATAGCCTATTGTTAATATCTAAGGTCCCACTTATCTTCCTCAACAATCCTCTTGTATCTCATACTAACCCTCTTATGTTACTGATCTTCATGAGGCCACTAACCACCTTTAAGAGAGGCTTTTCAAAGAGAATATAGATAGACAAATCAAGGAATTAGAGATGAAGATGACTATGAAGAAAGAGGTAGAGAGTCAAAATCAAGAAAAGTTGGTTGGTTCTTCACATTCCCCTCATGGGAATCAGTCAAGAAAGGCATACAAAAAAAGGAGGCACCAGTTCAAGAACAACCAAAGAGACCATTCAAAGTCCCTAACTAGAAGGATGTTTTTCTAAAATGCAATCTAAGTGAACTTATTCACCCTCCCACCATCTCCTTATTCAATAATGAACCTATTCTATAAAGTATAGATGAGGATCTTGCAATCATAGTTGAACCTGAAGAAGACAATTCAAGTGTCTGTGATGAGGAGATCATAATAGGTATCCCACTTCATTTAGAAGGGGAAGAATTAGGTTTAGACTAGCCTTCTTGGCCTAGATTTGACACTAATGACATGTATCTTGATGAGGATAATCCTCAAGTTTAAAATAGAGTAGACCTTAAATGGACTACTGAAGGTCCATTCTACATAGATAAAGAAGGGGATCAAGACTAAGAACCAAAGGATGGTTTACTTTAGGATGATTTATCAAATAAGGTAGCCCTGATGTATTAGAGATAGAGGAAGGGAAATTAGACCTTAATTAAGACAAAGGTGTCTTTTTGGACCTTAGACGGTCAAATTGACCATCATATGTAGTTGAAAAACAAGATGAAACCTTAAGTGAGTTTGATGAAGAGGACATCTTGAGTGCTCAAGAAATGTAGCTTCAAGAACCACCACTTTGTGTGTTGTAGGAAAACCTAGAGGATGAACAAAGCTTTCAATATGAGCATGTACTTCAATAAGAATCTACCCTAATTGTGATTGAAGAGCATAATGATGAAGTAATAAAGTGCAAGAGCGAGGTAAAATCTAGTTGCTTAGTGTTTTTGTTGATAAGAAGATTTATTATTAGTTACCTAGCTCAGTTGGAAGATGACAAGGAGGAGCCATCATAAGTTGTGCTTAATTCAAAGCACAAATTTGAGCATCAATAAGAGAAATATCAGCTTACCTATCCACTCCAAGATGTTTTTATGTCCAATCAATCAGATTGGGTGGGTAAATTTATTTTTGTTCTTTTTCTTGGAGAGGTGTATTATCAATATGTTCATTATCCACTCCTCCGTATTTGGGTGGTTTCCCTAAATCCTATAAAGTATATTATATTGACAAGTAAGATTAACTATTTTATTCAACCAATCAATAGTTTGATATAGGTTATTTTTTGTTTATCTAATTTAAGATAGGTAGTTTCATGTTTTTCTCAAAGTGCCTTTGTGCATGTTTGTTTAGTAGACTAGTTGTCCTTGCTTTGTTTTAGGTCAGTTTCTTTTATATTTTGTGTTTCCCTTCTATAAGTACCTTAGGCACTTTGTTGTTTTTGCTCTTGTTGTCTTTTTTCATCAAGAGGGGTTATCTAGAAAGGGTCAATCTTGTATCTAGTTTTAGACCAACTCAGTTGCAGAAGTAGGGAACTCCATGCCCAATGGACTAGACAAATAAAATTAGGCTGGGTTCTCAAGCATAGAAGGCATAATTCCCTATGAGTCACCATAAATGTTGGCCATTTTTGGCCCACATATAAAATAGCCTAGATATAGTGAATTCTATAGAGGTCCTAATGCAAAGAAAGAAGCAAAGTTCCTGATTGGTCAAATGATCAAAGAGCTTGATCAAAGTTCTAGATGGAATGAGAAGACCTAAGGGATCATACAGCTTATATATCTTTTTTAACAATTTAAGATAACTTAAAGTATAAATTGTCAATTTATAAAGGATAGGTCTAGAGTTATATAGACCCTATGGGGTGTCAAGAGTGCTCGGAATAACTTAGAAAGCTCCTAGTATTCATCTAGTTCTTCATTGTGTTCATCTTGACATTTTGGGTCAAGTGGAAAAAATTATGAGTAAGTAATTTATTAATGATATATCTTAAGCACGTGAGAGTCTTAAGAGAAAATGGTCAGATGGGTTTATTTATTTTAATCTAAAAAACATATGCACCAAGTTTTAGGTCATGCATTTAAGCGTAGCAGGAGTTATACATATTCAAAGTTGGCTCCCTGGATAGAATTTTCTAACTTTCCATACTTAACCATTTTCAACCAAACCGTCACCAAAATATCATGTAAGAACAAATAGACCAGTCTACTTGTGCAATTTTTATATTCACTCAAAAGCCTTGCACACCTAGTGGATCAAGCATAATTGTAGATCTACATTCCAATAACATGCTCTAAAAGTTTCAAAACCGTGTGAACTTTCTAGCATAAGTTATAAGTTTCTAAAGTTAGACCTATAACATAAGATGTTCACGCTAATGTCAAGTTTAAGATCGAGTAAAAAAAATCTATTTGAGATTAAATTTGATGGTCACATGAATGTTAATGATGGTCATGTGAACATCATTTAATGGGAGTGAGAATGTCAATTTCAAGCTCATGAAGTAGCTGTTAACGTTCAAATAGTGGGTCCCAACTGATCCAACATTCCATATTGTATTATACATCCTAATCTAACAGTGTGAGATGATTCAAACGGTTAGAGGGATAGAGAGATTGACACATGGTATGATCATGTAAGGCCATAGACTAATAACAAGATCTTTAAATCAACACATGATTGACATGTGGCATAAATGTGGAAGCTGATAGGCTGATAGTAAATCATGAGTACAAATGCAAAGCTGCCAAGTGGCACCAGCTTGGAAATATTGACAAGTCAAATGTAGATTGATAGTTTTTACTCATTCATACCAATCAAGATCAATAGTGTGATATGGGTCAAAGGGTCAAGATTTGATAGCAAGGATTCAAGGGACTAATGAAAATAAAGATAGCTAGGAGCATTTTTATTGGTCCAAGCATGTTTTGATGAGCAAGGTCGAACCAAAAGGCAAGTTTGTGACAAAAAAAAACAAGGTATTATAGGGGTCATCGATATGCCATTAAAAATCATTCTAATTCTATTAAAGGAACACATTGATGCAGTCAAACTAAAGTACATAAAAGGATCACCATTAAATCTTGAAGCAGACCTCGAGCTCGAGGGTTTGTGTCATAGAGGGTTCATTATATGATTGTGTTCACCCTTATTTCAAGAAGGAGCTAGCATTTCAATAGATGCCATAAAGGCATACACATAAACCCTAACTGCATGAAAAGGACCCTTTCTCTCCACTGTGCATGCCATGATGAACCAACTAAGAATAATTAACAATAAGATAAAGTCTTAACAGACTAGCTAAGAATAACCTAACTTCATTTTTATAACAAGAAGGAACATTAGTGTAATTGTGCAACCACTTGAAGTATCCTGAATCAATCAAAAGGGTTTGAATGAGTTTAATTATGAAGGCAGTTGTAATAACATTTCAAATAGATGTGAGCTTGTTTGATCCCCTTTTGAGCACAAAAACTCCCTCTCTCTTTCTTCTTTTCTTCTATAAATATAGCCTTCAATATATTGATGATCACCCCTCAAGCTGGTATGATTGGACTTTGTCAAAATTTTATTCAACACCTCTTAGAGTAATGAATAGAGTATTTTTATAGTCATTTGCTAATCTGTATTTAGTGTTTTGTGTTTATTTAATATGCAAATGTGATTATCTTCCTTTTTCATCTCCAAGCTCGACATAAGTGATAAAAACAAATTTTACAGGTCATATAATGTGTCTTAGCATTGATCTCTCAAAGATATAGTGGACAATCCAATTTAAGTGTCTTCAACCAGACCTTATTTTCATTGCTTCCTAGTCTGAGTGTATCAAACTAACCTCTATATGAAATACTATTGCATAAAAACTATAATAAGAATTGTATTAGCTTCTCTCATAATCCATTAGTGTGTTAAAAATTCCAATCATTAAGAGTGTATTTGATAAATTCAAAATGCATCACCACACATTAGAATAGGTTTTACTTCATGCAAATTTCTTGACTCTTTTCACCCCAACCAATTTTAGGTTTTAAAAATAAAGGTCCAAATTATAAAATTTGAGGACCTATCCTCATAAAAAATACTAGAGGTTTGGTCTATATATAGGCATCCCAAAACCTTTAGACCATTCCCATGTTAGTCTAGGTATGGGCCAGACCTGAACAAATTTGGCCTCTATTAGGTGTTATCTAGATAGCTAACAGAATCCTAATAGTGAATTGATATGAAATAATTTGTTTTAAAGTGATCATAATGGATTTGTATATCTAATTTAGTGATTTTATGTTTTATTCAAATCTCCTATGCATCTCTAGGTGTGATTGAGTCTTTAGGTGAGTGAGTGTACCCTACAAGAAAGGCCTTGTTACTTAGAGATTTGTTATAGTAGTCAAAGTTGACCAAGTAAAAATTTATAAATTAATGGAGGATAAAGGTCGATACTTTTATTTTATGTACATGGTGGTTTATGGATAGGTTCTATTCCTTATGTATGTTAAATTTATCATCCAAGATAGCCAGTTGCTAACAAGCCTAATGGTGGAAATAGTGACAAACCCAGGCAGTAGTGAGAAGAGGTTTAGGAATCTGTTATCATGGAATAGGTATGAAAAAAAGTGCATGGATATGTTTTCTATGACTTGTAATAAATTTTAATTTTTTTATAATATTTTAATTTCAGTGGTTATAATGAAAAAGTTGCTCACAAGTTGACTTGTCTGGCTCACTGAGGTTTATGGACAGTGAGGTTATGAGATTGGTCTGCAAAAGCAATATTTCCATTTGACCATATTATACTTATATTTTATAATGGTTTAATGATCTCATAATATCATACACATGCATTATTAATCTTTTTAAATGGTCATATAGGTGATTGAAGGTCATTGTCATCATGACTATGCTTTAAGGTAAACTGGCAGTTCTAGGTAAGCAAGTTGTAGTGATGAGTTTGAGACTATATGCCTTGAGTTGAAGCATATAATCTACATTGTGTTTCTATTTCAGAATTTTATTTCCTATAAATCTTTCTATCAGGTTTGGTAGTCAAATAAATTAGTGAAAATGTTGAAGCCAAAATGGCTTGACTGGCTGAGTAAAGGTTGTGAGAGATAAGGTCAACAAATTGGTCTGCAAGACCAATAATTGACATTAAATATTATGATATTTTTGTTATAATTTAGTATTATTATGTTAAAATATCATTTTCATTCATTTTAATTCCTTTAGTGTGTTCCTTCAGGTGTCATAAGTTCAAGTTTCCATGACTATGTTTTGAGGCTAGTTAGCAGTCCAGAGTGAGCATTTTACAAAGAAGAGTTTGAGCCTGTATACCCTATGTTGAAGGATCTAATGAAGTTTATGATTTCCCTAAGGTCATGAGGTTTTTGAATATGTAATTTTTTCCATGGTTTTTTATCTAATTTTTTCCATGGTTTTTTATCTAATTATCTTCATTAGTTCAAGATAGACTTTATGGGTATGCACAGGCCTAATTGTGAACACTACTAATGGCATGCTTCAAGTGATAGTTAGAGATAAAAAGTGTCATGGAAATAATATGATATTAATATAGGTTTATTTTAGTGTAATATGAATTTTTTCTTCCCTATGTGGAGTTTTAAATTGTTCCAAGGAGATCAAAGGGTAACGTGTGCTAATGAAGGCCTAATTGAATTAGGTCTCCTTGAGGCCTAAAAGATGTTTTGGTCTTTCAAAATGAGGATAACCTATTGTAATGATTGATTCATGTATGAAATTTTTTATAAGACATATTTAAAGTTTGATTAAATTTTTCAAATTTATGTGTTTGAATAAGAGGTATATGACCAAGAGGCTTGCCTATATACAAGGTAGTTTTAGGCCTATTTGAATTATAGAATGCAAGTGAATAAAATAGTACATTCATGAGAAAAAAAAGGTATTATAGACCATATACTGAGTTTATAGGATATGTGATGAATATTTTATATAGATTTTATGTATTAAAATCAAGGTCATATGACCTATTCAGTCTTAAAGTGACCTAATTGAGCGAAGAGGCTTAGAAGGAAGTTTGAGAAGGATAAGAATGTGAAGAGATCAAGAGGTGGTCATCATCAGTTGGTTGAGAAACAAGGTGTCCTAAAGGTGATCAAAATAAAAATGTGTCTAATTTGGTGTTGAGTCATCTAGGGGGTTGGTGCCTCCTTTTAATTTGGTGCTTGTTAAAACCTAGCTGAGTTGGTGCTTAGCTAGTTGGGGTTGGTGCTCCATGTGGAGTGGGTGTTTCACTAAATTTGGTGTTTGTCTTATAGGACTTTAGTCCATTTACATATATCAGTGGGTTTTATTCCCCTTGAGGGTCTCACATGTATTAAATGTGTTCTTGTGTTTATTTATTATTTGGATAGGTATTTATGTTTCCTAGATCTATATGATTGCTTGAATGGTTCATGATTGTTTAAGTGAAATTATTAAAAAAGGTTTTGAATATTTATTCACCCCCCTCAGACATTTTACTTCTAACATAAATCTTAGTCCCTAATTCCAAAAACTAATTCCTATAACTTTGATCTAGGACCCTTCCCCATTGACCATGAATATTTTAGGTCCTCGTGCAAACGTTGCACATGCTAACAAACACTTGAAAAACCTTCTTGAGTAGACAACTCTTCATCATGTGCACTAAAGATAACTTAAAACATTTTCTCAAGCCTAAAACTTCAAACTTTGACCTCATACTTGGTCAACACACCTGAGATAATATATCACACCACTAATAATGCTCACATGTTCATTCTTATCTTGAAATATGAATCCCATACCTCATTTGGCCACCATCTCTCTCTTTGTTCTCTAGACCTTGACCTAAAAAACACATTAGTCCTTGAAACTAGCCTTATAACCATTATCCAAGCTCTCAGAACCTCATATACATGACATACAATCTCTTACCATGTTCAACCAATGCCATACATCCTTCATAGGCCTTGACAATAGATCATGATGCCTCATTAGGCTAGGTAGGGTCTAGGAGTGGTCTAGGTGTAGACTTGGAATATAGGTCTTACCCTTATAGGCTTAACTTTAAACTCTCTTAAGTGATCCATTTCATAATATTCATGTTCAATCAACCTCATAAAACCATTCATGCCTATGAGTACTCATCTCACCAAGCCATCATACTCAATCTTCACACAAGGTCTCTTCATGTTATGATCAGTGCCATGACAAGGCTACTTAAGTACTTAAAACTTGAAAACTGACCTTGAAACACTCCTTGATGCTTCTAAACCTTGTTCACATGCCTTACATGCTCCTCAAACAATGTCATATCTCTACACATACCTCTTCATGCTCATCATGCACATGCTCATGATATGACTATGTTTGTTATGACTAGGCTTCTCAAGATATTTTGTACTCAAGGACAAGTATTCAAAACATGCTTACCTCAATGATGTTATAAAATAATAACATTCATCAAATATTATTCTCACACCACTAAAACAACCTTAATAACAACCAACAAATGAATCATAAGGTTTCCTTCAAATTCTGTCATGTCACATGGCTTCCTTGTGTCACATGTCTTCCTTGTCACATCAAGCCCACAAGTTCATACTTCAAAGACCACTCACCAAGCATCTTCACCAGAAGCATCTTGACATCAATGATATCAACCTTGACATCAAATGACATTAACCTTGATAGCAATTATAACACTTTTCAACAAACTCTCAGTTTGTCATTGATGGTAAAACATTCTTTTATCTAATCACTCTTATCTCTCTTTTTGAACTTTTGCCCCCTTTGACATTAATGACAAAGGTCATCCACTAAATACCATCCAAAATCACACCATCCTTGCAACAAAAGTTTAACATAAATGATATGAAGCATTAAGGCATCATGTTCCCCCTTACTCAATGCATACCTCCTTCAAATGAACTCAAATTACAAGACCAATTCTCAACACAGATCCAAATGAATTCACATGCTCCCCCTTACTCCTTACTTTCATCATCACTATTACATGTGCTTATATTAATTACATTAGATGAGTTATCTTCTTTGGTATAGAAACTTCTCTTGTTCTTAAATGACCCTTTCCTACCTTCATATTTCCTAAATTCTTTATTATTTTTGTCTCTCTTATAGACCTTATCATATCCATGATATTCATCATGTTCTTCATCATGCTCAACCTTATCCTTCATAGGACACTTTGATGAAAAGTGACCAATCTTAACATAGTTGAAACATTTGAAGGGAAATCTTTACCTTGTACTTACTAGATTCAAACCTTAATAGCCTTGAAAACATGGCTATGAGTTCATCATTATCACCATTTAAACATACCTCATCCTTGACCTTCTTGGATTTTGAATTTTCATGTTTTAATGTTGATTCCTTCTTAGGAGGCCTTCCTTCATTTGTTCTCATCTCATAGGTAGTAAAATTGACATGAATCCCATCCATCTCAAGCTTGTCCAAATCTTGCATCTCTTCTACTATAGGTACCTTAGATTCAAACTCAGGAGTTAGGGATATCAATACCTTTTGAATAATTGTATACCCTTTCACTTCTCTTAATCCTATAATGACATTGACAACTTCAAAAGCCTTCAATAGATAAGATGAAATATCTTCATCTTCATTCATCTTCATTCATCTTCAAACTTTCAAATTGTCTTTGATGGGTCTACACATTGTCTATCTTCACCTTGGTGTCTCCTTCATATATAATCTTCAATTTTTCCCATATCACCTTGGCTGACTCACAAGCCATCACCTTCACAAACTCTACCTCTGATAAGCCACATAGAATGGCATTCATTATCTTGCAATTGCTCTCACTTCCCTTCTTGCCTATTGTATTATTTAGTGGTGTAGCAGGTGGAGTGTATCCATCCAAAATTGACTACCATATGTCATGGCCCATTGACATTTGATATTTCCTTATTATGATTCTCCAAAATTCATAATCAATCACATTGAATAACAAAGCTTTACTGTTAGAGAAACCACCTTGAGCTTGTTAACTAGCCATCCTTGCCTCTAGGATATCCTTTAGGTTATTAGACCTAATTTAAAGGTCCTGCTCTAATACCAAATGTTAGAATTAAAATTACTGAGGGGGGGTGAATTAATCTTCAAAAACTTTTCTTCTTAATTTTATTTAAGCAATCATGAACCATTCAAACAAGCATATAGATCTAGCAAGCATAGACACTTGTCCATGCAAGCATGAAACACAAGAACACATCACATATGTGGGAAACCCTCAAAGGGAATAAAACCCATTGATATCTACAAATAGACTATATTCATATAATACAAACACCAAATTTAATGAAGCACCTACTTCACATGGAGCACCAACCACAACTAGTTAAGCACTAACTCAACTAGGCTTTAGCAAGCACCAACTTTCAAGGAAGCACCAACTCCCTATATGAATTAGCACAAATGACGATCACCTTATTTAGCTCTTCACACTCTTAGCCTCTTGAATTATCTTCTAGGTCTCATCACTCAATTAGGTCTCTTCAAGACTGATTAGGTCATATGAATTTGATATTCATACTCAAAATATCTATTATATATTCATGAATATATATATATATACACCCATATTATGGTCTTCGTGACCTCCTTTTACCCCTCAATGTGCTCTTCTATTTGATTGTGCTCTCTTCACACAAATAGGCCTAAACATGCCTTGTTTTTATACAAGCCTCTTGTTCATATCCTTACTATTCGGAAATACATACTTGAATAATTTTGTTACCCTTTAAATAGGTATTATAACACATTTCATACATGAATAAAATATTAAAATATGTCAGTCATATCATATAGGACCAAAACCTCTTTCAGCCTTTAAGGAGACCTAATTAAATTAGGCCTTCATTAGCACACGTTACCCTTTGATATCCTTGGTACACTTTCAAACACCACACACAATAATAAAAATATATATGTCACTAAAATATACCCCTAATAATTTCATATTATTTCCATGACACATTTTATCTCCAATCACCACTTAAAGCATACCATTAGCACTGTTCACAAGTAGGCCTTCACATACACAAGAAGTTTGTCTTGAACTACTAAAGATTAAATACAAATTAGATAAAAAATCAAGGATATAAATCACATATACAAAAATATCATGACCTTAATGTCATCACAACCTTCATTATATACTTCAACTCAGGGTATACATGCTCAAAATCTTCTTTGCAAAATGCTCACTCTAAACTGCCAACTAGCCTCAAAACACAATAATGGAAACTTGAACTTATAATACCTAAAAGAACACACTAAATGAATTAAAATGCATGAAAATGATCCTAAAAAATCCTTATAACAACCTCCAGAAAAATATCATAATATATTCTAGAAATTATTAATCTTACATACTAATTTGTTGACTTTCTCTCTCATATACCTCACTCAACTAGTCAAGCCATTTTGGCTTCAACATTTTTACTACTTTCACTGACTACCAAACCTTATAAAAAGAATGGACAGAATATAAAATTCATAAATATAAAAACCATGTACATTATATGTTTCAATTCATCTCATAAAGTCTCAAACTCAACACTACAACTTGCTTACCTAGAACTGTCAGTTTACCTTGTTGTCCCCAAAAATAGCTTTCTTATTTTTGGGACAACATATGAACTATTTTAGTCCTGTGGGACCAAAATTATCTATCCCCTTCTCAAAAAATTGTTCTAAGCCTTCAAATGCTTTATTATTCAAGCCTTTTCAGATTTCTACGGATTTTGCAAATTCAAAACTACTGACTCTACAGGCTTGAAATTGGCTGGTTCAACGGGTTCAGCAGTTCCAAGGTTCAACGCGTGGGTTTTTCATTTTGCGTGGGTTTTGTCTAAGTCTCAAAGTCGAGTGAAAGCTGCCAAGTGTCATCTGCTGGGACACTTTATAGTTTATTTTCAAAAAACAAGCAGAAGATGCCATGTGTCCCTTGTAAATCTTGTCAAAAGCCTCTAAGTGTCAATATCCATAGTTCCTTCCTTTCATTTCGCTATTTTGAGTAAGGACCATGGTGGGCACCGAACGCATGGCTAAAATTGAGCATAACACTCCAAGTGTCATCATTTGTGTGATTGCTAAAAGTAAATGGAACGTGCCATGTGTCCCATTGTAACTCAGTAGAGCGTCACAACTGTCGGCGTTCACGTTTCAAGCTTTTCATAAGTTTCAAAGCTTCTTTCAATAAGCTTCTCACAGAATCTCACGAAAAGTGCCAAATGGCAATAGCAAATAATTTATAATTTGTTTCAAAGAAGCTATGAAAGTTGTCATGTGTCCCTGGTAAAACTCATTGGAAGCCTCCAAGTGTCGACATCTGCAGCCATTGAGTAAGGACTGTGGTGAGCCCTGAGTAAGTCACAAAAACAAGCAAAAAATGCCAAGTGTCTGCATCTACGTGAATCTAAATAAGTCTCAAATGTTTCTACATCATTTCTAAAAACTCAATAGAAGCTACCATGTGTCATCTTTTACAGGACTCTCAAAAGGTAGCTAAAGCTTCTTTAGTGTAAGCGGATGATGCCAAGTGTCCTCACCTGTTTAGGGCGGAAGCCACTATGTGTCACTTGTTGAGATCAGCAAAAAGTGCCACTTGTCCCCATTCCCCTTTTGAAGCGGCCAAAGCCAAGGAAGATTTCCTTAGGACAAATTGTTCAAAGGAATTCCTTCAGACATTTTGTTTGAAGGAAATAAAGGATAAAGTCTGTCGAAGAAACAAAATCCCAAAGGCCACTCGGTTGAGCCCAAAGGGTAGGTACCCTTGTGAGAGGCACTTGACACTCAAAAAGGGACCGTTTACAAAGCCCGAAGGGACACCTTCCCTTCAGAGTGTTCCAAAGGCTTGATAAAGACACAGAAAGAAGCTTTGAAAGACTTAGATAAAAAGGAGCTTTCAAGGTTCATGGTTCAATATGATTCAAGCAAAGTAGTAACCAATGACATCTTCGTGGATGTCAAATTTAAGATGATGGAATATCTGTTGATATTTGAATATGGCATAAAATTTGAAAAATAAAATAAGCAACCAGCTGAAAAGAGAGCTCGATAGCCCTAATTGCTGCAAGGAAGAGAAATCAATACAAAAGATCAAAAATATCTAACAGGGGAGTTATTTCTAGTAGGTGAAATAGTGGATCAAGTAGACTTCTAAGCATGCCAAATCAAGGACACAGCCTATTTTTTTCCACAAAGTAAAGTCAAAGGGACAGTTGTGCAGACACTAGGAAAAGCACTAGATGATCTAGGCCCAGGAGAGGACATTTGAGATGAAATGACACGCCATAATTAAGGCAGCCGCCCTGATCTAGCATGGTTCCCTGATAGAAATGAAAATGCATTCAAGGCATTGAATACACAACATGGGTCATTTCATGGAACAAAGTGCCAAGCCTTTCTTGGTTGCTATATAATATAATCTCTGATTTGATACAAAAGGAGATCTTCCCAATATAGAAGCAAAACTCTGCCCAAATTGAAACACGAATACTGAGACTTTGAGCTCAGATTGTTGTTCATATCATTTTATCTGAATGAGAAATCAAGTTGTTTGCAGACTTTGTGCTGTTATAGCTTATATCATTTTAGGAGATTGTTCTTATCTCTATCTTCTAAATGTGTTCTTGTTTATTTAATTTGGTAAGTAGAACTAGTGAAAGTAATCAGGAAGGTGTCCTGAAGCCAACTGTGGAGAGACTTTGTGCCCCCATAATTGCCTTTAGTGTGTTTTCTTTCTACTCCTGTGTAAAGGATCTTGGGATGACTTTGTGCCCTCATTATCCTTCATATTTTATTCGTATGTAAAAGATCTTGGGACAACTTTGTGCCCTCATTATCCTTCGTATTTCAATCTCAGGCAGTCGAGGTGGAGACTTTGTGCTACATCTCAGTCTATTGGTTATTATGCCTTTGGTTACCAGTTACTTGTCACTACCTGAAAGAACTCCTGCTGGTCCTTGACAAAACACTTCTAAAAGAAGAGAAGTGCCTTCAATGTTTTCACCAGAATTTTCTCCTTTGTTTGTGAACATCATCTCTGAAAGAAGAGAGATGGATGGTGTATCCTACCTTTGAGTGTTATTTTTTGCTTATATATATAGTATATAGCCCCTTCATACTTATAGGGAACCTCCCCTTGATGAGAGGAGAGATTTGTCCCCTTTGGATGTGGTAAACTTGCAACTTTGGATGACCAATATCCCTTGCTATTGGATGATCAGACCTATTTTGCTCATCAGTACGCTGGTGACAAAATATTCACTCGAACAGTTTTTTGGTGACTCTGTTGGGGATGAGTGTGTAGTTTGAAGCCTCACATTTTAGATTGAAGCAGTCCCTACCCTTATCCATTATAGACTCTGGTGACTCCTTTTCATATCTTACCCATTATCATTATAGCCTTACCATCTTCCTCCATCTCCATTATATTATCTAGTCTATAAAACCAGAGCCACCGAGATAGAATGCGCAGTTCGAAGCCTCAAGTTTCAAGTTAAAGCAGAGCCAATTCTTTTTCCATTTTTGTTCTATAATTTGACAACTCCACACTATACCAGAAGCCAGAGAGTTCAAGGTGATGTTGACCCTATCTTTGAGTTGGTGCAGCAAGGAAATTTCAACCTATTCCCTCTCCAACTTCAAGTTTAAAGATCCAGGAGTGTTCCTCTTACCCATACTAGGACACCAACATAAGATAGAGTTTCCTTTTCTATTATTAGCAAAGCTTTGCCCATACTTACGCCACCTAGATTTGTTATCCCCCTTTTTCATAATCTAATCATGGTATTTCAAGGCCCCTAGGGTAACTCATTTGGTCCATTGAACCTTACTCCACCTCTGCATGAACTTCCATGCAGCTCAAGAAAGAATTTACCTAAATTCTTTGGAGATTGGAGAGTTCACCCTAATGAACACATTTTAGCTTTCAGCATAGCCTGTAATGTGATAGGCATGGAATTTGAGGATGTGGCAGTCAGTCTTTTAATACAAACACTACAAGGTGTTATTGCAGATTGGTTTTACCATTTGCAAGCTAAGTTAGTAACTGACTGGGACACACTCAAAGCTAAATTTGAAGCCAAGTTCAAGGCCCCTGGGGTAACTCATCTGGTCCATTAAACCTTACTCCACCTCTACATGAACTTCCACGCATCTCAAGAAATATTTTTTCTAAATTCTTTAGGGATGGGAGAGTTCATCCTAATGAACGCATTACAGCTTTCAACATAGCTTATGGTGTGATAGGTGTGGAATTTGAGGACGTGGTAGTCAAGATTTTCATGGAAACACTACAAGGTGCTATTGTAGATTGGTTTTACCATCTGCAAGTTAGGTCAATAACTAACTGGGACACACTCAAAGCTAAATTTGAAGCAAGGTTCAAGCCTATAGAAGATGCACATGCCTTGCTAGCCTAGCTCACATAGATGAATAAGGAGCCTCATGAACCTATGAGGGATTTCATAGCAAAGTTTGATAAGCTGAGGAACCAAATTCCTGCTATTACTCAGCGAACACCTGAATACTTCAAGTGCTTTTTCATCAACTCACAACTACCTGAAGTGAGTTTTCTGTTGAGACGTGCTGGCCACATAGACCTTGAGGCTGCTCAAGACTTGGCTACTGAAGTTGAAAATGACCTTATCTTGGCAGGAAAGATAAGGAGAGATCCAAACAAAGGTAAATCTTCTTCTTATTTTGAGTACTCACCTTTAGCCACCATTGATCTAATGGTGTAGAAGCTAGCAAATGAATTGTTAGCCCTTAGAAAGCAAATGGCACAAGGGATGTCCTCTACCCCTTCATATAGAGATATACCAAGGAGGACATTCCCTAATCAATCCTACCAAGGTAATGCTACCAAAAATCAAGGGCAAACCAATTGTCTTCCTCCCCCTCAAAGGAATAACCTTGCCATTGAAGCACCTCCAACCAACTCAACGATTGGATATCTTGAAGCTGAATCAGATTTTTCATTCCAGCTTGAGTCAAATCATGAAGATGACGTTAATCTCTCCACTAAGGAAGAAGAAGAATTAGCTACCGACTCCAACATTGGTTTTCTAAATTATCAGGATGAACCCATAAGTGAAGGTAATGCGACTGAGGGATCATACGCTATGTTCACCTAATCTAAGAACTAGTCAACCCAGCTAGCTGATAAAGAAAAGTCAGAAGAGTGACCTCAACTAGCAGTTTCAATTGCTAAGAGGGGATCCACTCTTCCTTTCTAGCCAAAGGACTCGGTGATTGTAAGAAAGGTAAGCCCACCAAACATCCCTATGTTGTCTACTTCAAATTCACAGTCCAGTTCTCCCCCTCCCAAAAATCAAAAGGATGAACTCCCATTCTCTGCTCCTAACTCATTCCAGACATTTGACATAATTGACCATATAAAGAAAACCAAAATTTAAATGTCTGAATTTGAATTTCTACAGTCCCATCCTGAGCAATTAGATAAACTAGTTCAGTGTGTGAAGAACCAAAACATCCTTGTAGGACAAGCAATTCCCAAGGTGACTCATGATTCCCCCAAGAATGCACCCACTAAGAATAACCTTGTCATTACTCCTCCTGCTGCTCATGTAGGACTGAACCTTTCTATGTCTCATTGCTAATAAATGGACATCAATTGAATAATTACATCATTGATTCTAGAGCTTTAAACAATGTCATGCTTGCCAAAGTGGTTAAATCCCTTAGCCTTACACTGACCAAAACATTTGGGAGATGTTTTTCCATGGAAAACAAGTAAGTACCTCTACTGGGACAAATAAAGGATGCTCAATTTGCATTTGCAACCTTTTCAGACAAAAGAATCAACATGACTATCTTGGTGGCTGACGTCCCAACTTCATATGGCATACTTCTTGGATGAAACTTCTGCAAGGACGTTAGAGGTGAATTGAGCATGTACCTATCCGAAGCAAGGATTCCAGTCAAGGGTGTTATGAAGAGGTTGTTCCCTAAGAAGGAAGTGAAATATGTGGTTACCCAGACCTCGGCACCTGAAGCTCAAATTTTATTTGAGTCTTCAAGCATGGGTAACTACTATCTATCCACAGATGAAGTTCATGAGGCATCTGATGAAGCTCCTACATGTGACAACATGGAAATGCATTCAGCTAGGATAACAGAAGAATTGGAGGAGTGTGATGTAAATGTGGAAAGATCTCCCCTTCTAAATGAAGAAGAATCCAAAGAAAAAGCAATGTCTAATGAGGTATGGATTCAGAAATTTGATGACAGCTACTCCTCTACTAGTTCAGGAGCTGGGTTTATGTTGATATCTCCTCAAGGAGATATTTTTCTTTCATCATACAAGTTACAGTTCAACAACACTAATAATACAACTGAGTATAAATCTTTGTTGCTCAGATTGAAGACTGTTAGGGACAGAGGCATCAAACTCCTTCATGCTAAAGGAGATGCTAAACTGGTGGTTTATTAGGTGAGAAACCTATATCAAATCAAGAATGATAGACTGCACCACTACCACAATCTAGTCTAAGACTAAATTGAAAACTTTGATGCTTTCAACATCTCTGCAATTCTTAGGGAATTCAATAATAGAGCTGATGCACTGGCAGTTTCAGCAACTCTCTTAGTTCCTCACCCAAACCTCAAAGGAGATAGGTACACTATTGAGCTAGTCTTTTAACCAAGTGTGCCTAATAATGCCAATCATTGACAAGTGTTTAACAATGACAACTAAATCATTGCCTTCTTAGAGCAAAAGGATAGCTTTTGGCTGCATTTCGAAGGCAATAAGCCTCAACAGCTTGAACCCACCTTTGAATCAAGTTCAAGCATGGATGGAGAGTTCTTACAGCTGAAAGAAAATAAAATTCCCAAAGGCCTGGTTTCCCTTGAGAAATTGTTTGACAAACATGACAGATTCATTAAATAGTAGCAAATAGATTCAAGCTCCTCTCAGGAGTTTGATCAAGTAAATCTAGGTACCAAGGAAGATCCCAAGATGGTGAACATTGGGAAATGTTGTACTCCTAAGGAGAGGTTCAAGTTTACTACTTTGCTCAACCAGTACATGGATGTCTTAGCATACTCCTATGATGACCTAAAGTCACTCAGGCCTGATGAAATTTGACATGACATTCCTCTAAAGACTGATTCATCACCTTACAGGCAAAAATCCAGGCAGTATAATCTGAAGATATCAGGGACCATTTTATCTGAGATACAAAAAATGCTAAATGCTAGGATAATCTTCCCAATCCATCATTCCACATGGATTGCAAGTATAGTGCATGTAAGGAAGAAGAATGGCAAAATCCACCTTTATGTGGATTTTAGGAACTTGAATCAGTCATCTTTGAAGGATAACCACCCTTTGCCTATCATGGACCAAGTGCTTCAGACAGTGACCAGTTCTAAGATGTTATCAATGCTAGATGGCTTCTCAGAATACAACCAAGTTAAATTTGGTGAAGTAGACCAACACAAGACTACCTTCACCACACCATGGGGCACCTTTGCTTATCAGAGAATGCCATTCGGTCTTATTAATGTTGGCACCACTCTCCAAAGAGCAATGGACCTTGCTTTCAAAGATGAGATGGGTAAGTTCATTGTAGTTTATTTTGATGACTTGACTATCTTTTCTAAGCATCACCTAGATCATGTGCGCCACTTGCAACAAGTGTTAGAATGTTGTTGCCAGAATGGCATTTCCCTAAACCCCAAGAAGTCTATTTTAGAGTAACAAAGGGAAAACTTCTCAGACACATTGTGTCTAAGGGAGGCATAAATATTAACTCAGACAGATTCAAGTCTATCCAAGATCTTACCTTGCCCAGAAGTAAGACTGTTGTTTACTCTTTCTTTGGAAAAATGAATTTCTTAAGAAGGTTCATCCCTGAGTTTGCTGAGAAGACTCGCCATATTGTAAACATGATGAAGGGAAAGGCCATGTTCAGCTGGACTGAAGAAGGCAAATTGGCATTCCAAAATATAAAGATAGCTATTGCCCATGCCCCAATTCTGGTATGTCCAAATTATAACAAGGATTTCACCATGTATAGTTATGCTTCTAAACACACGCTTTCAGCAATTTTGGTTCAACAAAATAAAGAAGGTATGGAATCTCCCATTTCTTTCATGAGTTGTCCTCTTAAAGCTCATGAGTTGAAGTATTCAAATATGGATAAGCATGCATATGTAGTGGTAAAGGCAGTAAAACATTTCTGCTTGTACATCTTGAATTCACACATTACTGCTTTGGTTCTTGATACCACGGTTAAATCCATATTAACTTAGCAAGAATTTAGGATGAAAAGAGGCAATTGGATTGCAAAAATTCAAGAGTTTGATCTTGTCATCAAACTGATGAAATTAGTGCAGGGAAAAGGCCTATGCTAATTAATTTCTGATAACAAGCTAGGAAGAACAGAGCATGAAGAATAAGAAGAAGAAGACACGCCAACAGTCCTCTTTGTCTCCACTATGAATGAGTGGTATTCAGGTATTGCTCATTTCTTTACTTATGGTGAGTGTCTTTCTCACCTATCTTATAAAGAAAGGAGGACCATCAAGTTGAAAGCTACCAATTTAGTCCTCTGGGACAACAGCGTCTACAAGAGGAGCCTTGATGGAGTATTCTTTCACTGCATGGACAAAAAGTAGCAGAACCAAATTCTAAAATCCTTCCATAATTTGGCCTGTGGAGGATATTATTCTACTCCTGTGACTACCCATAAGATCCTATGAGCTAGGTATTACTCGCCAACTCTCCTTCAAGATGCATACAAGTGGGTAAGGAAATGTGAACTATGCCAGTAGTTTGTTGGAAGACCCAAGTTAGCTACCCTGCCTCTCAAGCCAGTGGTCATAAAGGAGCCATTCCAGCAATGGGGAATTGATTTCATTGGTGTTGTAAATTCATCTTCAAGTGTTGGGCATGATTATGTCCTCATATTCATAGATTAATTTACTAAGTGGGTGGAAGCTATCCCAACCAAACATGCTACTTTAGAAGTAGTATGCAATTTCCTCAAAAATAGCTTTCGTATTTTTGGGACAACATATGAACTATTTTAGTCTTGCAAGACCAAAATTATCTCTCCCCTTCTCAAAAAATTATTTTGAGCCTTTAAATGCTTTATTATTCAAGCCTTTTCATATTTCTACGAATTCCACATAATCAAAACTACTGACTCTATGGGCTTGAAATTAGTTGGTTCAACGGGTTCGGTAGTTCCAAGGTTCAACGCATGGGTTTTTCATTTTGCGTGGGTTTTGTCTAAGTCTCAAAGTTGAGTGGAAGCTGCCAAGTGTCGTATGTCAGGACACTTTATAGTTTATTTTCAAAAAATAAGTGAAAGATGCCACGTGTCCCTTGTAAAGCTTATCAAAAGCCTCCAAGTGTCAATATACGTAGTTCCTTCCTCTTATTTCTCTATTTTGAGTAAGGACCATGGTGGGCCTTGGGTGAATGGCTAAAATTAAGCAAAATGCTCCAAGTGTCATCATCCATGTGATTGCTAAAAGTAAATAGAACGTGCCACGTGTCCCATTGTAACTCAGTAAAGTGCAACAAGTGTTGGCATCCGCATTTCAAGATTTTCATAAGTTTCAAAGCTTCTTTCAATAATATTCTCATAGAATCTCGTGGAAAGTGCCAAGTGGCAATAGCATAAAATTTGTAATTTGTTTCTAAGAAGCTACAAAAGTTGCCACGTGTCCTTGGTAAAACTCGTCAGAAGCCTCCAAGTGTTGACATCCACAGCCATTGAGTAAGGATTGTGGTGAGCCCTAGGTAATTCACAAAAACAAGCAAAAAGTACCAAGTGTCTGCATCCATGTGAATCCAAATAAGTCTCGAATGTTTCTACACCATTTCAAAAAACTCAGCAAAAGCTACCATGTGTCATCTTCCGCAGGACTCTCAAAAGGTAGCTAAAGTTTCTTTAGTTTAAGCGGATGTTGCCAAGTGTCCTCACCTATTTAGGGTGAAAGCTGTCATGTGTCACTTATTGAGATCATCAAAAAGTGCCACCTATCCCCGTTCCCCTTTTGAAGCGGCCAAAGCCAAGGAAGATTTCCTTTGGATAAATTATTCAAAGGAATTCCTTCAGACATTTTGTCTAAAGGAAATAAAGGATAAAGTCCGTTGAAGAAACAAAAGCTCAAAGGCCACCTGATTGAGCCTAAAGGGTAGGTACCCTTGCGGGAGGCACTTGACACTCAAAAAAGGACCGTTTACAAAGCCTGAAGGGACACCTTCCCTTTAGACTATTTGAAAGGCTTGATAAAGACACAAAAAGAAGCTTTGAAAGACTTAGATAAAAAGGAGCTTTCAAGATTCATGGCTCAATTTAATTCAAACAAAGTAGTGACCAGTGACGTCCCCGTGGATGTCAAATTTAAGATGATGGAATATTCATTAATATTTGAATATGGCATGGAATTTGAAAAATAAAATAAGCAACTGGCTGAAAAGAGAGCTCGATAGCCCTAATTACTGCAGGGAAGAGAAAACAATACAAAAGATCAAAAATATCTAACAGGGGAGTTATTTCTAATAGGTGAAATAGTGGATCAAGTAGACTTCTGAGCATGCCAAATCAAAGACGTGGCCTATTTTTCTTCCACAAAGTAAAGGCAAAGGGACAACTTTGTAGACACCAGGAAAAGCACTAGATGATCTAGGCCTAGGAGAAGACATTTGAGATGAAATGACACGCCATAGTTAAGACAGCTGCCCTGATCTAGCATGTTTCCCTAACAGAAACAAAAATGCATTTAAGGCATTAAATACACAGCATGGGTCATTCCATGGAACAAAGTGTCAGGCCTTTCTTGGCTGCTATATAATGTAATCTCTAATTTGATATAAAAGGAGATCTTTCCAATACATAAGCAAAACTCTGCCCAAATTAAAAGGCGAATACTGAGACTTTGAGCTCAAATTGTTGTTTATATCATTTTATCTAAATGAGAAAGCAAGTTGTTTGTAGTCTTTGTGCTGTTATAGCTTGTACCATTTTAGGAGATTGTTCTTATGTCTATCTTCTAAATGTGTTCTTGTTTATTTAATTTGTCATGCAGAACTAGTGAAAGTAATCGGGAAGGTGTCCAGAAGCCAATTATGGAAAGACTTTGTGCCCCCACAATTGCCTTTAGTGTGTTTTCTTTCTACTTCTATGTAAAGGATCTTGGGATGACTTTGTGCCCTCATTATCCTTCGTATTTCACTCTTGGGTAGTCAAGGTGGAGACTTTGTGCTATATCTCAGTCTGTTGGTTACTACGTCTTTGGTTACCAGTTACTTGTCACTACTTGAAAGAACTCATGTTGGTCCCTGCAAGAACACTTCTAAAAGAAGAGAAGTGCCTTCAGTGTTTTCACCAGGATTTTCTCCTTTGTTTGTGAACATCATCTCTGAAAGAAGAGATATGGATGGTGTATCCTACCCCTGAGTGTTATTTTCTGCTTATATATATAGTATATAACCCCTTCATACTTATAGGGAACCTCCCCTTGATGAGAGGAGAGATTTTTCCCCTTTGGATGTGGTAAACCTGCAACTTTGGATGACCAATCTCCCTTGTTGTTGGATGATCAGACCTATTTTGCTCATCAGTACGCTGGTGACAAAATATTCACTCAGACATACCTTAAACCACAATCATGGTGAAAATGAACTTCTATCACATGTATGACCATTTACAAAGACTCCTGATGAATTTATATGATCTTATAATATCATTATACAATTATCACATAGAAATATAATATGGTCAAATGTAAATATTGGTCTTATAGACCAATCTCATAACCTTTGTAACTCACTATCTCATCTAAACTAGACAGGTCAACTTGTGAGCAACTTTTTCACTATAACCATTGACCATTAAAACTTATACCAAACATTAAAATTATTAAAAGTCTTAAAAAACATCTCTATTTACTTAGTTTCATCCCTATTTCATGATGACACATTCCTAAACCTCTTCTCACTATTGCCTAGGTTTTTCACTGTTTCCACCATTAGGCATGTTAGCAATTGGCTATCTTGGATGACTAGTTTAGCATACCTACGGGATATAACCTATATATAAACCATAATGGACATCAAATAAAAGTATCAACCTTTATCCTAAATCCATTTATCAACTTTTACTTGGTCAACTCTAATTGCTACATTAAATCTTTGAGAAAAAAGGCCTTTCCTATAGGGTCCACTCACTCACCAGAAGACTCAATCATAGATATACATGCTTGGGAGAGTTTAATACAACCTCAAGTCACTAAAATACCCATAATAATCCATTTTGAGAACTTTATAACAACTTCTTTCATATTGGGTCACTTATAGGGTTCTTTGAGGGTTTATACCATCTTCAATAATTAGCAATCATTCATAAAGCTTAGTCCATCATTCCAAAAATTAATGCCTAAAATTTTTAGACAGGACCCTTACCCATCTACCATGAATATATTAGGTCCTCATGGAGATGCTGAATATGCCAACGAACACTTAGAAAACATTCTTAGGTAGACAACTTTTCATCCTATGCACTTAAGAGACCTTAAAACACTTTTTCAAGATTAAACCTTCAAAACTTGACCTCAAACTTGGTCAACACATCTATAAAATTTTATCTCCACTTAAAATTCTCACATTCTCATTCTTATCTTGAAATTTTAATCTCATACCTCATTCTACCACCATCTCTCTCTTTGCTCTATAGACCTTGACCTACAAACCACATTAGTCCTTGAAACTAACCTTATAACCATTATCTAAGCTCTCATAGCCTCATATACATGCCATATAGTCTCTTACCATTCTCAACCACTACCATACATCCTTCATATTCCTTGACAATAGATCATGATGATTAACTAGGCCAGGTAAGGTCTAGGAGTGGTTTAGGTGTAGACTTGGACTATAGGTCTTACCCCTATGGGCTTACTTTGAAACTCTTTTTAGTGATCCAATTCATCATTTTAATGTTAAATCAACCTCATACAAACACTCATTTTTATGTGTACTCATCTTGCCAAGCCATCATACTAAATCTTCACACAAGGTCTCTTCATGTTATGACGAGTGCCATGACAAGGCTTTTTAAGTACTTGAAACTTGAAAACTGACATTGAAACACTCCTTGATGATTATAGACCTTGATTACATGCCTTTCATTCTCCTTAAAAAATATCATACCTCTACACATACCTCTTAATGTCATCATGCACATGCTCATGATATGACTATGTTTGTTATGACTAGGCTTTTTAAGACATTTTGTACTCAAGAATTAGTACTTGAAACATACTTATCTTAAGGATGCTATCAAATAAGAACATTCATCAAAAATTATTCTCACACCACTACAACAACCTTGACAACAACCAAAATAATAATCATTAGGTTTCCTTCAAATTCTCTCATGTCACATGGCTTCCTTGTGTCACACAGCTTCCTTGTCACATCAAGCACATAAGCTCATACCTTAAATATCTCTGACCATGCATCTTTATTAGATGCATGTTGACATCAATTACATAAACCTTCACATCAAATAACATCAACCTTAACATTAATGACCACACTTCTCAACACCATCATAGGTGAAAGTATGTAGTAGGAAGATCTAGAAGAGGTGTAGGAACAGTCTTGCTAGATTCCCCAACCTCATATGTATGCATCTGGTCAATTGAAATATTATGAGGTGGGCACTCTATAATAATGTGAGGTTTCCCATTTGAAGATGTACTTGAGGTGGTAGGCTCGACGACTTTTTAATATCTAAATGGTTGATTATCTACTGGACAAGAGTGTAAGTATTCATCATGTAAAAATTTGATGTATCTACACAAGGTAGAGGTTATGGCATCCACACCATGTATCTAAGGCCTCCCAAGTAAAATATTATAGTTCAAATTATTAGGCATCACCTAAAATTGTGTAGGTAGAGTTTTGGCCCAACCATAATATCTAATGTAATAGATCCCAATATTTGTTTAGAAATGTCATCAACACCTTCGATATTCTTATATGTCTTCTAAATGGATGCTATATTAACACTCATAGCATGTAGAAATGTGAGGTTGCATATGTTAAGTCTTGAACCACTATCAACTAAAACTCATTTAATAGTGGTGGTGTTGATTTGTGCTTGAATAAAAAGTGGTAAATTCTTATCAATAACTGGCTATGATGGAATATCCTCATTAAAAAAAGATATAACATCCTCAATGTCTGTTGATGTGGGTATTATGCACACCATATAAGATTAAATGAGGTAGCCTCTAAAATTTTGTAATGTCTATGGAATGAAGTTCCACTCTATGGCATGAGTTGTAGGTATGCAATTAAAACAACCAGGTGATGGTATAGCAGGTTGAGCCTATGGGTTGTTTAACCAAGTTTTGTAGCTAGATGCATGGAATATAATAGAAAGTAATCACTAATTGAGTTGGATGGGTGGATGATTATTATAAGGTGAGTAGATCTTAAATAAAATCAAAAATGGATAGAAGGGTAAGGCAAAAAAGAAGACTATGTATTCCTGAAAGGTCACTTGTGAGACTTTTTCTTGGTGAACAGGTATCTCTAAGACCATTGTTTGTAGATTGTAGATATTGCACACTCACTAATAAGCATAGTTAGTAGTCTAGGATAACAAGTATAGGATGCTCAATTATCTCAAATAAAGTTTGATCTCCTTAGGGTTGTTATTGTATACCCTTATTTGAGAGATTACATCTCAAACCAAAAAAAATTATAGGGTAGTTATGGCTCATGCCTAGATGACTATACCAAAATAAATACCTCTCAACACCTCAAATTATCAGTTTAACATATACTAATCGCTTAAACTAATGAAATTTACCAATCCTTAATTTTTGTTACACATCTAAGATCATTATTCACTAAATAAAACAATCAGATTCATCCATATCATCAGCACACTTCAAAATTATTGAATTGATATAGACAAAGAAAATTAAATTTCATTAAGATAGAAAGGGAAGAATAAAGAATGAACACAATCGCATGACAATCAATCTCTTGATCTCTATTTGTATATTGATTAAAACTTTGACCCTTTCGAAAGAGGGTTCTACATGTATATAAAGGACTTGGAGAAGCAATTACCTCATCCTCCAAGTATATCAAAACTTTGATTACATCATGATAACTAGGCCATAGGTTCTAGTTTGGTACAAAAATGCATGTTATAACTCATAGATTATCTCAGACATGTAACGTGTGTATGTTAGTAAAAAACACTTTATTTAATTACAATATAGATGTAACAAGACTTAACTATTCATTTGTAATCATTACATGCAAAATTATACAAAAATAGCCTTTGACTTGAGGTTAGCTTGGTTCTTTCTTGACACCTTTCAAATCTTTGGTTGGAACTATAGTTATAACTAGAGCTATGTTGGCAATTAGAGTTGAACTTCTTATTATATCAGATGTGGTGGCTATAATTGTAGTTGGGGATGCACTCGTAGATTAGACTAGAGATATAACTAGAGCTATGTTAAGAGGTGATGTTGTAGCACTTACTAAGCCAAGAGGGACTAAATTTTATGACAGTGTTGTAGTTGGCACTGTAGGTGGGGTTTGAGAAGTAGAACTAAAAAGTGGCATTGAGGCTTCTCTCTTATTGGCTTGTGACTCTTGATAATATTTGTAGGCTATTGCATGTTATGCCTAAATTATGGTCATATTTGGGAGATGAGGTCTAGTTACCCTATTTGTCCATTATATCAACCTTAAAAACTCTATTTTGGTGGCTCGGAAGGTGACCTAAAAGACCTCCACTTATGTTACCTTCTTTTTCATTATGCTCAGCTTCACTTCAATGTCCTCTATACTCAGTCCTTATATACTTTACTTGAATTTATTCAAAGTTGGTTAAAAATTTTGATCAGAAAAGGCCCAAGTTACCAACTTTATAGTGTTATCTCAAACTCCTATTAATTTAAGCTCATACATAATTTATGTTGCTTGTTTTTCCTATTATGCAAGCTTATTCACTACAACTTTAGAACTCACCTAATCCTATGCCTCTTGAGTTCTTATGATAGTTAAGTTCAATGTTTTATCTACCTCCAAAGGGTTCATTAGATTTAAGTGGCTAAATGTATTATTAGGAGTGTACAACACCAAGAAATTAAAATTATTTTCATCTTCTCTGAGAAGTTTAAATAATTTTGTTATTGAATTTACATGTGGAGCCAATTGAACTCTCAAAAAATGAATAGTATCCAAAATTTGGTATGAATTTAGTGTTTCACTCTATACATCCTGATCTATACTGGAGGGAACTCATATTCCCTGTTGTTTCTCTCTAAGAGTACCCAATTCTTCTTTTAGTTCTTTTCTGGCCAACTCTATTCCCTCATGTATGGCCAATACCACTTCAGTGTGGATCTCCATGTAGGACTTGAGGTCCTCAATATAAGGGGACTAACCTCTTTGAAAGAGAGTAAATCTCTTTTCTTTCTTCCAAAATTAACCCTATGCCACTGCTATTTTTAATCTTTCTCTTCCTGACCCTTTACACTTGTCAGGGGATCTGTAGCTCTACCAATTAGAGCACAATTGATTACTTTCTTATATGCAATTAAACATGAAATTATACCAGAATGATAAAGTAGCTAGAAACTTGAGACATCAAAGAATTTGAGAGACAATACACACTCTTGTATTAAATACTACTAGAAGAAAATATAATAAGAAAGATGCCACTTCTTCCTCCACCTCAAAGGCTTGCCACACCTCAAGAACTTCTTCCCTCACTCTCTTGCTCAACACAACAACTCTAAACCCTAAGTTGTTATCCCTCCTTGAATGCTTCAGCTGATCTCCTTGACCTTACACCTGTAGATCTCCTTGACCTTGCTAGCTTCAATGCTTTTACTTGCCTTAGAATAATTACAATACATGCCTTATGGGTCTTTAAATAGAATCCCATGCTTACAAAAATAGAACTCTAACTACTAAAATTAGACACACAGCCCATGACTTAAATTAGCTCCTTAGCATGCACACACTCGATTCAACTAACTAACTGTTCGTGCAACAAACAGTTCTGGACCGCACAGGCGATTGACGTCGGTCCCTGCTTGTCTGGTTCTGCCGACGTCGGCCGACTCCCTGCTGCCGCCAGTTTCCTTCTCCACTTCTATGATCGACGTCAGTCATGCTGTCGACGCTGGTTCCTCTGGTTCTTCAGCATCCTTCCTCTTGTGTCTACAAACAATTGAAGCTTTTAGCTCCACACCACAACAACACTGAGGTTATGGCTTTGTCAAAGAGTGATCTCATAGTGGTCATCTCGATGATCTTCAGATTGGGCCTCTTATAAGCTAATGCTCCTAAATCCTTGGCCTATTCTGGAAGAGTCAGATTTTATAGATCCAATGGTTGGGCTTATATCCATGCATCCTCCTTAGGCTCAAATTTAAGACCATTAGATGGCTTAGGCATTAAGGGACAAATTATCTTAGACTAGTCTACATTTATGAATTGTGGCATGAGGTGCACAATGTAGACAATTTTCTTCTTGGCGGGCCTTTTTTTTGCCACTACTATTGTGGTTTGAACTGGTCCTTAGTGAACCTAGTCGAGTAGAGAAGGAAGTCACTCAAGTAATGGGTTGGTTTATGCTTATGGAAATAGAGGTGGTGACTGCAAGAGTAGCAATAGAGGTGGTTAAGATTTAAGGAACAATGGATGAAGGGATGGATATTGAAGGGGTGGAGACTATAGGGGCAATGGTTGGAGAACCAAAAGTGGAAATTATATGAGTAATGGTTGGAGAGATGAAAACAAGCCGAGTAGAGAGTGATTGCATGGGAGTGACAGTAGAAACAACTAGAAAAGGTATAGTAGAATGAATTTTCAATGACATGAGAGGAGAAATTCCTAAGGGAGAAGTGAAGAGAACACCCTTACCAAATTGGTCACCATTGAAGGGTGATTTACTTTTAATCTTTGCAAGCTCAAGACCTTGGCTTGCTATAGTTATTCCTCATCTACCTCTTGACTTAGATCACTTTCAACTAAAGGTTGTGCCTCTCCATTATTTACCTCCATGGATGGGGTATGAGGTCTCTCTACCCTAGGATTTCTCTGATAACACAGTGTTGTCTTCTTAGCTTGTGAAGCAGACACTTATTAGGTAAGAGGGGGAAGAGTCATACTAAATGTTATGGCTACTAAACATGTCATAGCAGGTGCCATCTGTTCCTCATCAAAGGAGTCCAAGAAAATAATCTCCACCTCTTCCCCAATTGTGTTCTCCTTCTACTATGTTGGCTCTTCTTCTAGTTCATGTTTGACTCTCCTTAGTTTAATAGTAGATGCTTGAACTGGAGGAATTTGTTATTATTCTTCCTGTGCAGTAGTTGGTGTCCCTTCTAGATCTTGTTCTTCTTCATCCTCTCTAATGGACGATGTTTCCCCTACCACTTTATCCTATTCTTCTTGAGTTGTCATCATAATAGGTGGTTTTTTAGGGTCTTGAATTTGGTCTATTGGTTGTTGGTAAGGCCTACAACTCTAAAAGTTATATGATCTCCATCCCCTTAATGGTGGGATCTTTAATTTGTCTTGACTGAGTGTAAGGGAGGGGTCTACTTATATCAACCTCAATAATTCTTCACTTAAGCCCATAGTCTCAGCCCTTTCCTTTACTTCCTCATCATCTTTGTCATTAAGGAATAGGAAGTCATGGTCGAATGGATCATGTTTGTATGGGATGATTAGGTTGTGAATCTTTTGTTGTACTCTCTAATGGGAGTCTCAATCCTTATGGGGTAGAGTAGCTAATGCATAAGCCCTCTGTGTATTCCCATCTTCTCTAAAATGTCTCTTGAATGTATACTACATCCTCTCGATAGTGATATAGGAGACATGAAAAGTACCTTTCATACTCTTTGTCAAATCTTCATCCATACCATTCTATATTTGGATGGCAATATCTTTCTCAACATATTTATCAGGGACAAACATAGGGATCCAAATAGGGTATACCCTATGTCCAATAACCATGATAACTGTATAATTTAGGTAGATCTAATAATCACCCAAGTTCATGAGTGTATTACCAATGCTATTTAAAATCCTATCTACAGGTTGGCCATGAATGGCCATCCAAACCTAAGGATAGAGGTCCTATGATATTATGGTAATCTTTCTTACATATGCATATATGTGGACAAATGAATAGAAGTCACATATTCTATTCTTGATATAATTAGGGTTGGGATTCCACAAAACCCTATTATATCAATAAACAGTCCCCATAAATGCATCTAAGAGGGATGACATCATATATAAATTTACCCCTTGGGGCATCTTGTCCTTTTGTATAATATATTCATGCAAGTGGGCACTAATGACCTCCCATAATGCATAGGTGCACTCTAAAGTAATGAGCAGGTCTAGCAGGGGTACCCATTATAGATGCAAGAAATAGAGTGGCCAAAGAGTTGGTTCAATAATGCCATACCAATACGAATACTCATCCTAAAGTGGGTGATGGGGATAGGATTCTTGGTATGTTTTTTGACAATGAAATTCTTGCTTGCGAGAAACCACTTCCCTACTGCTTACTCCACATTGTTGTTTTTCTTCCAAGTGACTACACTATGTAAATCAAAGGCAACATCTAGAATGGATAAACTTAAATACCTCATAAATGTATCTCTAGAGATGTAAGCAATGACTATGTTATTGTTGACATAGTGTAGATAAGCACTATTTGTAATTATGCCTTCAAAGAATAAGTCTTTTAACAAGTCGATGCATAGCATGACTTATGAGTTGGCAGCTATGTAATGAAGTGTTTGGTGTTTGAATGGTAGCAAGTTAGCTACAAGTTGTTGCTCCTCTACTAAATTGTCCTCCTCTAATGTGAATGGATAAATGGTTTTTATGACCTCCTATAGATCCGATTAACTAACATGGAGGTCATCGAACATAATTGCATCAAAGACTGTATCTAGGTATTTTGAGGAGTATTTGATGGAAAAACTTGATAGTGGTGAAACTCCCTCATATTCCCTATATGAAGACATCATTGTTGTTGGTTAATGTTAGTGTGATGCAATATTTTGAAAATTGTGGTCTAGGAACTTTGTTGCAAAAATTACAAGTCATTTTATATGAAGCTAGGGCTTTTAAAATTATGGTTAGTTATGTGCACACGAGTTCTTGAAAATAAAATGATTATGAACTTAGTTGGGGGCTTGATGTTATATCTTTTTTCATTCATTCCATTTCATGTACCATTAATCAACAATGTCTATAATATCATCACCTTCATTCAATTTAAACTTGACCACCAAGGCCTAGTGGCCATGCCACATAGGATGCTTACTTATTAGGGGTGCCATGGTGTTACTTCTTCTTTTTAACATTCATCACTATATGTTTACTCGAGTGGCTTGACCTCTACCTTTAGGCCTAATGATATGGTATGGTAAGCCCAAGATTCTAAGTGAAAGACCCCAAAAGAAAAATGCTCTTTAGAGAGATTCATTAGGAAAGATTTGTCTAAAAGTAACTAAAGGGAAAGTTACTGAACTAAAAGATCCAAATGAGAGTCATCAAAGGAATAGTTTTTAAAGACTAAGTGCTCTTAAGAGAGATTGTCATTTGAGAGAAATTTACTGCAAATAGACCCTTAAATAAAACCTACCAAATGAAAGTTATTAAAGAGAAAGTTCTCGAAGACCAAAACCTTCTAAAGACCAAAGTTTTTGAAGTATAAAGTTACCACATAAGAAGTGCCAAATAAAATGATCTGAAGAAAAGTTTCCAAAGACTAAGTTGCCAACTGGAAAAAAAATAGAAATGAAGTTATTGATCAAATAGTTTTTGACTAAAATTTTTCCAAAAATTAAAATATCAAATATCAAAAGTACCCGAACAAAAACCTTCCAAATAAAAGAACCTGAATACATAAATCTGAATAAAATAATCTAAATAAACCAACCCAAATACCTATCATACATAGCAATTCTTACAAATTTTCCATTAATAAATTAGTTTCAATAAGTCATTTCAAATGGAAAATAGGTGCATGTGACGTGATTCAATATCCAAAACATTAAGTTTTTGTAGATAATAAAAACCATCCCAAACACACACACAACCCAAATAATAAACAAGTCATCTAAAAATAAAGGGGGTCCCCACTTTTTAAATAAAAAACCAAGATGGGGTGTGTTGAAAACAATAATGTCCTTGAGAGTGTTCATGATAGATGCAAATTAAGTTGGCTATGTGTCATGAGGCAAAGATGTATGATTGAGTGTTTGAAAAAAAAAATATTTGAAAATAATTGCATGTTGAAGTAATTCCAATATGGATATCTTAGTCAGTGTGTTTCTCAACTATCCATAATATCAAATCCTTTGTGTTGATTTCTAGGTCTTGTTTTAGTGTGTTGTGGATGAGAAGGGATGGTGATATTTCATTATTCCTATATAGGCTGAGGATGGACCCTATTCCATCTAGTAATAGCTTGAACCATGGGATCTACTCTTTGCCAAGGGTGAGTAGTAGAGACAAGATGGGAGAAAAGATAATCAACTATTCTAGGTGGAGGTGATACAAAAAGAGTCCTCTAAGCCCTTTGTCTTCGAGCAATAACTGGAGGTAACTCAAAGTGAACCATGTAGCAATGATCCTCATAAGAATGGGACTTAAAAAAGGAAGACCAATGTGTAAAATAAGTTGAGATCTGACATGATCCATGAGATGAGTGGCATACATGTGCATTTTTATACAAATGGTGAGTAATAAACATGCTAAACAAAGCACAAGACTTTGTACCAAAAAATATTAAATGGCATCCATCATGATAATTAATACTTTATTTTCCCATTTAAGGAAATTTCATGGCTCAACTTAGAATGCCTAGTGGACTTGGCATTCATAGTGGATAAACTACAAGCCCAAATCTTATTAATCAACTAGCTACCATGCCCCACAACATAGCCATTACTACTAGAGGTGTTAGAGGTGGATTAGGAGGCGGCATGCGAGGAAGTGGTGTACTTTCCCTTTAAGGAATAGGATCTAGGGGTTCTAAACATCCACTAGTGTAAGCACCTCAATTGCCAATAGTATATTATGAAATGATCCTTCACTTACCTAAATATCGAGGTGTAGAGAATGTTGTAGAACATGTCCATAATTTTGAATTCATTTGGAGGGCACGAGGCATCACTTATTCTAAATGAAAGGCCACATAATTTGTGACCAAACTTTTGGAGAGAGTGCACAAGTGGTATTAGAAGTTTGACCCTCAACAAGCAAAAATTGACTATGATCAGATCAAAACAAAACTCTTTCATGAATTTGACATTCTTGAATTTGAGAAATAAAGTATTTCTACACTAAAAGATATAAAACAAGAACTCACTAAAATTTTATGGGAATATGACACACATTTCAAAACTCTTCTCTAAAAGATTTCATTTGAAATTAATATTGCTCAGCATGCACATTGGTTTGTGGGAGGTTTTTTGCTTCCCTTTAGATGAACACTATCCCTAGAAAACCTTTACCAAACAACACAAAGACTTGGAAGTTGTTCTCTATGCTAAAGTTGTTGGTAGTACTGACACTAGGATTAGTCCTTTCATGAAAGCCCAAATATCTTCAATGGCATCATAACATAAAAAACTAATTACAAATAATGCATATGATACTCGTAAAGGTCTTTGGTGTACCAATTGGGAGTCTAAAAGTTATAACTAAAGTAACTACTCACATAAAAACATCCACTTTGTACTAAATCAGTCTTATGAGATTTTCCATGAAGAACATGATGCATGTTCTTATCCTCTCCTAAAATGAGCTACACATTCTAAGGTGTCTAAATATTGTAAAATATGTTATTCCTACACCCAAGACATAAATGATTTTCAGCTAATCAATGATATCTATGAATTATGCATGCACGGTACATACCAAACATCTATGTCTAACAATCAAAATAATGGTGGATATCATGGCTAAGGTAGAGGGTAAGGACAAAGAGATGGTCATTTCCCACCAAGAACATGTTATAAGTGTGTATCCTATATACACATAATATTTTCAAACTTTTATCACTTACTGACACTTTGTATCTTGTAAGAACCCATCGAGTTTCAATCTCTCTAAGTGCACACCTTAAGGGGTGCACCAAAAAAGGGGTGAACAGACCATTAGTGCTTCATAAGATTGTTGTCCCTTTTTCCACTTGTCATCTACACACTTATCTCTTAAAACCATTTATCCTAAGCTTATTCTTCTTAGTCTTACCCATTCCAAACATTTGTCATATCATTATCCTCCTTTTTCTTGCCTTGACCCCCTTTCACTAGTTGACTATATTAGGTCGACTAGGTCAACCCTGTACAATTTTCAGCCTCTGATTATATAGGGTTGATCAGGTCAACCCTATACTATTTAGGGATATTTTTTACTTGGAGTTTTATTAGCCCTTTAACCGACCTAGATCATGACCTAATGATTTATCTCCCAAAAACATACAGGGTCAACTGGGTCAACCTTATATAGCTGACATATTCAAAAGGATATAGGATAAGATTTTCCTATATATACAAGTTCATGTCTAACCATTTTATAAGAGAGAAGTGAAGAGAATAAGTGTGAATAACATCTTCTTATTGGCCATTCTACTTGAGGAATAAAGCTTAGGGTTCCATAATTTCTTTGGAGATATGGATCTTGTCATGTGGATAAGTCTTTTGGATGCATAGATAGGTTGTCTAGCCTAGAGTTGATTTGTCTTTGTTATCCTTACATACCACAACAATATCTTGCAAAACACCTTCACCAAGGGAGATATTGAGGCTCAATAGGTTCATCTTCAAGGTAAGTATTCCTAACATTATTTATCCTTTGTAAGAGTAGAAAGATAATACAGTTATGCTTCTTTCTAATACATTAGGATTCTATATACATTAACGTGAGTATATGTCTTCTGTACATGTTTAGTTTAGTTTTTTTTGTTTCTAACCCCCAATTTGTGCCACAAGCTTTGGTGGGCACTAGATTAGATTTACTTTCTTATTTATTACAATAAAGTGAACATTAAACCTAGGACTCTTTTAGGATTATTACATTATTATGTTAGACTGTAGGCTTTGGAACCCTTCCTAGCATGGTGTATTGTGATAAGTGATCCCCTAATCAGGTCTAGTGGATCCCCATATTGGTCATACTCTCTCTTAACAAATGCATTCCCAATCAGAAGTGTAGGTATGCTCTATCTTCTTTGAGCCAAGATTGATTTATAAACATGATTCATTTCTGATTGCATATAGATCCCTATACCACTATCAAATGGATTGTCCAATTTATCCAACATGTGATTTCTCTAAAAAGGATCATTGGTTAGAATAATTCCATAACCTTTACATGGTTATCACTGAGGAAAGAAATGAAAAAGGTGTAGGTATGATTCACATTTAGAAACCTCACTAGAAGCCATGCTCAAGCACCCCAATAGCTCAACAAGTGAATATCACTATGTGTAGTACTGGATAATCTTAGTCTACATATACTCCTATTGAGAAGGTACATCATGAAGAGCCTTAAGCAAGGAAGTATCCTGATGCCCAACAACATAATGATGTATTCTAAAACACTATAACGTTGGTATGAAAACTACAAAGATAAATTTAGTTTATTAATAACTAAGAAACAATGCAACATGCTAATATGTAGAAGGCAATGAAACCTTGAAATGTAGCATGAGATGATTTCTAAGAGCTTTGCAATCATATTTTGGATGAATATCCCACAACTGAGTACTTGACTTAAAAATTAGGTACAAACACCAACTAACACTCAACCTCAATTGACTCGGTAAATTGAGGATCATCGATTAAATCATGTTTGGTGGTAAGATAACCTTATTCCTTATATCCCTCAAGAGGATAAAGAAATACTAGTAAATGTTGCCATCAACAGTTGGGTCATTTGGAACATCTTAGTTAACATTGGCACTAAGGTTAATGTCCTCACAAAGGATGCATGGTGGAAAATTGCTAGTCCAACATTGCAACCATCTTCGCATGTGTTGTTTAAGGATAATGAGACTTGTGCTCTGCCTATTGGCATCCTTCATAATGCAATGGTGGATATCCTTGGAGTACCTTTCAAAGCTGACTTTGAAATTCTTTAGTTAGTAGAGGAAGATGACTTTCTAGCTCTATTGGGGTGACTTGGTGTTATGAAAATAATGCAAAATTAAGTTTCAAAAAGTGTTGCATTAATTTTGAGAAAGTTGATCAACACATTGTTATTAGATTGGATCAGACACATGGGACCCATACATATAACTTATTAATGTGAAAACCACATCTAATTGTTGGGCCCATGGTGATTATGACCTCATTGGAAGAGTATATGGTATCATTGGCAGTTGTGAGAACATCCCATGCTAGTATCATAAATGCCATAGGTTTTTTTGCCTTGTTACCAGACAAGTTATGAGATGACCAGTTATGGATGCACTGCTAGAAATACTTGATGAAGCTCCTTGATTTCATAGACAAATAGAAGTACACAAATTTATTCAATACCTTGAAGACTTCTATAACTTAGACAATGATCATATGCAATCATTAGTTCACATTTTTTATGGTACCATCATAAGGTTGTGATGGACCCATAATGAGTGACTTCTCCATTGAGATCAAGTACAATTTTCTTTGCATCACTGATTTCATCATGATAACCAAATACAAGGAACAATAAGGTATAGCAGAGTATGAGCACCTGAGCCACACATAGAAGCCTATAAATCCATGTGGAAGATTAAAGAATATTTCTTGTCAGAGTACCTTTAGGTACATGCTTTTTATGGATCTTTATGAACTTGGGCTAGAGCATGGTATGTTCATGAATAATGATATATGGGTACTCATTTTTGGCATTTGTTCAAAGAAAGCATGAACTTGGTGTTATCTTACTCATCTCCAATAATGGACTTGTGCCTCACTCTCCAAGCTATGTGTGAAGCAGTTATTGGTAACCCTAGTTCCATTGAAGATCACTTGAGAAATATCCATGATGTCTTATAAGAAGGGCTAATCCTCTTTAATGATCCATCTACAAAACCTATTCTCACACTAGACCCTATCTTTGATCAGGAAAATCATGAAGAGATACACCTAGGGAAGCAAAAACTAGTATTTTAGGTAGATGAAGGTGAAAGATCTAACCCACCTGACCCATTGACAAATCATTTGAAGGTCCCTACAAATTATGACTCATGAACTATACATGATACTAGTCTAGATGCAAACAACCCTTACTCAGAACTAATTCAAACTATCAGTGTAACATTGGTACAGAGAAAGAACCAAAAATAGCTATCATAGATAATTATTAGATTGACATAGAAGTTTTAAAGATATTTGAGTTATTAAAAGAATACCAAGATGTCTTCCCAAGAAGCTATAGTGAGATGAAAGGTGTTCATCCATATCTAGGTAAAATGCATATCAAAATAGTTGATGACACTTGACCAGTCAGGAAAAGCCATATAGGATGAATCCAAATCTATAGGTGCACATAAAAGAAGAAATTGATAGTATGCTTCACGTCAGAGTCATCATTCTAATTAATGAACCTGAGTGGGTCAATCCCATGGTAATAAGTATACAAAAATATGGACACATTAGAATTTATGCTGATTGTTGGATACTTAATGCATATTTTGTTACTAATCCCTTCCCAACACCATTCATAGAATAAATACTTGAAGGCATCACTAGGTGATAAATTTATACTTTCATTGATGGATTCTTTGAGTACCATTAGGTCTAAATTGCCAAGGATGATCAACCTAAGACTATGTTCTTCACTAAATGGGGATCCTTCACATGTATTATCATGCCTTTTGGCCTGAAGAATGCACCTACTTTATATTCATGTATAACCATTGAGGCCTTCAAAGATTTCATTCATAAATTTCTTCAAGTCTACTTGGATGACTGGACAGTCTATGGCTTGGTCAAGGACCATTGTTCTAATATATGGTTCATGATTGACCGTTTTTGAGTCATACAAATATCACTAAATAAAAAGAAGTGTCTTTTTGCTACACCCTTCAGTGTTCTTCTAGGACATATTATTTGCAAGGATGGACTTTCAATAGACCCGGTAAAAATATCTATCATTATTCACCTCCTAGTGCCAAAGTTTTAGCGTGAGGTTCATGCCCTTCTAGGAAATATAGGTTATTATAGGAAATTCATTCATGGATATTTGAAAATTGTCATGCCTTTAGAAGAACTTTTAAAACATAATGAATACTTTATCTAAACCTACTCTTGCCAAGAAGCCTTTGAGGCCTTAAAAGACATATTGGTCACTGCTCTAATCCTATAATTACCTGATTAGATAAAACCATTCCATGTAAATGGTGATGATTCAAGAATGGTATTTGGTGCAATCCTTTCATAGCCAAGTGAAGGTCACCTTGATCACCCTATCTATTTTGCTAGTAGGAAACTTACTCTAGCTGAGCAGAATTACACCACCACGGAGCATGAAGCACTAACAACGGTTTGTGCTCTACAAAGATTTTGACAATAACTCATGGCAAATATTTTTTATATTCTATACAAATCTAGAAGATTTAAAGTATCTAGTAAATAAAGATGTGCTGCATTGACACATCTACCACTAGATAGTGATGTTTCAAGAATTTTAATTCTTTGTCATGGTCAAACTAGGAAAAACTAAATATGGCCCTAACCATATTTATCATATTGATTTTGGAGAACCACCACATGCTATTAAATATGACCTACCTAATGTTCAACAATTTTGAGCTTCTCATGTTCCTAAGGAGTTAAAAGATATTGCACTTTTCTTAACTACTAGCCCAACACTCGATTTTATGGCTTTACAAGTTAAGAAACAAGTCACAGTCTGCATTGCACATTTTTATCTCATTGGCAGAGACCTCTATAAACTTGGCCTAAATGAAAATATCCAGTATTATGTTATGCAACATGAGTTCTCTAAATTAATCCAAGAAGTTCATGAAGGCATTACAGGTGGACACTATGCTAGAGAGTTTATCCCGCATAAGGTTCTGCTAGCCGGATTATGGTGGCCTACCCTTTTTCAAGATGCCAAGATATATGTTAGGAAGTGTGATATTTTTTAGTGTGTAGTAAAACCAAATCATCATGATGTCATGTAATTACATCCAATTCTATCTCAAAAACCATTTGAAAAGTGAGTCATGGATTTTATCAAACCCATCAATCCAGCTAAATGATGTACAAGTTCCCATTATATCATTACAGCAATTGACTATCTAACATATTAGGTTGAAGCTACACCAACAAAGGATTTTACTGATGTTACTATTACATGCTTCATTTGGTAACATATCATAACCTATTTTGGATGCCCACTAAGTTTTACTAGTGATCATCGTACACATTTGCTTAATGAAACTATTCACATTCTACTTATTGAGGTCATGATTGCCCATCATAAAATAACATTGTATCATCCCCAGGCCAATGGCACTATTGAGGTATTCAATAAAATCTTAGGCATAACACTTACCAAAATTTTTAATTTTGGATGAATTGACTGGGATGATAGAGTGTCTACCATACTTTGGGCTTATCGCACAACTTATAAGTGCTTGAATAAAAGCACACCATTCAATATGGTATATCATAAACATGTGATTCTACTAATTGAATTCTTAGTACCATCTCTTTTTATTACACATGTTAGATAATTAAATTAGGAATCATTATTAACATCATGTTTGGATGCTTTTTTATAGTTAGATGAATACCATTTTCTAGCTCATTACAGTCAAGAAGTGGAGAAACACAAACAAAAGGCATGGCATGATCGACACATCAAGCATAAAACATTTACAATTGGGATGAAAGTCTTTCTCTATGACTCCAAGTTCATGCTCTATTATGGAAAACTTTGAATTCATTGTGATAATCATTTTGTAATTCATATCATTTGACCTATCGATGCATGTCAATTACAAAGGTTGGAAGGCCAATCTCTTCTTGGGCATTACAATGAAAGCTAGTTACAGTCGTATTTGTCCTATTAATAGTATACATTTTATAATAATAAGGCTTTTACCATTAGTTTAGGATTTACTATTTGAATAGAATTGTTTCCTTTGTTGCGTGCAACATTTCTTTAATATAGAGTTAGTTTAGTTTTGTACTTCTAATTTTGTAGAGGACCACGATGCAATTTTTAGTATGGGGTAGAAGGTATATGTATTTATGATTAAGGATGCACATGCAATTTAAGGCACACAAGTTAAATATCCCAAGGATAAGATATTCCCACCAAATAATTTGAAATTTTGAAAAAAATACAACAATTGTCTTCCACTCCAAAGAAAAGCATGGGACACAATTGTCTTCCACTTCAAAGAAAAGCATGGGAAATGATGTGTCATTAATGTGAAAGAAATAGTAGTTTTAATAAATATGCTAACATCATGATGAGATAATACCATTAAATGCATTTATGAAGAGAAGTGATGGTTGAAGAACGGTGGTTATTATAAGTGCATTAATAAAAAGAAGTGATGGTTGAAAAGAAAGGGGGTAGTAAATGCAAGTTACCCCTCAAAACTATAAAAGGATGAGAGATCTCATTTTACTTTTTAACTTTAATTTCATTTGAGTCTAGAGAGCCAAATAATGAATTAAGATAGAGTGATTCCATATTAAGTAAACAACATCAAAATTTTGTGAATAATTATTGAGTTGAGCATTAAGCTAAGCAATCAAGCATAGAGCTAACTCTAAAACATGACCTACAATATAAAGAACTAGTAGTTGTAGGTTGCAGAGGTAGATGTCTACCATTAGAGGGTGTCAAATCAAGAAAATCCAAAGTCATCTACATGACAATCATGTATTCTTTTACGAAGGTTGAACAGTTGTGCCTCAACCTTCAGGCTCTTAAGAGGGTGATGTAGCTTAAGAAGAAGGCCTTAAGAAATGATCTATTGCCAACTATACCAAAAGAAGATGCACTTGGGGGGGAAGCAGTACTGATCCAAGAAGAAACACCTAAATAAAAATCTCAAGGCATGAAAGGCGAAGAGGTTAAGATGGAATGCCAAGTGAAGAAGGCACAAGCATTTCCACCCCCATCGTTGATGATAGAGGAAATGTAGTACCTAGAGATGGTGCTATGCATGGAAAATTGGGTCTCAAAAGTACCCTCTCACACCATTTTTGACTACAACCACAATCAACTTGGGAATGAGGTTGAGTTACAAAATGACTATGGAGTTGAGTGCCTATACACCAAAAATTAATTGGTTTATGACCTCAAAAATTTTAATGCCTTGGACACTGTGGGTATTTTCAATTATTCAACCTTCCATACTTTGGAAAACCTATGGAAGCAATTAATTTTTTACTCTCACGCATCTATGAGGACTACCTCTACTTTGTTGGATGAAGCACGAAGATGATGCCCAAGAGAATAAGTAAAGTGTCAGACCTACGGTGCTCTGGCATGGGTGTAGAGTTTGACTTAGAGGACTTAGAGGAAATAGGAAAAACAACAATGACATTAATGTACCAAAAGTAGGGCCATGCCATGCACATCAATAACCTGTAAGATCTTGCCCTCTAGGTGGTTGTGCACATCATCATAACCAAGATCAGTGGCACCAATCATTGAAAATAGGTGGATATGGCTCACCTCTACATCGCTCACTAGGTAACTGAGGGCTTGAAGTATAATTGGGACATGTATTTATCACACAAAATCATTAAGGATGCTGAGAAGACCCAATGAATACCCAACCATAGGTTTCCATGAAGGGCATTTTTGTTATTAATAGTGTTTGATGAGATTAATATACCTGACTACACCTATAGAGAGTTGAAATGGGCATATCTTCTTGAACACAACTCCCTTGTTGAGCGCTATAAAGCATTCACATGCCCTAGGTACATTACCCCCACTTACAAAAATAAGATGAAATCATGTTATGATCGAATGAAAGAAGACTTTGGGAATGAATGGCACATTCCTAAAGACATACCCATCTAGGTTGGTGAGCAAGCTCAATTTATTGTAAAGTAACATTTATTTTTGGTACACATCAAAATGGTCCCTTCTGGAGAACTTTCTATGTTGTTGAAGATGAACTATGCCTTTTTGATGTGGTACTTCATTGATTTAGTAAATCACATTTTTTATGCACAACCTCTCACCTTAAAAGTAAAATGAATCAATCTAGAGATTCACACTCTCCAAAATATGTACATCTATGTTGGCAAGAAGGCCTATAAGGAGAAGTGAGAAACTGATTAGATCGATATCAAGGTCAAATAGACCATGGTGGGAGAATAAGTGCATAATATGTTCTACATGCTACAGCCCAAGAAGAAGACTTCAAAAGGAGTGGAGCATACTCGAGAAAAACTTCCACCAGTACCACAATTGATGAAGAAGAAGTGGGTTGGGCATGATGTTAGCATAAGTTCACAATATTATCCTAAAAAATGGTAGAGGACTACCTAGGCACTGCCTCCTAGACCTTCTCCACCTATACCTTCTCCACTTAGACCTTCTCTACCCAGATTTTCACTTCTGTAGGTTCTTCCACCCTCAACTTCACCTCCAAGGACATCTTCATAGGAATCACCACCAAGGGTTTTGCCATAAGGGGTTATTCCACAAAGTACATTTGAGAAAGAACCAGTACAAGAAGAACCTGAAAGCTAAAAGGAAGAGGTACAGGAATATGATTCCAAAAATACACCCTCCCCAATGCGAGAGGAGGAGACCACTTTTGATGACATACCATTAGACATTTGGGGTCTATTAGGTGAAGAGGGGGATGGTTATGATACTCAATAGATGAGTGAGATGGCCATCGATAGTACTTCTTTGGCTACCGACATAAAGGTCAAAATTCTAGAGTGAGACCCAAACAAAGGAAAAGAGCTTATACATTTTAAGGGAGAACCACCTTTGATTGATGCATCCACCAACATACACACTTAGTACCAAATAGGCATTCCAAATAGGATGCTCTATTTTTTATTTTACTTCCTTCCTCAAGATGTAACTATTGAAATGAGGCGACAAATTTCCTTCCTTTTAGACATGTATAATGAGGAGTGTTATTTTGGGACTCCTATAGATAACTTCTTATTGAACCCTAAGAACCCAATATTGCCAAATCTACTATAGGTTGATCCTCAAAATATCTCCCCTCTACAAGCTAGTGCCATATTTTTTAAAATGGCTTTTGAATTCATGCACCAAAATATACTCTTTTATTCTGACGTGCATGATACAGAGAAGAAACATGGCTAAGTAGTGAAAATGTATGAAAAAGAGGTTACTTGTTGAAAGGCACTCGAAGAATAAGTGGCCATGTTAAAACAACAAATGAAAGAAGCCATAGAGGCCAAGGTAAAAACCCTAAATCTATGTAAATCAATTTTGGGCCAAAAATTGACATTGGTGGATGGAGCACCTCTAAATTGGGAAGTTACGGATAAATTGGAGATTCTAGTCAATCTCCTATTGAATCAACGTAAGAAACAACCTATATCAAGTAATGAAGCATTATTGGTGGTGGAAGAATTTACTAAGGTAGTGGAGGTTTGTAAGCACATTCTCTAAAGATTTGGGGAAGTAATCCCCATCTTGGATAGGATTTTCGAAAAACTAGCATGACCTAATAAAATTTTGGAGGCTTAGCTCAACACAGAGGAGTCTCAAAAATAATAGTTATTAGATGTTAAATGAAGGCATTCAAAGATGCCAAATCTATCGAAGAGAAAATTAATGCACATCGATAACAACTCAATGCTAATCTTGTAGCTCTCTAAGGATAGGTTGTCATTGAGGTCTCAACATTAGAAGAAGTTCAAAAATATGCCAGCACATCCTTGACTAATTGTTCAAGAAGTCCAATGAGTGTCTTGACCAACCTGAGGAGATGAAGAAATCAAAGGCAACCATTGAATAAATAACATCAAAGCTACTCGACACATTATCACATCGAGATAATGTCAAGAAGTAGATTGAATAAACTAGGCTTGAATTTTTAGTTGAGGTTAAAACCAAGACATATAATGGGATGGACTAAAAGCGTAGTGTGGGGTGATCTTGGACCCCAAATTTTGACTAAGTATTTTTCTATTTTGGCATGAAACTGGCATGGCACAAAAGGAGCATAGCGCAAAAAGACTATGGCATGAAACTATACTGGTGCAGAAGGACCGTGGTGCGAAACTAATAAGGCACAAAAAGACAAGGGCATAGAATAATTAGTATGAGAAGACCTAATCAAATATGGAACATAACTACGATGAACTTGAGCTCATAAGACTCAAAACAACAACAAAAGACTTGGGGAACACATGAGAAGTGGGAGATAGTCGAGGAATGAATCTCAAGGGCCATCCAGACAGTAAAAATCATGAGTTTTGCACTGGCCTATAAACAGGGGGATATATGGAAGCAAGTATACATCATATAATAAGAATATAGGGGTGAAAAGGCCTAGGTCCTTAGGAGAAAATAATTAATAGACTACCACGACTCTTAGTCTACTAAGAGTTCATAAGCCAATCACCCATGTTGTCATTTATTATATAATTATTTGGTTAGGGAAAAACAAGTATAAATACCCATGTGTGGAATCATGTAAGGTGACAGACGATGAATAGGATATAAAATAATATAATACAAACTTACGAATATTGATATAAGTTTAAGTGTTATGTGTTTATGATTAAACTGACATTTGAGTATGAACAGTGAGCTAGATTAACTAATTCTATTGCTTGTAATGAGACATATGGAACATACATTATGAATTGACAATCCATTGAACTTCATGGCATTGTTGTTTATATTCATAGTGGTGGTAATTTTTGAGTCTAGGCCTATAATAGTGTATTTATTTCTCTATGTAATTACTTATTAGATATATGAATAATCTCAAGTATATAACTAACGTGTTATTGAGCAACATAACCCATGGGTACCGATATCCTACTACACACTTCGGGTGAGTGTACAAGACCATAGTCTTGCATTAAGGGATAGTCAATAAGCTCATTTGGGATACACTTAGCACCTAAGAAAATGTGATTAAGAGATTAAAAACCCAACACTAAAGAACAAATCCAAGCATAAAATTCACGGTACCTTATTCAGGTTGGTTAACGTATGATCTTCGTCCCCTCACCACTCATGGCATCCAATCCTCCACCTATACCATTAACCCTCCTTTGAATTGTGTGAGTAACCAAGCTCCACAAAATCCAAGGATTTCTATATTAGGACCTCATCATTTAGCTTATGTGAGCAATCAAGCTCCTCAATGCTCTACCATTTTGATAATAGGACCTCATCCTTTGGCTTGTGCATAAACATATGGTAACTACTGTCAAGCATAAACAATAGATAAATCTAGTGGTCCTATCGAAAGCATATTCAGAAGTCCTTAGCCCCACCATAATCAAAATTATGTCAAATCTCAAATTAACAACATTATATGTGCCTAAAAATATTGATCTTCATTTGTCTCATAATCATCATACATTCCATTATCATCCACCTTTACATTACCAAATCAGATATATCATCCACCATTTATCCATATTTACCATCCATGAATGCACTTTCCTTTATAGAAGCTACAAAGATAATCTATCTCGATGTTTGAAAGAAATAGAATCAATGACCAACGAAGATCACAACCATATCATTGGAATCCAAATCTGTAGCAGGTTCTTAATAGAGAAGCTATTCAAAAGAGGTGTGGGCTAAAAATTTACATAATCAATTATTCTAGTTGTATCATATGTTGATTAGGACGTGCATCTCCACATCAACAGGAATAACATAAACATTAACCTTGGACAAAAACATTTACCTTTTCCCTTGGCCAAAAACATTTACCATGCCTTTTCTTTTGTTATTTACCTTGTCATTTTCGTTTTACCATTCCCTTGTCATTGTTTCATACCTTTCCATTTACCTTACCTTACCACCTGGGGGAAACCCTCTTACCATTTCGTCTAATTATCATACCATCATTGTCCTCAACAATGTCATACCCTATGTCATCCCTATTAGACCAAAGCCTATTTTTAGCCACCCCGCCTAACCCTTTTTTTATATTGGTTCCTTTGGTTCTTCTCATACCTTTTGTGAGGGCATTTCGATCCAATTTTAGTAATTTTAAATTTATGTGTTTAAATTACAATCTATGAAAGTAGTGTGACAATCAATCTAACAAGTTATCTTTTATTTTCACTTTGACTAGTACCACTCGTTATAACCACCTATAGGTAAATCAATGTTCCACCTTATGTTACTAATTATAACCACTTATGGGCAAATTAGTATCATAGACCTACGTCATTAATTCCTAATTATAACCACCTATGAGCAAATTAAGAACCAAAATTTTACCATGTATTACCACATCACCTTGCCATTACTATTCTCATTTTCCTGGCCATTTGCCAAATTTACAAACTTGTTGTGACCTAGTCGGTTCTCCCTACCTTTTGTGTGGATAGAACCACTATGACTTGAGGTCATAATGGGACTATGTATGCCATACTCAATTCACATTGAGGTCAGCTCAAACCCTCTTTTCCATATGCTCTCATCATTTTACAAACAACCTAAGCCAATGCTCTTGCCATTTTGTGAGTGATATCTTGTTAATCTCTAATGAATTAAGATACCTCAAAATTACAAAAACATTCAAAATTTTCAAAATCTAAAAACATGTGTCATGTTTAATCCTAGTCAGTCATCCTCGATCCACCTTACTGGGGCAAGCCCATTGTTAGGATGCTTTATATTGCTTTTATTTTGACTTTTTTGCGTGTTTATTTATTTAGTTATTTGTTTGTTTTCTTTCATGTTCATTTGTTTTCAATATTGTGCCTTGACTCAATCTATATGTGTTTATTGTGTGATTCCTTTCCCATCATTCTTGAGTCTATCCATATTAATATGTCAACATTGTCATCCTAGTTTTTATCATTGGTGCATCATTTTTTATTATTTATTACATCAAGAGTCAGTCCTTATGAATATTATAACTATGTTATCATGGTGTTTTATATCATGATGCATACCATTATGTGCTAAAGTGAAAATCAGCTTGAGAAGTCTTATAAGCAATGGAGTTGTAGAAGTTTCTCATTGGTAACCTTAGCAAACCCTCCAACCCTCCTAGATTAAATCAATCACTTGACCATTCTTTTTATATCAATGCTAATAATGATGAGCATCTTTGCATTAATAGGTATAACCAAAACATTCATATTGATCAATTATTATTCTTCAATTCATCTCTTTCATCACTTTGTGCATCCTCATATGCCTGGTTGTTTGTGGCTTCTTTAGTCATTAGAACATTGCATCTACATTTGTGCTTGCTTATATTTAATATGTGCAACAAGTTATAACCTTGGGTTATGTTTGCCAATCTGCCCTATTGCGGCACAATCAAAAAATCATTTTTTATTATAGGTCATCTTAATGATTATAACTAATTGTGGGTAAACCATTATTTTGACTCATTAACGCTAACTGGGGCATATGCCTATCCCACTAATTATAATTGCCTTTGGAAAAATTAGTGTCTCAACTTTTGTTATTGATTATAACCACCTTTAGACAAATTAATACTTTTTAAATCAATGCATGTAAAAATTTTCTTGATTGGATTAATCTCACCTAAAACTCATTCTTATTATTATTTCTTTTTGAGGGACCATCCATCAAACATATGTATCAGTCATTCCTTCAAGGGGCATCATTATAGGCTTCCCAAACATTGTTGGAGCTTATTCTTCAATCACTATTTTCCTAATGGCTTGTTTCATTATTTGAGAAGACATTATTGTGCCTATAACTAGCAACATCTTCCCAAACATGGGCAAACTATAGACACCTAAAATTAAACACAAGTGGATTTTGATCAGATGTCAGACTAATTCCCACCAACCATTATAAATTAAGCCTAGAAATCACTAAACATCTTAAATTTCCTTGCACATTATTCAACAAAGCTCAAAATCACATTGAGACATCCCTAAATGGGGTATCCTATCGTATGCAACAATAACCTCTCACATATTCATCCCTAAACACCTTGTAGCATTACAATAGTCAATTTGGCCTATGGACTTATTAAGTGGGGCACACGAATAAATATCAAATCTTGAAATAGCTAAATGGCTAATTAGAATTAATTAACAACCTAAACCAAATTAAATGCCTAATTGAATTACCCATGCGTAATTAATGAATAAATAAAAAAGGAAATTCAAAATTTTAAAATATCCTAGCCTTTGATCATTGCCTTTATGAGTTGTCAAGCTCTTTGGAAATATCATAAAATATCTCATTTTGGAAGCCATGCCTATTCATTAAAAATCATTATTACTCAACAACTATTAACTCTAATTGGATTATATTTGACTCACTTAGGTTAGGTTTGAACCCATTCCAAGCCTTAACTCCACCTTAAATATTCTAGGGTTGGATTTAAATACATTTTCTATAAATACAATGCCATGCCAAGTGAATTTTAAGCTCTCATAAGTAAAAGTTATAATGCAAATTTGGAGAGAGACATAATCTATTTTGTTATGAGAAATGTTATAATGCCAAAATCTTGTTCCAAACAACATCAATTCACATCAAAGATAATGGTGCCAAGGAGAGAAGGATCCAAGAAGCTTTATTTTCTAAAGACTCTTTGAAGCACAAACTGAGCAAGCCATTCAACAAAGCATTTGGAGCTCTCAAGGAAGGTAAAATATTCATTATCTTTTGCATTTTAGCTATGATTTCATTTGTCTTTTGTTACTAATCTCACCCCTAAGATCTAAGCTTGGAGTGTAAGTGTTAGTATGTTTATTGAAGTTTTTTTACTTGAACTAACATGTTACTAACTTCCCTTCTTGAATTCCTATGATCACACATGTGTCTAGATTTGTAAGACTTGTCACTATGTGCATGAGTTATGAAACCTTGTAGATGGTTTGTTTTGACTAATTTTATGAGTAACCCTAATACTCCATGATGTTAGGGAATCTAGTTGATAAACATAAAAAAGTGTGTTTTTTAGTGGGGTAGGCTAGACATCCTCAACACCTTGTTATGATGAGAGTTGCCTACATACCGGAACTCCAAAGAGGATCAAAACTAATGTAGTTCTCCCCACCTAAGTGTTGGTGTAAGTGCAAGTGAAGCTAGTATGATGATTGACTTGACTGATTTGAATGTGCTTGAAACTGGGAATCTAAGTAATTTGAGCTTAGGAATGATGTAAATTGTAGTATGTAGAATTAGGGTAGAATAGGGATTGATAACCTTAATTGTGCACAACTTTTTTTTAATTTGCATATGTAATTTGCATCTAATTTATATCTAGTGGATAAAGGTCTAAAAGTCACGTATTTATACTATTTTGTTGCTTGTGTGGGTGTTAGAAGAGGTTTAGGATAACCTTAGGAGGTCTAAGATTTGAAAAGATACCAATTTGTGGAAAAAGGAGGGAAAGGAAAATAGCATCAATATTGGGACACTAGCACAAGGTGGCACTACTATATCTAGTATGGCACTAGTGTCTAGGTGGCAGAACCTAAGGCATGAAGGGCTAGGATGAAAGAATGATGGTATGAGACTACTTTTGGGATGATTAGGGATGCCTATGGCCTACACAAAGGCTAGATAAGTGTAAAAATAGGCCCTAGGATAGGTTTAGGGCTAAGCTAGGGATAGGTGGTCTCAAGTAGCACTCTTAACACTCAAGTGTCATTTTTAGGTGATTACAATATGAAAAAGATACCATTTCAGACATTTTGTTTGGCAATTTAAAGAAGAGTAAATACACAACTATATGGCATCAGGAGGTGACACTGCATAGAAAAATCTAAAAACCAAAAATGTGCATAGTACACATTCAATCCTCAGTAACAAATTTGTTTATTACAAGAGCACAATACTAACTTAGCTCTAAGTAGATTTGTCGATTAGACAATAGGGACTGACTTCTATTTATATAATATGTGACCTAAATTTTACCTATAACTCATTCTTTCCTTCCATATAATTTTTAATCTTCTAAAATTCTATTAATGTATAAGTATTCCATCTTATTATTACCTACGTAGTAGGTATATATTTTAATCACCTTCTGCTAATAATTTGCATAGGGCAATATGTAGACAATGAAATGTGAGCACTTTTTGATTTGAAAATTAGGTTTGAAATATTGACATTTTAATAAATATAAAATAAAATAGTTTATTGCATTTCTATTGGTTGATATAGAGTGAGGTGACTGATTTCCTATGGAAATTCTTGTATTTTAGATTAATAAAGCAAAAATACTTGAATCAACCAATAAAATCAAAGCAATCTAAAAACTTAAACATGGACTATAATCTATTTTCTTCAGCATGAGATATGTTTTTATCTCTAAAAAGTGAGACAAAAAGTGAGATGAAATAAATATGTGGGTCCCAATGGCATACAAATGTGGCTTGGCATTATATATTATTTTCTTCGACTAGGCAAGGGCTATAGTGATACGGAGTTAATCTGCACATTAGTTGACATAACATATAGTCATTTAGCTAGTTTTTCATTGGATCTAACATATCTGGTATGTTTGAGGGCTTGGCATGTTGAAATTTGACAATCTTTCATCTATTTATTTGGTTTAACTCACCTAAGACTTGAGATCTAAAAGGCTCGAGCGACTAGTCACACTGATAACTAGTGACGTGGTGTCTATTTATTTTGTTGGGTTTTGGCACTGATAATTAGTGAAGTGGTGTCTTTTTATTTGGCTAGGTACTCCCTAGCTCTAACATCTCTGACGTATAAATGAGGCTCAGTTGTTTACATTATTATCTTAGAGTAGGTGATGTGTTTTCTATGGATACAAGGCATGTTCTTAAAGGCTTTCAAATTTTATGTGTAATTTATGTTGGGTCAGCTAGGTCTGGAAGACTAGTTTCCCTAATAACTTGTGAAGTGGTGTCCTTTTCTTTTGTTAGGCTTTTCTTAGTATTGATATTTCTGACATGTGTATGAGGTCAGGAGTTTGGCAGGTTATGTGTTTTGTATTGACATGGGTTATGTTCTTGTAGGCTTTTGGATTATATGTATGGTTTATTCTAAGCAGGCAGAGGTTTTTGGCAGTAATTTCATCGATATTTCATTCTAAGCTTGGCGAGGACTATAGGGCAAAGAGTTCATCTACACATTGGTTAATGAAACATTTTTGACAAGTGGAAATGTGTTGCCTCTTTAATTAGCCTAGCTCTCCCAGGGCTTGACATCTGTGAGATGTCTGGGGGAATGGTAACATTGACAATGGGTGTTATGGTATCTCTTCATTTAGTTGGATTTCCATAGGCTCAAGGTGATACTGGTAAGTAGAACTGTGACGTTTCTTTCCTTGGGAATGTTTTTCTACCCTTGACATATTTATTAGGTCCAAATGACTAGTTGTATTGACAACTAGTGAAGTGGTATCTTTTTAGTTGGTTGGGCTCTCCCTAGGTCTAACATCTCTGACATGTAAATGAGGCTCAATAGTCTAAATTATTATTTTGGAATGGGCAATGTGTTGTATATGGATAGGGTTCATGTTCTTATAGGCTTTCAAATTTTATCTGTGGTCTGTGCTTATAGATGACACATCATCCTGTAAAGAATAAAGATATGGCATGCAAAGTCATGTTTAGATAGTGACCATTAATAAATAATAATAATTGATTGATAGCGCATGTCAGATAGTAGAGACTAGTACATGAAATTTGAAGGTACATGGTCACATGCATGCCGCATGTCATGAGTACTAGACACCACATTCCATGCTAGTATAAGCAGGTACAAGCATTATCAATCTAAGTTACAAAGACTAGTCTCTTGGACTTGTTAGAAAAGTTAGAGCCCAAGAGAGAAACATCCAATGGGAAATTGGCACATCATTTAAGGTCACATAAGCTAGTTGTTTAGACCTATTATAAATGTTAAGGCCTAGGAAATCCCAATCTAATGAGAGATCACCACATGATTCAGAGTTAGTCAGAGAAGTTCCTTAGACATGTCATAGTTATCATACATTGAGAGAAGTAGGCCAATGCTTCATTGTCATGTTATTCAAAATTAGAAAGGCTACTCACTTTAATATATTAGAGATATTATATCTTGGGAAATCCTAATGCAATGTGCACCTACCATGTCCTTCGGAGTCATAGAGGGAAGTGTAAAAAATGTGTCATAGATGTCAGAGATCAGGAAAGTAGGGCTCATTGACAAATAAATGCATTGTTTATATTGAGAAAGCTAAGCCTTCTAGACGTGTCAAACATGTCAGATCTTGAGAGAGCCTAGCTTGATGGGAAGATGTTGCATCATGTAATGCAAAGATTAATTAGTTGTCACTTGTGACTTGAAAATCTTAGAATAAAGAGGGAACTATCAAGTAGAACTGATCGAGATGCATCATGTGTTCTTAGGTGTCACATCATCTTAGTCAAGAGAAAGGCATTAAATGTAAGACCTTGCTTAGATGATGACCATGTAATAAAATACAATAAGCAGATGGAATGTGTCAGAAAGTGGGAAGTAGCCAATTTGAAATATTGACATTTTAATAAATAAAAAATAAAAAAGTTTATTGTATTTCTATTAGTTGATACAGGGTGAGGTGACTGATTTCTTGGAGATATTTTTGTATTTTAGAATAATAAAAGCAAAAATTCTTGAATCGTCCAATAAAATCAAAGCAATATGAAAAATTAAACATGGACTATAGTCTATTTTCTTGAGCATGTGATATGTTTTTATCCCTTAAAAGTGAGATGAAATAAATATGTGGGTCTTGGTAACATGTTAATGTGGATCGAAATTATATATTATTTTCTTCAACTAGGCGAGGGTTGAAACGGTAAGGAATTAATATGCACATTAGTTGACATGGCATCTTTTTATTTGGTTGGGTTTTCATGGGCTCTAACATATCTAGTAGGTATGAGGGCATGACATGCTGACACTTGATAATTTATCATCTCTTCATTTGGTTCAGTTCATCCAGGACTTGATATCTCTAAGAAGCTTAGGGGACTGGTCACACTGATAACTAACAACATGGTGTTTGTTCATTTTTATAAATTTTGACACTAATAACTAGTCAAGTGGCACCTTTTTATTTGGCTAGGCACTCCTCAGCTCTAACATTTTTCACATGAAAATGAGGCTTGGTAGTTTATATTATTTTTTTAGAGCAGGTGATGTGTTATCTATGAACACAGGTCATGTTATTAAAGGCTTTTGAATTTTATGTGTGATTTGTTCTAGACTAGCCAGGTCTAGGAGAATGGTTACCCTGACAACTTGGGAAGTGGCATCCTTTTATTTGGTTGGCCTCTTCCTTGATCTGACATCTATGACATGTAGATGACGCTTAGGAGTTTAGTGGGTGATGTGTTGTGTATTGGAACGAGGCATATTCTTGTAAGCTTTAAGATTCTATGTGTGGTTTATTTTGAGTCAACTGAGGTCTTCAGAGGTAATTTCATTGGTATTTCATTCTAAATTGGGTGAAGGTTATGTGGCAAGGAGTTCATCTGCACATTGGTCAATGCAGTATCTTTGACAAGTGGTAATGTGTCACCTCTTCAATTGACCCACCTCTCCTAGGACTTTCCATTTAGTATATTTTTCAGTGACTGGTCACACTAACAATGGGTGTCATGGCGTATCTCCATTTGGTTGGCTTTTCACAGGCCCTTAGTGATTTTGACAAGTGGGATTGTGACATCTCTTTATTTGGAAATGATTTTTTACCCTTGACATCTTTGGCAAGTTCAAAAGATTGGTTGTACTAATAACTAGTGAAGTGGCATCTTTTTATTTGGATGGGATCTCCTTGGTTTTATCATCTCTAACATGCAGATGAGGCTTAGTAGTCTAAATCATTCTCTTGGAATGGGCATTGTGTTGTGTGTAGATAGGGGTCCTATTCGTATAGGCTTAAAAAATTTATCTATGGTTTGTTATGAGCTGACAAGGTCCAAGAGATGGTTGCACCAACAATTTAGGAAGTGTCATTTTTTTATTCAGCTAGGCTCTCCTTAACTCTAACATCTTTGATCTATAGATGATATTTAGTAGTCTATATCATTCTCTTAGAGTACAAGATGTGTTGTCTATGGACATAGGGCATGTTCTTATAGGATTTCAAATTTTATGTGTGGTTTGTTCTGAATGAGGTGAGATCTTTATTAGTAATCAGTTCCTTCACATATTAGTCAATGCGATGCCTTTCATTCAGCTAGGTTCTCCCAAGTTGTCACATATTTGGAAAGTATGAGGAACTGGGCAATCTAGCAAATGGAAATGTGTTATATCTTTATTTGATGTAGGTTTTTTGGGCGTTGACATCTTTGACAAGTCTAGATGACTAGCCTCATTAACAACTGCATATGTGGTAATTGTTCATTTGGTCAATTTTTTCTTGGCTGGGAAATTTTTACTAGGTGGGGGGATTGGTAACATTAATAACTACCAACATGGCGTGTCTTCATTTGGTTAAGTTGTTGCTAGCTGTGACATTTTTTTAGGTTGAAGGAACTAGTCATGATGACAAATGATGATGTGATATCTTTTCATAAGGTCAAGATTTCCTTGTTTGTGTTATTTCTTTTAAGCTCGAGGGACTAGCTACACTGATAATTGGTAACTTGGTGTCTCTTTATGTTAGGATTTTCATGGCTACTAAATTTATTATAGGTTTGGGGAACACATTGTACTGATAGTTACCAACTTGGCACTTCTTGGTTTAGTTTATTTTACTAATATTTTTGGGGATCTGATCTCTATGATAGGTCCTAGGGATTGCCTAGATCAATCGCTGGTAGTGTGGCACTTCTAGATTCAGTCGAGCTTTTCCTATTCATCGAATTTGTGATATTTATTTATTGTGATTGGTTGAAGCTAATATGATTTCTAGTATCTACATGACATCATGGTGATGTTGAGGCAAATGGGTTTAATCAGTTCCATGCAATGAAAGTTGAGTGGGTTTTTTATTTTTGACATTAGGTTTGAAACTTTTTTTGATGTGAACATTAATTGAAACAATTGCTCCCACATGTGATTAGTTGTAAGATATTAATTAAAGAAATACTTGTATTGGTTGGGATAATTAAGAATATTTATTGCATTTTGGTATGAACATTAATATAGGAAAATGCAAAAAAATTATATTGAAAATATAAATTTTTAGTGCCTGTGTAGGGGAAAGAAAACATAGGGACATTGGAAAAGTAATTTGCAACAATAATTTGTGACACATAAGAGTATTGATCAAAATAATTACTCATACATGTAGTTGTTGTTAAAATTTTAATCACACATGTTTATATTAAGTGGAAAAATTAAGACTAAATTTAGAAGAGCAGTCATAAAGGTGTTAATTCAAACACAGAGGGGGGAGGGGGCAGTTGATATTTAATAAGGCCTTGTTCTTATATTTATTTATTTTTATTTTGGTTGCAGCTTAATATGATCAAAAAAAGAATGAACCATTATTGATGTGCAATAGTATGGGCTAATTTGGTCTGTTCTTTTTTTATTTTGGCTTGCAAGATTTATGTGATATTTTACGCAAACAAGATTTGGGTTGAAAAGACATGTGACGTGAACGTTCTGGGTATGGCATATTTTGGTTGGTGTTTTTATTTGAAATGATGGATGGAAAAAAAAAAGAAAAAAGAAAAATGTGTGAATATCAATTAATTCTAGATTATGGGATTAGAATTATTACATTTTGAATTTTGCAAGAACATTTATAAACTTGTGCTAGTTTATTTGGTGTACTAGGTTTGTGCTTGTGATTAGAAGATTTTGCTTTTTAGTGTTTTTTTTCCAGCTATGTTTTGTTCTTGTCGAATCTCTCTATGTATGCTTAGAAGCAGAGGATGGCAAAAAAAAAATTGCTTCAAATTATACATGAATATTTATGACCCTGTGTTGGTTTTTTTAGTATATCATGTTTGTACTTGTGTTTGGAAGTATTTGATTTTAAATGGTTTTTTTTCTTTAGGTGTGTTTTATTCTTATTGAATCTTTGTCTCTGCTCAAAAACAAAAGATGGCTTTTTTATTTTTTTGCTAGGGCATTCCAAGTGCTTACCTGTGGTGGGTTTTGTGGAATATTTGCTTGCCAATCTTATCAACGGTTTTTTTATGTGTAGTTTAGGGTGTTGTTGCCATTTCAAAGGTGGTGTGGGTGTCATCCTCATTGAGACTCTTTAGTGGGTTATCAGGTTAATTGAGCAGCTTTTAAGTAGTTTTGGGCCAGGTTTTTTGTTATTCTAGTGAACAATGTCTGAAATTGGTTGCAATTTTTATTTTTCATAGGCTTAAAAAAATGTTGTTTTCTTATAGTAGAGACTATTTGTCTATGTTTTATTTCTCTGACTATAATTATTCCCCTACTATTTTATTTGGTGTGTTAACTGGTTCTGGTCTCTTTCTTGCACATTGTGCTATTTTGTTTTGGATTGTCAAGACTATTGGCATGTCTGACATGCAGATAATGCTTAGTGATCTATATAATTCTCTTAGAGCAGCCAATGTGTTGTATATGGACATGGGGCATGATATTTTAGGCTTTCAATTTTATGTGTAGTCTATTCTTAACTAGCTAAGATCTTGAGCGGTGATCAGTTTAGTCACGTATTAGTCGATGCAATGCCTTTTCAGTAGGAGGTGTTCTCCTAGACTATGAAATATGTAGAGGACTCACTAAGCTATTCAGTGGCAATGTGTCATATCTTCATTTGATATATGTTTTTCAAGGCCTAACATCTCTACCAGGTCAAGGGAATCGGTCATATTGATAATAAGTGATGTGGCACATTTTCATTTGATCAAGATTTTCCTGACTGTGTTATCTCTTTAGGTCTATGAAATTGGTTGCAATCATAATTGGTGATGTGGAATCTCTTTATTTTATTTCACCCTATATGGCCATGAAATTTGTGACAGGGTTAGGGGACTCGCGATGGTGACAGTTTTCAATTGGGCACCTCTTTGTTTGGGTGGGTTCTCTGGGGCCTTGAGTTTTTTGGAAGGTCCAAGGGTGACAATATTGAGAACTGTCCACCTGTCATTTTTTCATTTGGTTGGGCATTCCTAAGCCCTGACATCTTTGACATGTGCAATTGAATGATAACATTGGCAATTAGGGACTTGATGTCTCTTCATTAGACTGGGCTTTCCTGGCATTTGATATTTTTAACGGGTCCTGGGAATAAATATACATTTTTTATTACAAGTGTAGGAGGAAAAAATAGACTTTGGAGAAATAATTCAAAAAAAAAATTATGGCATGTAATAGTATTGATCAAAATAATTGCTTGTACATGCAGTCACTGTTAAAGTTTCAATTGGACATGTTTATAGCAACTAGGAAAATTAAGAGTATTTATTAATTTGAAAAGTTGTCTTAGGGGCATTAATCCAAACATGGGAAGAGTGGGGTGGTTGGTATTTAATAAGATATTATTCTTCAAATTGTACAATAATATTTTTGAGCCTATGTTGACAGATGGTGAGGTGATGCCTCTATATTTCAATGGACTATTCCTGCCTTTGAAATTTTTGGTAGGCATGGGAGGACTTGCTATGCTAACGATTAGTGATGTGATGCTTATTCATTTGACTGGGCTCTCCTAGGATCTGACATCTCTATGAGGTCTGGGAGATTAAATAGTGGGGAGTGTCTGTGTTGTGATCAATATGACTAGATTTTTTATTTTTTCTTTTTTCTTGTCTTTTTTATTATTATTATTTACAGATAGAATAAAAATTAAATGTTTTTTTGTTTTTGTTTTTTTAAATAATTTTTTTTTTAATTTGATAAGGTAAAAGCTAGGTTTTACAGGGACCCTAAAACCACCAAAAGTGTAGTACAAAAGATTAAATAGGCTAAAACAAGGCCGAGAAACTAAAGCTACAACAACTACAGAATTAAACTAAGAACTAGAAAAGCAGGAAACCAAAAATAAACCTAGGAGGAAAGCACCTCTAGTGGGTCTTCAACATCTTCATGAATCTTCACCGAGATGATCTATTTTACCTTGGAGACCTTTTCTCGAGTGCGGTTCTTGGGGCCTCCAACAACTTCATCGGGGAAGAGCATGTAGGAATGCTTTTGTACTTTAACTTGTAGGGAAAACTATTTTGGGGGAGCATTAATAATGTGATTTTTATTGAAACATGTAGGTTTTATTCTCCTGATAGACATCTGAGGCTTTCACCAAGTTCTAGAAAAAAATGGGCAAGGATTTTATAACTATGTGGATATGATGGTCATTGGTCCTTTCAAAGCTAATACAAATATCTTATCAGGTAGTTTTTTTTCCTACAATGATGAGGGGTGCTATAAATTTGGCATTATTTTGGAGTTCATGTTTCATTTCTTGATAGTTTACGGTGTTCTTCATCGTTTGCAAAAAAATAAAAATAAAACATAAAAATATAAAAATATAAAATAAATATAAAATAGAAATGTTAAAAAAAAGAGGGGAGGGGGAAAAAGGGTTGAAAAAGAAAAAAGGGAGATTTTTTTTTAAATATATATATATATATATATATATATATACATACACGTATATATATATATACATGTATATACATGCATATATACATACATGTATATATACATGTATGTTTATATACATGTGTATATATATATATATATATATACAAATATATATATACATGCATATATACATACATGTATGTATACATACATGTATATATACATGTATGTATACATGTATATTTATATACATGTATATATATATATATATACACATGTATGTATATATATATATATATATATATATACATGTATATAAATATACATGTATACATACATGTATATATACATGTATGTATACATACATGTATGTATATATGCATGTATATACATGTATATATATATATGTATATATACATATACGTGTATATATACATATACATGTATATGTATATGTATATATACACATATGCATGTACATGTATATATACATATATACATTTATATATACATGTATATATACATACATATATATACATGTATGTATACATACATGTATATATATATACATATATATGTATGTATATATATACATATATATATAAATGTATGTATACATATATATATATAAATGTATATATACATATATATATGTGTGTGTGTGTATATATAATGTATGTATATATATATATATATATACATGTATGTATATATGTGTATATATATATATATACACACATATATATATACATATAGATATATATACATATATATACATGTATGTATGTATGTATATATACATGTATGTATGTATGTATGTATGTATATATATGTATGTATGTATGTATGTGTATATATATATATATATATATAATAATAAAAAAGGTAAATAGTCATGAAAATAAATTCAAATACAATTGAATTATATTATCCAGAAGAAAACATTGATGTCGACGCATATCATCAAAAAAGAGCACAAGCATTTGCAAATATTGATGATGCTTTAAAACATATAAATATTTTTAGTGTTGCATCATTCAATTATGTTGTTGGTGATTACCTTTTTGATTCATTTTAAGTGTTATTGCATTTTCTTTACACATCAGGAATGTTACGAACTAGCATCATTGACTATTTTTTGGATTGTTTGAACAATGGGGATGTAGAGACAAGACATTCATATGCATATTAATTACATCCAAAGATATTGTATGATTTGCATAAAATACATGATAAAATCACCTACTTTTATCGAATGAGAGTTTCTGCAAATGATCTTATAGATCAGGGTGAGACTGGTCTGTGGGGTGACATATTTTATATTTAGTGGTTATGCAAATGGTTAAACATTCATATTTCTATTTCATCTATGATGAGAAATAAACTGTACCTACATTTTAATAAAGAAATATCTAGTCCACTTTATTTGATTTTATTCTATGACATAAAACATGCACGTGGACATTTTAAACGATTATTTTGCACAAAAATATGCACCCAGAATATGAATTCTAATATAAAGTTATCAAATATTTACAAAAATCCTTCATTGTACTAGGATGTTATTTTTCATGGCCTGGAAGTGCATGGCAAGTATAGAGCAAATAGTTTAGGCTCTAGCTATGGTAAAAGCTTATTTGATAACAGTAGTTTGTTAACTAAACATGAATTTGATGGTCTTGCTCTTCGCTAATATATGGCACAATCTTTTTCGAATGCTATTATAGCGCTAAATAGCTTTGCAATAATTTTTTTAGCACTTTGCGAGCATGAATTGTGGAAACAAGAGATTGGAATGTTTTTTAACTAGAAAATGTGTGTTGAAAATATTGGAATGTCATATCGAGAAAGTGGACTTGAATGCGATGACATTTATTGTTCATGGCTTTCAAACACTCTACAAAGTAATATTTGATTATGGTCAACAAAAACTAAAAACATTACAAATATATTTTTCTATTATTTTATTCCAGGGAAAATGTATAACATTGTTTTTCTGAGACAGATGCATTTTATATTCATTATGAGCCATTGTAAACAGTTTGCATGGATCATATTACATATGCATTGCTAGTAGATATTTCCATAGGGTTGTCACATATTGATAGATTCAAAGGTTTAGAAACAAGAACGGAGTATTTTCAGCTTTCCAAAAAATGTGCAAGTGAACCATCTATTAGAGAGACATATGAAACTATAAATAGGTGTCATGATTCTTTGTGTTATTTGAAACAAGCAATGTGTGAGCAATGTAACAAAAACATGTAATATAAACACTAGGGAAAAAAAAAGCTCGAATGGAGACAAGAAATCTTTATAGTTAGTAAAAACAATGATATGTTGTTACAAAAATCAATAGTTAAAATGTGCATAGCGTGATCAGTGAAGTATCAGGGTGATAAACAACTATCTAAAATTGATCAAGGACACGTTGATTCATTCTTGTGTAGTTTGTGAACAATTACATTTTAATAAGGATATCATCCTAGTTGACATTGACGTTGTGAAAGCATTTGATCGTGCTTTTACATATTCAAAATTAAAAAAACTTGTTTTGGGCAAGAAAGTGTGCAAGCATTGCAAAAGATCTCTTAAAAATGGAAAAGTGCCAACATTTATTATTCCTTTAAATGTTAGGAGAAATGAAAAAAATGTTGTTGTGAAGAGATTAACACATTTATAAGAAATATTAATTACTTTTCCAATGTCATTTGTGTAGGTACGAGAACTTGGTTATAAACTAGTGCAATATGGCTTGATAAGAATGATTATAAATATCTTGATGGACTTTAATTAAGTGTGAAAAACATTGTCTAGAGAAATTAATGACACAAAAATAATTAAAATAAAGATAAAACATAATCTAGAATACAAAAATGTATATTTAATAGGAAATGGGAGGCCTTCATGCATGATGAAAGCATTATTTGGACTTTGTAAAGTGTCATTGTACAAGCAATAAAATATCACTATTGATATAGGTTGTCAAAGTAGTTTTGAGGAAATAAGAGAAAAAACATTGACGAGATTGTGTTTATTAAGAACAAGACATAAGATGCTTGTGAAAATGAATCAGAGCATGTCAATGAATCTTTGGTGCATGATTTTGTTGACGCACAGTCGATACATGATCTTTAAGAACAGATCATTGAGATTTCTCTATCGGAAGGACTCAAACCATTAGGTATATCTGAAGCCAAAATCTTGGAAGAGATGAGCTTCCCAACTATGTTATATGGTTTTAGTCACCCTCAGGATATGACAGATAGAGTGTTGTATCAAAAAATAACAAAGTCAAAACTTTTGCATAGGGAAAATGACATTGCGACAAACATAACTAACATCTTTTTAAAAACTATCAAAATCTTTATACGTTAGGTATCATCTTGTGCCTAGATATGCATACGTAAAGGCAAATTAAAAAAGAAAAAAAATTATGCCAAATATGTTTGAAATAGAGCTTACATAGAAAAAATTATAAATTTTCCCATAGCTTATAGAGTTTTCAAAAGCATTTCAACATTGCTTGAATATTTTGAAAATTCAAGAAAGAATATTTTTGCAATGATTACGCAATTGGGACCGCCAATGTTTTTTTGTAACTATAACAAGTGTTGAACATTGTTGGGAGCCTTTGTGCCATACATTACAAAAAATGGCTCCAATGTCAAAAAATAAACATGAAGAAACAATTAAAGAAGACAATATTGATATAATGATAAGAAAAAATCATGTTCTTCATAGTCATTAATTTAACCATAGATCTAATGCATTTAAAAATATGTTACAAAATGAAGATTATTTGGAAAGGTTTTGGATTTCTTTTTTGTGAAAGAGTTTCAAAATAGAGGAAATGAACATTTACATTTAATGATTTGAGTGCATAATGCACTTGTATATGGAAATTGCTCTAATATTGAATTTGAAGATTTTGTGGACAGATACATATCTTGAGATTTGGCATTGCTTAATAGCAATTTGAATAAAATGCAAGCACATCATCATACAAGCACATGCAAAAAACATATAAATTAAGATTGCAGATTTAATTTTCCATTGCATCTAATGCAAAAAATAAGAATATTAGATCCATCAAATGAAACCAACGAGCTATACAAAGAAAATGTCAAAAGAAATATTTCTCAGCTTAAGTATAAAAAATATAGCAAAGACACAACATTTCATATGTTTTTGTAAGAGGCAAACTTGTCTAAAATAGAATATATACTCTCATTGTGATGTTGTATTTCAAAATCGACTATAATGCTAAAAAGACATCCATCTGATGCTTGGGTGAATGCATTTACAAAAAAGCTTTTAGCATTATGGTATGCTAGCACATATGCACAATTCATTCTTGATGCACATGCTGCTGCAACATATTACTACTCCTATATGACAAAATTTGATCACACACTAACAAACCAATTTTGGAAAGTGTGTGCTTAATCTATTCATAACAATGACAACAAATTGCAAGCTATAAGAAAACTAGGGAATACGCTCTTACAACATCAACATATGTTTAGTCGGTAGGCCTTTCATATTGTATTTTCATTGCCTTTACATCATAGTTCAAGGAAAATAATTTTCATAAATACATCACTATAGGCAAAAAGAACTTACATTTTAAAAATCCCAAAGTTGTTGGCACAAGAACCGGACACTTTAGAAGATGTAATATGTGCTTCTCCCATAGAGAAATATATTGTGAGGTTAGTGCAGTTAGAACATGTGTGCTTCACTATTTTTTTTGCATATCACCTAGATAAATGCACAAATAATAAGAAACGTAAAAATCATTCATTATATGACATGTTAGATACAATATGCATGTAGATCTTGAAAACTATTATAGAGAAAAGATGATGTTGTTTATACCTTAGCGTGAGAATGAAAACACATTGAAGAAAAATTTCAACATGTAGACTGATACATTCCTTGCTCATAAAACACATGTAACAAGGAATTAAAGCATGTTTATCGTAAAGCCATTAAGAAAATGGGGTGATATTGATATTATTGCAAACAATATAGAAACTACTTTTAATTCTCTATTTGTTATTGTTGAGGACAAAAAGATTGAACAAATCGAGAATAATTTCCTTGCATATGACATAACCTCATATTCGCATTGCATGAAAGACCATCAACCAGTTGACACTTGGACTCTATAAATGTTTTAGATAGCAAAAAATCAATTTTTTTATGAGTAGACAATAATACATAGACTTGCAGAGGTAGCTGAATAGAGAGCAAGAAGTGATTGTAAAGGACATTATAATAAGAAAAATGCTAGAGCTAGACAAACCAATTTATTTATTCTTGACAAGGGGAATAGGCACAAGGAAAACATTTACCATGAAAGTGATATATGAAACTTTGACACATATATATAACAAAGAACTTGAAAGTGATCCTTTAAAAATCAAGGGCCTGATTATTACATACACTAGAAATGCAACATACAATGCAAATGACCTAACTGCACATTCTATTTTTCAACTTCCATATACATATATGTGAATGTTGTCATTAGAATTAAATACTTTGGGAACATTGAGAAAACACTATCAACAATTATGTGTGTTGTTTATTGATGAAATATATTTATTGGGAAGTCAAATGCTTTGTAATATTGACAAAAGAATTTGACACATAATGCATACACTGACCAGGGTATTTACAAAGATTGATGTTATATTTGTTGGTGATTTTTACTAGACAGAGCCTATTCAAGATAGATGGGTTTTCCAAGAGTCAATATTGAACAGAGAAACAACTCTATAGACTTTTTAGCATGACAATGTGAAATGTTTTCAGCTTCGACAAGTTATTCATCAAAGCGATATGCAATTTATTTCCATCCTGAACCAAATTAGAACTTGTCAGCAGATAATGTCAGATATTGAATACTTGAATAATCTATGATATAGATCTCCCTCTTATGAACAAGCATGTCCATTCTTGTTTCACACGAATGATGATGTTAAAAAACATAACACAAAAATGTTTGCGCTTGTTAATGAATAGACTTATACATTGAATGTCGTTAACAAAAAAAATGAATTTATCTAATAAAATCATTACAAATAATGAAACAAATTACTTGCCTGATACAATTATTTTGAAACCAAACATATTTGTAGAATTGATTGGTGAAAACTATGACATACAATATAGATTGGTGAATGGTGCTAATGAAATTATCAAGCGTTATACACCTGGACAAGAAGACATAGTTTGGATAGAATTCAAAGATGTTAAAATTGGAGCATTGCTTAAAAAAAATACAGAGCTTTTACAATGACCAGATTGCCAAAAACTAGACACCGATAATGAGAATCTTGAGGAAAATTTACATAACAAAATCTATGCCCATGGTGTGAGAGAAATTTCTGATATAGATAGCATGTACTTGAATAATACATAGATTGTAAAGACTCACAGTGGAGGCATTAGCATTCAATCCTGCCAATGTCAAGTTTATACCACATTCTTAGGAGTAAGATACAATAAATCATTATATCTTATCAATAAATTAGAACTTGACAACTTTGTGATGTGCAATAGAGTGAATGCTAAGATGCAAAGACTAAAATCTTTAACATAGTAGCTACCACTT